>JAHWFO010055111.1:90618-158269 GCA_023313115.1 Rhysida immarginata | reverse complement strand
TTTAGAAAATATAAACGAGCTCTATCTTCTTTCCTTTCTCATCATTTCCGATCGAATGCTATATCAAGATCAAGTGACTGCCACCCCCCCGCAACTCCTAACCCACTGTTTTAGCCCAAACTTCATAGCAATGTAAATCTTGCTTAGATGAAACTGCGCATCGAATTTCACTCCTTTACATATCTATAGTAAAGGCGCAACTTATTTACCGCCGCATCAATTCTACATTGAAGGTAATAAGCGCCGCGGCGATTATCGAAATTGTCGATGCCGCCACCGAGCTGATTTCAATGCATAAAATACCGCACAGTAAACGGTTGGTAGACTCATTCTGAGTAATATGTACCGCTTATAATAGCCACTTTATCATTTTTCCTCTAAGTCAATGGGCGCTGCTGCCTAAAATTGCCGATTCCCAGCTCTCGCAGCAAAGGTAAGTGAACGGTTTTTGTATAGTGTAATTTTTTTATGGTATGATGGGATGAAGTTAGGTTTTCTGTATATGTTGAGAGAAATAAGCGCCGCACTGAATTTGCGCTGAATCGAATAACCGCCGCGGCGCTTATTTGCGTTTTTTACGGTAAATACCATGTATATTATTTGGTCCCCTCTAACTCCCACCCACGAAACTCCGACCCCTGTGGGCCAATCAAAACTAAACTAAATAGTGAAGTAGGATATCCCCATGGTAAATTATAAGTTATAGGTGCAAAGCGGGGGTGATACTTGAAGTTAAACTTAAAAATAAAGAAAATGATGACGAATACTTTAAGTACATATTCATACAAATATCTAATTAATATTTTTTATAAAACGTCCTTAATGTTCGTTAATTCTACATACCATGCATTCTTCATTGGCGGGTTTATTTTCACGCATTTCCTGAATGAACAAAATAGCAAATTGGTGGCACGATTCTTTGAATATACATGCGCATTGCATCACTGCTGTTCATTCACGTAGGTTAAAAGAGCACTGTGTATGTGTGGATGTATAAATATGTAACTCTTAAGGCTAAGTTGAGCGGCTAAAACGGAGCGCGAAGGAAGTGTTTATTAATAGAGTTGCAATAGGAACGAGTGTTTCTATTTGTGGGTTCCACGAAGAAGGAGAAGGAAAAGTCGCAATAACAATCGGAAGAATAAATCAGCTGTTTAGTTTCGCCGAATGAGGGGAGGGCTAAAGAAATATTTTTGGAAAGTTTCTAGGCGAAAAGTAAACAGAGTCCTCCTCTTCCTTTTGTCTTGGTTTTCCGAGGCGGCGAAGTTTGGTTGCTCGTAAATCCTCCTCCGTTTTCCTTTGTAACAGCGTCACGCCGTTGGAATTTGGGGTGGGGAATTATCGAGTTAGAGAGACAAAAGGAGGAGGACGCTGCTGTTGTGATGTATGCATCTGCCAATATGCGCATGCGCCTTCCTAAGAGTGTGTTATGGGGTTGGGGAGGCGGTGGACAATGTCGCGATAACCCCTTCGACGTTGTTTTCGAGACGTAATAACCCGGGAGAGGGCTGTGTGCGCTACTCTTTTCAAAAACAACGAGGGGTATTCTCGCGAGGAACGAGATTAATTATACTCTCGTTGGGAAAAGTTTTCATTAAAAGTTTTCTTGCCAGAAATGAATTGTGAGATTGTGAAACTATGTTGGGACGGTAAATTACAAGGAAGGTGTCGCGTGATGCACGAGAGTTCGACGTTGAAAGCGAAGGTAGGAAGCACACTCGATATACATTGTCGCTGTACGCGCTTTCTACTAAAAAGAGATAAAGGGCGCCTCCTAGCGGTATCTAGCTAGAAACCTAACGCTGTCGGGTGATTAGGCTGCTATTGACCTCTTAGAATATCATAAGAATACAGGTACAATACTGATTATCCGGCAAACTTGATTTCAAAGCCTTTCCGGATTAACCTTTTACTGATAGAACTTAAATTAAAGAACTATTAAACATAAATAATTAAACGAAACACAGTTCAAGTATACTCTACTGTAAAGGTACCTCTATCAGTGATAGCTATATACATATAATAGTATGTTCCAAAACGTATTGTTCATTAGACCCTTATGCTGTGCACTGTAGCTGTATATCGAGTTTAGCGTTCCTAATATGTGATAGTGTCGAGTCCTAGTCCGATATTTAAAGACATTACAATGCTCCCTCCCCAACTCGGGATTCTATAAAACGGGACGTTCGTTGGCTTTCCTGCTGTAAAGTGCACCATGATCGGGCAAACGTAACCAAGTGTGGAAACTGCGGAGCACCAAGCGCCATTGATGTGACAGATGATTAGGCAACTGTTAAGCAGTTCTATCCAAATGAACCATGAGTTGCAGGCCGTGTCGACAGGACACTATAGCAAACCCTATTGCTTCTTAAGAGGTTCAGAACAAGAGTGCATCGGCAGAAACGGTAAAACTTGCCGACACAGGTGCAGTACAGTTTTAGAGGTCTCGTGCTTTCGAATGTATGGGCGTTGTCATATTCGGCAGGAAGCCTTCAAAACGAATTGACCTGCATCCAATGTTGGAAGAACACAAGCTCGTAGTGGCAGTGTTTTTTATGGTCTCTCCGTGTTTTGGTCTGGGATATCTTTTCTTTGTAATGTCTGGTACCCCTGAAAGGTACTCACACTGATTTGATTATTTATCCATCACTGCGAATCTGTATGCCCATCCATCAGGCATGAATCCATCCTGGACAGTGCGACATATAGTAGGTCAGAATTGTCCAGGGATCGTTGAAGGAGGCGCAATTAACCTTTAACCTTTAATTATCCGGGAATGGGTACTTCCAAGTACTTCCCTGATTTCCTAATTCCCCACACGTAAATCCAATCGAATATGATCGCACCATGGATCCTGCATCACTCACTTTTTAAAGCTGCCAGACGCATTGGAAGCTCAAGATACTGGTGGACACCTTCCAGCATCTTATTGATTCTCTCCATTGCAACTGTTTGTACACATTTTTTATTAATATTTCCTCCATTTCATATTGCATATAGACACCCTTTTTCAAATTCCTCTGCCCTCTGTGGTTCCCCCATTTCAATTCCTCTTTGAATGGAATTTTACAGTCTGTCAGGATATCGAACAGAATTTATAAGAGAAGCATGTTGGTAATAGGATAAAAATATTATAAATTTACCAAGCAATTCATTATTAATAGGCTCCAGCTTTTACTACTCTTACTACGACCAATCAGTGCTACCGCGCGAGACAGCTGTTATTAGTAAACCAGGAAGTTTTTCATTCGAGTCGAGTTCCCCCGAGAACAAATATTGAGCGCGGGAACAACCAATAACTGTAAAAACAAGCAGAAGCTAACGATCACCCTTGTGGGGTCTGAGTTGTTTTTCTACCTCCCACCGACATAAAGGGTTAAATTATAGTGTTTAATCGAGTCACGTGGTCGGAGTAGTTTAGTTGGGCGGGGAAACCGCTCAATCAAAAGAGAAAACGAGAGGAACGTGGGTTCCCAATGAAAGGGAGTTTTTTTTAGAAAGAAATTTTTTATTGCACGTGGGTTTTAGCTTTATGTGAATGACTTTAGTACAGAATGGGGAAACTTAATTCAGTTCATCAACGACTACCCAATGGTAGCATTGGGGCTCGTAACATACTGCGTGATTTCTATTCGTAAAGGACATATCTCATATATACCATTTATTCATAAATAGATACTCGGATGACGACGGCATGTTGCTGTTTGAGAATCTGCCTTGATCTATCTAGTCTCTTTCGAGTGTTATACAGTACGGAATGCGTCAATTCGACCCAAGATAATTCGTTCCAGAGACAGTTCGTCCCGAAAAAATCGAGAAATTTGCGAGGCTACTCATCACAGTTTATGAATTCGATTTTCTTATTAGTAAAATTTGACATTGTGCAAAACTGTGAGCCTCACTAATTTTTCGGAACGAGCTTTCTAACTTGTCACAGGAACGAAATGTATTGAGGCGAAGTATCGGTAGCTCATGCAGTACGATATGCGCTGCACTGCAATACACCGCTTGGACCTTGTGACGTAGGAGCATCCCTAAAACATGGAAGCCAATCTCTATCGCTGAAATGTAGGTTTTACGTTATTTTTTTGAATTCAGAGCTCGACTTGGAAACTTTTACAGGCCCTGTAGTTTATCTATAATTAGATAGGCTGTGTGCTGTCATATTAGTGACAATTACAGGGTATAGTCAAAAACTGTTATTTACAAAAACAAACAGCGTATGTGCAAGATGGTTTACAGGACGGTCTCAACATGTTCGCTATCGTGTTCAACCCACAGGAAACAGCGAGCAACATTACCAGTCTGTATTCCGTCCTTTAGGTCATTGATATCACGAACTTTTCTGCTATCACTCGCTCCTTCACCATACTCCCATAACCAAAAATCATACAGAGCGTCAAATCAGAAGAGAGTGGAGGTTCAAGATAATGCATGGAAAGGTCGTTTTCCTAGTTTTTTGCAGTAAACCCTAAATTAGTCTTGGGTGTGCTCAGAGTAGATTACATACCCATAACGGCTTAACATGGAACGGTTATAGATGGTTGCCGGAGACCTAATTAACCTAATCTAACATTAACGTCTCTGACCACCAACTATAACAGGGTGATTCGTAAATTCTTCCAGGGATCCGAAAGTCGATGGAACAGTAACCTTGATAGACATAGCAGAAAATACTCAAAACAACGGAAAGAGAATCTCAAATTTTGTAAGCACCTTTGAGATATCAATCCTGTATTCATGTTCCAACGGTCGATGCCAGTGACTACATAGAGTGATCCTCTCTCTCGCAATTGGGCTAATTCACGCGGAAAAGGGAGGCACAAACATGGGGTTATGTCATGTGACGTGGAGGCGATGGAAATGAGAAGCTTTGTGTTCACTCGTGAATGCTGTGTTTTCATTATGATTGTCCTCTAGCGGCTAATCTACAAGTACGCCACGAGTGCAAAGTTTTAGAGATACTCTATCCGCTGACATGAGCTTCTCCGCTATGTCTGTCTTGGTTACTGGCCTATTGACTTTCGAAACCTTGGAGGGACTTATGAATCACTCAGTCTTACACTCTACTTGCATTGCTTCGCTATTGATCCGTCTCTTTTAAATGACACCCACCCTATCTGACCTAACCCTTTCAAAGGAGGTCGCTCGCTTCATTATTGGAGGTTTGAAAGAGTAGTCTATAAGAGAGATTGAATGACTTTGTTTGGATTAACTTTGTGACGATATTTTGTGAGAGTGGGATGTTGCTTCTCTTTCACTTTGTATACTTGCGTGGAATCTTGCTCCTTTTCGATTAAAGGAAGCAAATTCCTTTTAGATTTCCTACCGCAACTTTAATTACTAGCCAATAGGAAGACGGCGGGCTGGTTGGGGATGGGGGTGGGGGTAGATAAAAAATTTCTTTTTAAACGGCTGTTGTTGTTTAATTACCCCTTGTGTAATGTGAAATGGAGTTTGCGCAGTATGCCTCCTTAGTACCCAGGCTTCAGTTTGGGAGATTAGCTGAGGGATAGACAATGGCGATGTTATCAGCCTCGCTCACAAAACGGTCTCCGCCGCAGAACGTTAAGAGAAAAAGAGTGAAACCATTGATTAGGTTTAGGCCGAGGCAACCACGAGGAAGCCACAAACCCCCAGTTTAGGAAAATAAGAGAGTCATCGCTTTTCTACCCTCTTTCTATTTCCCCACCCTGCTACCTTACTACTGGCTTCTTCATTCGTTCGTTCGTTCCTCCCAAGTGCATCCAGGACTCTATTATCGAGCGGGGTAGGTGGGTGCTTTCTTTTTCTTTTTATTTCCCTCTTTTTATGTGGTTCGAGTTCGATTAGTGAAGCTTCGGGGAAAGGTTGAAATTAGCCAAAGAGCAGGCAAGTCATGATTCAGGTCGGACATTAGTACAAGCAGTCGAAACAGATCTTTAATGACTTGTCCTTACGAGCCAATCTCCTGGGCCCATCAAAAAAGATCGGACAACGAACAGGAGATGATGGCGGGGAAAAAGAAAGGAGATAAAAAAATAAAAAGGGGTTCCTTGAAAAAGAGGAAGAAGGAAAAGATTTCTCTTTGCCAAACGACGCTCGAGACATAGAAAATGGGGTCTGAAAAGAAAAAAAATTGGAGATAATTGTTTTATTCGGGACTCGAACACAGTAACTGATTTATTCAAACCGAGCTAAAGCTTTAACGGGCACGATCCTCCCGCGTGCAGTATGTCTACAGATGGATGGTGAAAATATTGTTATCTGATAATCCTAACTCCCGAAATGAACTCTACAATTTGCTTAATACCCGGAGATTTAAGAGTATGATGTTGATAATTGGAATCGGGTTGAAACGTTGCCCGATGGATTAGAGATGATTTGCATCTGGCGATGGGGGCTGTCGATAACGTCGTTACAAGGCCCAACCAACCCACTCAATACCCCCCTCCCAACCCACCACCCTTTTGCATTTAGGAAGGGGGGGTATCAGGGTTCAATTTCAAATGATTGCGAATCCATCTCGTTCGTGTTATAATATATTACAAATTGCCTTTTCGACTCTCGTTCGCGCGCAGCCTACTACTGCTACTACTACGTCATAATCGATTTTATTGTGTCTCTTGAAGAGTATGAACTTAATGCTAATTTCTTTAATGTTTAATTACTTTTAAGCTCTTTGAAGGAGGTCCTCTATTTTGAATAATATAATCGCGCAAAATTCTGTCTTAATAGGAGTCTCCTCTACACAATATTGAAAGTTTAACAGATTTTAGAGGAGAGGCCAAAGTGATTGGTTGGTAGATTGAGGTTTTAGGGCGCAAATGCAAATTATTAAATCTCATGTTATAAGAATCTATCCTGGGTCGGATATTATATTCCAGCAACTAGTCATACAGGAATGGTCAGAGAAGATAAAGGTCGAAGATAAAGGTCACGGGAAGGACTCATAGTGACATAGTGTCCAATCCAAAGCAGAGATTTAGAACTTCGAATGAAGCTCATTGCACAGAATATTTCGCAAATTTGGAATATTAGGGGCTTCTATACAGGATGTCCAAAAGTTCAGCACCATAGGCGAAATTCTAATACAGGGTGATTATAAAGTCACTATACATTTTGGTGAAATATCCGTTTTATTGCAGCAATTACAGTATGCTATCATACGAGGGCACCTTCTTAGTACATTTCAATGTGTCCCCCTTGCACATCCTGGCACAGCTCCCAGCGTTCCACCGTGACCCGGAAAACATTGCGCAACATAGCCGATGTAATGTCCTCCACCACGGCTGTAATCCGTTGTTTCAGCTGTGCAATGGTGCGTAATCTTGACCTGGTACAACTTGGACTTGATAAAACCCCACGCAAAGAAATCCATGGAGATCAAATCTGGGGACTGTGGAGCCCACAACCTTGGCGCGCCCTGACGAAGCCATCTGCCTGGGAATGCGCGAGTCAGGTAGTCCAGATTGATGTTGGTAAAATGGGGTGGTACCCCATCCTGTTTGAACACAACAGTATCCTAAATCCCATCATCTCGCAACTGTGGCTCCAGGAATTGCTCCAACACAGTACCATTGATAGTCCCCTCGGCAAACAAGAAGAGTCCATAGAGCTTTGACCCTGTAACCCCCAACCACACATTCACTTTGGGTGTGTTTGGGTGTGAAAATAAATGAAATTCGTTAATGTTTTCACCAAAATATATAGTGACTTTATAATCACCCTGTATTTCTGGCTCGTTTTGTCTGGCTGGATGAAACCTTTCCTGAACACTGGATTGGTCGCAGAGGTCTTGTTGAATGGCCTCCATGGTGACCAGATTGAATTCACGGGTGTACAGTATGAAGATTCGCGAAGTGGCGCATCTACGCACCAGGATTGAGAACGAATGCCATACCATAGACAATCATTATGGACCCAAGGCGTTAAACGACCTAAAATTCCGCTTGCAGACCTGTCTGGAATTCGTCGGAGGACATACTAAGTGATATTGCCTATGGTGGGTTTTTTTTGGAAAGCCTGTACTGAGTACCATTCTTGATTTACAGTCTTCTCAGCGTAAATCATGGCTTTCAGGTTTTCCCCATTTATATAAGTTAAAAGTGTACTGGAAACTGATGATTCTCACACAAGAATGAGCGAGTGCGCTGTTGCTGGAATCAGACAGGATACTTGCGCTTAGATTCAGAATCCAAATTCTTTACTTAATTCAAATGGTGTCTTTGAAGAAGAATGGATCAACAGTCTATACTAGCCTTAAACAGACCTGAATGTACTTTTGGGGGTCATTTCATTCATGTTATATAAAGGCACCTATGTATTCATGGTAGGGTTTTGGGATACCAAGTTAGATTCGAAAACTTACCAGTATCGTTCGAATTTTGTTTTCAAGTTCCTTGCTGTTAACTATTTATCAATTAATAAGCTACTATATATATTAACATAAGCTTGTACAGGGGTCTATTGACATAAACTTCAATTTAATTAGTTATTTCAGGCCTATAATTGATTCACTGCATTACTTAAATAAACTTTAGCCTCTATAGTAAATCTTCTATAGGGCCTTTGCTTTATCTTGTTTATAATAAGAACTGCTATAATAATACAGGACTTGTGCTGCTATGCAGTTGCTGTGTGAAATGGTGCGGCGTTTTGAATTAGAGCTCTCTATTTGATTCGTTTACTTAAAGCGATATCTAAAGTCATTATATATATAGAGGGTAAATTAAGCGATATATACAGGACAAAATATGGTGCGAGGGGTCTTGGAAGTCGATTAATATTAAGATTAAGCAAGACGAAAGCTTTTCTGCATTCGGAGCCAACTGAAGCTGCTTAACATAAATATAAAACACATTGAGCGTGAAGAGGGTCGTCTTCTTTCATTTGGTCAGCCATATAGTATATGTGCGTGTGTGTTAAGAGACAAGGGATGGGTTCATGAGAAACGCATTAAACGCGCGCGGGGATTCCCGTCTGATGAGCGTGTTTTCTCCTCCCGAAACAAGGCAGCGATATGAATGCGTTTGTTGTTCGTAGTAGGAGAGAGTAGAGATTGGGAGGCCATCTGGGAGCAGCCAGGGCCAGTCGAGGAAACTAATATGGGAGATTGCAGCATGTGGCAACTGGAAAAACCTCATTTGCCAAATCTAGGGGTTGCGTATTGATTTTGCTGTCCGGCGGAGCAGCTGGCCGCCCTGGTCCGAGGCGAGTCCGTGCGGTTCACCCAATGGATAGACCCGTACACCCCCACCCCCTCCTAGAAAACTCATCCACTCTGATCTAAACCGGAGAATGCTTTTTCCTTTTGCCCACTAAATTTTATCACGTGCATTTGAATCGGTATCGAAATGGAGACTCTCCATTCTCGAAGAATTTGTAATCTCGCTTTCAAGGCGGGTAATCAACTAGGGGGTAATAAATGAGATCTAGCTTGTATGGAGGTGACCATCCATAAAATTTTCTCTTTATTTAATTTTAAACATGTCACTTAATTAGAACTAACCAGTCACTTTCTAACTAGGCATTAAGCCTACCGAGCGCGCTCTCTTCCTATAGGCACCAATTACCAGATTTAAGCGCTTCTATATTAATATAATAATATAAAATACCCGTTTTATTGGATATGTATCCAGATACCTTATAATACTATAGAAAAGCATAAATCATTCAAACTAAACATATTTTGAAGAGAACATCTTATATACTACTGAACACTATAATAGTTGCTTGTTCCTATATAAAAAGGCTCTATGGCATTATAACGAGCTTTTGGTACGAAAGTCTAAGGAGAGATTTTACGAACTGTACAATTAATAAAATATTTGCCGCTAAAAATATGTAAGGGTTACGATTGATTATTATATTGGTAAAGAGGTTATTACTAAGTTTATGAAGTTTGTGCGCAGCCATAGGCGAATATCTCGGCTTCTGTGGCAGTTATCCGTACGATGATTAGATTGCTTACAGCTCTTAGTCGGTCCAATTTATACACATATATATGTTATTAGTTTCGGAATGAAAAGAGCGACCCTAGTCTTTGAAATATCCATCGTTAACAATGTAGCCTGAGGTCTTTGTATTACGATTACATATAATGGAAATAGATGCCTTGCCATTTTGTGCCCGGCTTTATCAAGGTGATGGAAGAAGGAATGGCTGCAAGTTGCATTTGAAATTAAATTACAATAACAGTGAATTATTAATTGCATGTCTCTTACGCGATTAAAATGTGTTTAAACAACCTGGCATATTGCAGATCATAATGTTAGCTTTCTACTATATAGGATTAGCATTAAGGATAGAATGATTATATTTTTCTGAGTAATGTGCGGGGTGATTCGCAACACTGAATGTCTACTTCTTCGGATATGTTATGTTTATCAAACTCTACGCTGTTCGTAAACTATGATAGTTGTAGTATTTTGGAGTAGATTCATATTTTCAAAGTATATTATTGGAATAAACCCCGATAAGAAATCTAGACGCTGTAACCCATATAACAATAGCATATGTTATACTCTTACTGTAAAGCATTACTTCATGCATTGCAAAAGTCCTGCTAAACTAATCTGATGTCAATAATAAATCGTAAAATTTTTTTAAGAGTTCGTTACGTCGTTCTAGATTAAGTCATTTGCATAAGCATAGATGTTTAATAATAATAATCTCTCTAAAAGAGATTTTAGAATCTTACAAGGATCTAGACTCATCCCTATTGACCGCTAGTTTTCAAACCGAAGAAGAATACAAAACTGACGAATTATACGAGGGCGTTTTGAAAAGTAATGCCTTCATGGCTGTAGCTTTATTATTTGGTAACCGATTTTCAAAATTCTCTTTTTACCTGATATTTACGTTTGTCTTCTATGTAATGCACAGTTCACTTTTCGACATAGTCCGCATCCCTTTCCAAGCATTGCGCCAATGCGTGACTAGTTGGGTGAACCCGCCGGAGAGGAATTCCGGAGTTGTTGTCGACACCAGGATTGAATGGAAGCTTTGGACTCTCTTCTGGAGTACGATAACGTCCGCCCGCACACGAGTCGCCTACAGTTCAAAGATGAAAGACTTTGCACCTTGCCACTTTCACCGCTTCCCTTAAGGGACATGAGTTGGTCTGACGGCGAGGTAAACGCTGCCATTCAGTCCTGGTGTCGACAACAACTCCGGAATTCCTCTCCGACGGGTTCACCCAACTACTCACGCGTTGGCGCAATGCTTGGAAAGGGATGGGGACTATGTCGAAAAGTGAATTGTGCATTACATAGAAGACAAACGTAAATATCAGGTTAAAAAAGAATTTTGAAAATCGGTTACCAAATAAAAAAGCTACAGCCATGAAGGCATTACTTTTCAAAACGCCCTCGTAAATTAACTATGGATAATGGTATGTCTCTAAATAAAGATGGAAAAAAAAACAAAAAAGTAATGATCTTTCACAAAACTCCAAAACGTATCCTTAGATTTCTCGCAGTCTTTTTTAGAAGCCTGTCTCATTATTATTATTATTATTATTATTATTATTATTAAATTTAAAGATATCCGCAATGGATAACAGTCTAAGAAAATCAAGAATTGTTTCATAACGTAGTCTGAAAATAGAGAACTAACATATCACTTCGAATGGATAAAGAAAACTTTTCCACAACATGAAGGCATTATAAGGAAACATCGAGCTACAAAACGTGTATATTATTGCTACTAACAAAAATTAAGCAAAATCTGTGGAATGGAACAACCAAAATCGGAGGGAACCTCTAATTCACATGGAGATTTGAAATACATATACCGGATACGTATTTCGGCTACCAAGTAGCCATCTTCAGCGATGAGAGACAAAAGTCAACTAAAAAATAATGCTAGAGAATATGTAGGCAAGGAGAGGGGAGTGGCAATTGAAAGGAATATCTGCCATTGGTTAAGCGGAAAGAAATAATGACTATTGGACAAGTTAAACAGTGGGCCAATAAAATAAGCAGATATCTTGTCAATAGAGGGAAGGGAAGTAAACTTAAACACACAAAAAAGGAAAAGTAAGCTAAACTACGAGGGTAGCCCAGAAAGTAATCCACTACAATTGTTTTCTCCCTCCCCAACAATGGTACGAATGCGAAATTCGAGATATGCATTCTTTGAAGTTTTCTGAGTGCAAGCGCAAGGTTTCCGTTTCTTCCGACAGATAGCGTACGTGCAGCAATGGAACAACATGGTGTCTGTAAGCGATGTACGTTACAAGCAGCGTGTCGTCATTGAATTTCTTCAAACGTTTATGTGCAGTTTATGGAGCATCAGCAGTCGACAGAAGTACGGTTAGTCGCTGAGCACAGAGGGTGAGGCCATCAGAAAGCGGTACGGGGAGCTCCAAGATGCAGCCTGCTGATGCGCTCATTCGTCAGGACCGACGCAGAACGACTCTGTAGTTGGCGCTGGAGCTGTCAATCAGCAAAGGAAGTGTGGGTGAAATCATCCGTGCTCTTGATTACACAAAAATGTGTTCACGATGGGTTCCGCGCTGTCTTACGAAGGAACACAAAGCTCTGAGAAAAAACATTTCTTCTGAGTTGCTGCAACGTTTTGAAGCTGAGGGGGAAGCCTTCTTGCCCCGGATTGGGGTAGCTGATGAAACTTGGGTGCACTATTTTGAGCCCGAAACAAAACGACAGTCGATGGAATCGCGTCATCCGCACTCTCCGCAGAAGAAAAAATTCAAAGCAACTGCTTCTCCTGGTAAGGTCATGATCACTGTGTTTTGGGACACCATTAATTCTGTGGCATATTTGAACAAATTAACCAAACCCAAGAAGCGCTTCCAGCGACTTGGACGCCATAACAACCCAGCTGATTGTTTGCTTTAACACGATAACGCTCGCCCTCACACTTGTTTGAGGACGTCGGAACACATCACGAAACAGGGTTGGACAGTGTTACCCCATCCACCCTACAGCCCTGATCTAGCGCTCTCAGACTTTCACTTGTTTGGGCCATTGAAGAATGCCATTCATGGAAGACATTCTGAGGATGACGAAGAGGTGATTCGCACAGTGAAGACATGGCTGCGTGAACAGAACAAGGACTGGTACCGACAGAGCATACACGCCCTTGTGTCTCGCTGGAGGAAGGCCATAGAACGGGATGGAGATTATGTGGAAAAATAGGGAGTGTAGAAGAAACATCATTCTTTGGTGTGTATAAATAAGTTTCATTGTGTTCAATAAATAATTGTTGAAGAAAAAAATTATAGTGCAATACTCTCTGGGCTACCCTCGTATAAAGAACAAAAAAATAAAAATAATAGTGACAAAAAACAATAAAAGTGAATAAAAACTAAAAACACAAGAAAAGGAAAAAAAATCAATTCAATAAATCAAATAGAACAGAGTCTGAGATCGGCCCTTTGTCCATATTTAATAGTAACTTTTTAGAATCCCTTTTATAGATTTCTATACTCTCAAAGCTGTCTAATTGTTTTCTTGAATTGACAGACCTAACTAACTTAAAATTATCTGAACTCATCCCTTTAGTTGACTTTTGCCTCTCATCGCTGAAGATGGCTACTTGGTGGCCGAAATACGCATCTCCTTGCGGATTAGAGATTCCCTCAGATTTTGATTATTGCTACTGGACATTCGAATCGGTATTATCGGGTTTTTCTTGCCTTTTTTCTGATAAATTGATCTGGGTGGGAATTATCCGTCATAGCACAATATAATTCCTTCATAGTCGACAAAATGGGAATCTCACCTTGATTACAGAAGCCATACCGAATGGAATTGGAAAGCTGCCTGTAGGATTATTATAAATTAAATTTAGTCGTAAAATTGAAAATCTCGGGGCAGCCAGCTACAAAATGGTGGCGTAATCGTATTCTACATGTTCGATCCAGGTCGTGGATTGTGTATTTATATATTTCACTTATTTAATGATTGAATTTTCGGAGAATACTCCTAAGACTTTAAAATTAATTTAAAACTCTCTATACACAATAGGAATAAAGATAATCAAAGTTGGGAATAAAACAGATTGGAATCCGCTATCTTCACGAGTAAGGTACTGAAAAAAAAATTCAAACACAAACAACCAAAAGCCTTGCTATTTTCGAGATACAGTATTGCTCTTACCAAACAAAATTGGTTTATTTTTACAGGGCGATCATAAAGTCCCTTTACCTGAACAGATAGATAGAGAGTTCAGCTGTTCAAGGAGGACCTCTCTGTTAACTTATCTATTAAGCATAAAACCATTACACAAAAATTTCATTAATACAGTATGTTCTGAATTTCTTAAAATCGTTCGGGTAAAGAGGCTTCTATGAAGAATTGCGATAGATAAGCAAGCTCAAATAGCCAAACACATAAAGAGAATTCTTGCCCAAATAATCTTCCTGTCAATCAACGAGTTGTACATTAAGTGGAAACATTTTACATAGATCGAAGCAAAAATAGTTGGGACAAAGATCGATAATTCGGAATTGTCCAGGGAAAAACGGGACGTCTAGTCGCCTTACTTATAATCAACCTTATCCGAATCAACCTACCATCTACTTCGCAATCAAATGTATCTACTCACAAATGACCACCAAAGAACTTGAGAAAGTTTTTATTCAGTAGTTTTAACAGACTCCCGGGAATCATTCTTCGAGATGCTTCAAATTTGAAATCAGAGACCTTTTCTAATTTTTATTAATAAAAACGTTTCCGAGGAAAGAAGACGACTTTTAGCATGTGTATCCGAGAGTTAATGTACCGACGTCTATCAGCACTTCTTTAACAATATATTAACACATTTAGTAACATTTATTATCAAATCCTTCAGCAGATCATAATAACAACCTGCCCGTTGATAACAAGTGTTTATCTAAGAAAATAGCCTATAAGCAGCGACTTTTGTAGAGTATGCCACTAGGTTTGCGTAGGACGCAAAATCGTCTAGTGCTGATCCAGTATATAAGGGTAAATCAATTTATATGAATATGAATCAGTCGAGTTAAACCAGATAAGCTGAACAGTATATAGTTTGAGTGGTTCTTACGGAAAAATTTAAACTGCTTTAAACCAGTAATTCCTATATAAGCAGCTGTATCTCACTAAAACGTATATTTTTGTTTTGCGTTTAGAACTAGAGGTGTTGTCACTGAAGAAAACGGCAATAAAAGCCGAAACTAGTCAGCTGTTTCTCTGGTTTTCAACTTTTTTTTCACGCACACACCTTCTTTAAGAGTCGACTAGTTTAGCATATGATGTTGTATAGGGCGTTTCGAAAAGGATTATAAAAATTCGTTATTCCTGTAGAAAATCTGGCGTTACTTTGCGCAACTGGCGGCGATTTGAGTTTGGTGACTCGGCGGATAAGACTGGAAGAAATTTAGACTTTTTTTAAAGAAACAGCACTAAATATGTCCCGAGGGGTTAGATCTGGGACAAAAGGGTCTGCTCGCAGAATCAATCTGGGTAGTCATATCGAATCTATGCAAATCGTTGAAATAAATTTATATGGATTAAATAAGAAATAAGATTCTATTTTTCGAGTATCCTGTATTGTTTTAGCTAAGCGATTCCAATCATAATCCAGGTGGCGGGTACAGGTATGCAAATGGTTCTGTTTTATGTGTTCATTTAGAACGACTGCGTTACCTCTTTTGAGTGAACCTTTTTTCCACGTCCCCCCATTACGATTCTCTTTGTATCTAGAACAATAGCTGAAGTGAAAGAAAGGATATGAGCACGTGGAATGAGAAAAAAAAATCAGAGAGCGCGGTTCCAACGTTTCGAATCCGCGCTCCACCTGGCGGCGGCGGTTGGGTGTTAATTGTTTTTACAGAATGACAACTCTTAGTTCGGAGCTGGCCATGCATCGACGGATACAAAAATCCCCGGACTCAACGACTGCGACATAATTGCAATTCCCTTCCATCTGCATGCATGGATTATCAGGAAGCCATTCGTCACGCGGCATTTAGTTGCAGGTTCAGTCGGCCGCGTTTCGTTCCGAGCCATCAATAATAATATTTTTCCAAAAGAGAGAGAGAAAAAGAATAATATGACGACATCATTACAAGACTGCGTGGGCGTTTTCCCATCGTAAAAAGAGAAAAAAAAATCTTGCGTTCTGTTCCGAATATAAGACGCGCCAGTTTTATTTATTTATTTTTTTTTACTCTCCCCTCGCGCACGCTGACACGAGGGATGACAGTTTTCAGATGGAAGTCCCCCCATGTCCACTGAAAACAAAGTGACCTGTCGTTTACAGACCTCTTTCAGGAATATTTCCTCGCTTCGGGTTCCCAAAACCCACAATCCTTTGCTGACAGGAAGGGAGAGAGAGTGAGGCACGCGTGCGACTTTCCCTACTCCTACTCGCTTTTTATTAAATCTGACTCCTCCCCGGCTTTGTGTAATAGGACTGATCTAATCCCACGCGCGTGTGGGTGACTCATGACTCACGACCCCCCTCTGTTCGCATGGTCCCCTAAAATATATCGAACTCATATTACTACTAACTAAGTTGCTTTTATTCAGAAGAGTTTATCTCGTCATAACAAACTTTCCTCTCTTTGTTTACCTTTCAGGATTTTAATATGCGCCCCACTTCGAGCGTAATCACGTGGTGCATTGTTGAACCGCTCACTCCATCTCTCGACCCCGCTCTGTGACTAAGCAGAGAAGCGACGAGCCACTTCCATCGTCGAGACCGAGGGCATCCATCAGAGAAGAAAAGTGATTGGAATGCAGCACGTGCAACACAAAGTGTGATCGGCACGTTCATCAATCAACATCATTCAGATCAACGCGTGGAATCCAGCAAACCATCCGATCAAGTGAGCGAGTCGGGAAAACAATGCGAACGCCCACCGGCTCGACGCTCTTTGCCTTTGAAGGAGGAATTCCGTGCGTTTAGTAGCAATGTAAGCCTACTTCAGCATCATTAATATTGTTTCCTAACCCCCCTGTACATCAAGAAGCTAATTATCTAATAAAAGAAGGATAAAAAAGCGAGTTGCATTGTACTCACGAGTCTTACTCCGGGGTTCTCGGGGTCCGTCGACGGTCACCTTAATAGCCTTTCCGTAAGTTGTCACCTGAGGAGGACTCGTGCTGACCGTGATCGTCAGGTTGAAGCTTTTACCTGAAAAATAAATAATAAAGTTAAATTTCCAAAAAAAGAAAAATTTCATTATCATCATCACCATCATCATCATCATCAAACATCATCGCACTTGCAAGTAGAAATTGGATTACTTTCGCATTTTCGTACGACAAGACTTAATTTGCTCTCTGATCTTATTTTCCGTGTTATGACGCCTCATAGGCGATCAATAATTGCGAATATAAGCTGCACTTAACGCGGAACCCCTTTCATACTCCTTTATGAATGAGTAAATAGTTAGGGGGGGGTGAGTAATATAAACTTTTAGGCCTAAAAAGTTAATCAGACTGACAAATAGACCAAAAGAGGGTTAGATTCGAAAAAACGCGCGTAGGTGCGGGTTATATTCGAAAAAACTCGTATGGTTCATTGTACGGGCTATAAAATCGAATAAAAACAATATAAAGGGCATCTCTATAGGTTTATAACCATAAAACATTAAAACAGCATAGACAACGCTTATATAAAGTCGGAAATCTGGTTAAATCTTACTAAATTCTTTAAGAAACCGTTTTTATTGTCTATACATAACTTCCATGTGCCTTCAAGGATATTCTGGCGTAAATGCCTCCTATTACCCCTAAAAAACCTACATGGGAACATCATAGGACTCTTTCCCTTCAAATAGGAAGCGATTTAATAGGCCGTAACCACCACCACTACCGCCAAAGACGGCTTTGGCGGCCCCTCCAAAATGCTACCTCCATACGGTTTAGTGGCACCCGGTTTAATGAATTAATGATCTCCTCTAAGCTGAACTAAACTGTAAACGAGTAGTCGTAGTAGTTCATTTATAACCTATAACGCTGTGCAAGGCCTTACATTATTAATTAACGAGCCCTTAATTGCCCTCCCCTAACTCCGGTGCAGATTAAACGAAGGTTGAGGTTTGGCGTTTCGAAAGCAATCATGGTTTGCCGAGCCTGGTTTTGGGGTTAGAGGATTTAAATATCTATATCTATATATAGTATGCAGGTATAGATGTATAGATATCTATTCACGCTAAAGTGATGCGGTGGCGTGGATTGTCTTAAAGGCTCTTAGCTAACGATTTTCAGGGAAATGAGCAAATATTAATAAAAATTGGAACTAATTAATGTCAGAAGATGGCGATTAATTGGCTGCTTAACCTAACCTAGCCTTTGAAGATATACAGGGCTATCATACATGATTCATTCGATTTCAAAACACTTACAGATATAACTGATACCGGAAAAGAACCGTAAACTACAAACCGTAAACTACAAATGTTTACGCGTGTTCAACTCTGTCTACTCTTTCAGCTGATACATTTGGTCGACCGATGCTTTTGTTTACACAGAGTGTCCTTAAACAGCCGATACCACCGCAAGCTCCTCTGTTTACTTGGTGGTTCTTTTCTGTGCTCTCTTCTGAATAACAGACGTACAGTCTAGTGCATAGAAGGTTTAGACTTAAGTCATAGTTGAGCACGTGAATAGTACATCCCAACCGTATACCTGCTACCCTATTTTCATTCAGAAGGAACAGATCCAGTCTAATCTGCCTTGACTCTCAGTAAAAGTACCTGATTTTGCAACCGATCAACATCCGGTAAACTCAGTTCCTAGAGAGCAGGTAAAAACCTTTTTGCACCCGACTGTACATCTCGTATATTCCAACGCACTTCTGTCGCCATGTTGTAAAGGCACTGCACTCGTACTGCCAGCTGGTATATCAGCATTCAAACTTGGTGAATTTACAGTTCTTTTCAAGTATCTTTGCATGTGGAATACTTAGGGAAACGCCGCAGTCGACGAAAGAGTCAGGCCTAGTCACTGAAAAGTCACATGACACTATACGTAAGACATTCATGGTCAACTGACTTTTCAGTGCCGTGGCCTTTCTCTCTAGTCAGCTGCGAGAAAATACAGTGTTTGAAATCGAATGAATCATTTATCTACTAATAGCCCTGTATTTGAATCGTTTCGATGATTATGTGATGGATATGTGTATGCAAAATATTTTAATAATTTTAGAATATTAATTAAATGACGTCACTAGGTTTTTAAGGGACCAGCTGAAGAATTATTGACTTGGTTTAATTTAAGCTCAAAGAATGGTCTTACATGTATGAATGCTGATTATATGCTTTTATGAGGTGGTGTCCATTTATGAGGTCATCGGTAAATTAATAAACAAAGGGCTAGTTTGTGAGATGAAAATGGGAGAAATAAAGAGGAGGCCAAAAATAAAATGACTGACTTTCTAGTGGACTTAAACGACTGGCCTTCTTCCTTTTCGGTCATAAAATGTCAAGAGAAAGAGAGGTGGGGGATGAAGGGCAGGGTTTGGGAAACGAGACTGGGAGGGCTGAGCAAAATTCATTCCGACATAACGCAATTTCCTCGAAAATTCTTATTTGGGGGAAGGACCCAGGCCAAAGTGGTCGTCGTCCCCATTGTCAAAACATCCTGCTGTAGCGAGATTGGATTTGCGCTTGCGCGACTGAGTTTATCCCCCTCCCAACAACAACAGCCCCCTTTACACCCCCACTTTGTTGTAAGGGAAGAGAGAAACCTATTAAGGATGGACAGAGGCGCTTCTTTTAAGAGAAATAAAGTCAATGGCGTGGAAAACCCCTAGTTTTTAGGGATAAAGCAAAAATGAGGCTTTCGGGAGGGGGTTGGCCTCTCTCCACCTGATTGTGGGGGTAAAGGGAATAAGGAGTTGTCAATACGGAAGCTAAGTGCGACGGAGTTGTTTTGTAGGAAGAGTAGTCGTAGGTAGATGCGTTTCTCCTATTTCTAATCTGTTTTTGCTTTTTTCTCTTCCTTACCCCTTTGCTCGTGAAGTTTTCTAAGTTTTTTTTAACCCACTCAACCCCCCAATATTGACTCTCAAAGTTTTTTGTAGGAGTGCATTTCACTGTAACGCGGGAAAGTGCAAAGTCGCGCATGACACGGAGGTGTGCGCGCGTAATGTCTGTGCGTGTGTGAGTTAAAAAAATAAAAGTCCCTCCCTTCTTAAGGGTACCACCTCTTTTTTTTTTTTTTATTCCTTCAATACCCCCTCCATTCTATCCCTTTACCCCTATGGCAATGAGCTCGTCGTCGTCGTAGTAGTAGTGGATCTCTCTAGCTCTCACCTGGTTGTCTATTTGACTTGATTTCCTGCATCTTGGATTTCAATTTTAATAATGGCTTCCATCTGATTTTATGAGCGTAACATAAAACCGTTTGGATCCAACCAATGGCTGCCCTCACCCTGATTTATGGGCCGTTCGGGGGAGAGCGGCTACCATCACCATTAAACCCTCCGCGACCGACCCGGAGAGACACTCGTGAATGGACAGTCGAATGGGGACAACACACTCTACCCCTCTCTTCATAAACCCCCACCTACGACTGTTGTCTGTCTTCGCCCACTAATACCTCAGGTACAACCGCTAATGGGTCTACTACCCTTACGCCCCAGCGGTCGACCGTAAACGCGTCAAGAAACAGCGAAAATGGAACCCCACCCGAGCAGCGCACAATACCCCATTTCGTAGGTTGTTGTGTTATATTGAGAGCGAAGGCTTTTTTGGGTTTAATGAGCTAGTTGAGAATAGTCACGTGAGCTCATTTTCTCAGTAATAAAGTCGGACATCGTGACGTCATTTGCTAATTTGCGGCTTTTTTTTTTGCTAAGAAAGGCAGCTTTTTCCATAGGGTCGCGGGTTCGGGTCCTTTTTCGTGTTTGTTTATTTATTTATATTTTCACGAGCTAAAAGGGTCTTTCTTCATTGTTTCCTTTATTGGAATTTAATTATTTATCGAAATTAAAATTAAAAATTAAAATTTTTGAGCCTACGTCTGCTTGCCCTTTCTGCGTCGGACGCGTCTCTTAGGAGAGCCATTGGCTTCACTTTAACCAAGACTCCTTACCACTCACTCTCCAATTAATTATTATTACCATCAATAATAAAAATTTATCATCTGCCCGACTCAATTTCGCTCTGCACCCTAAAAAAGAGCTGAGCTCGTGGAATGTGGATCCGATGCGCTCTCCCTCTTCCCGCCAATCTTTATGTTTTACGGTCCAACTTTTATTTCACCGACTTAACACTTTATGACTAGTTTTACGGCGCATCGTTCATGGGGTTTTCAGGGGGAGACGGGAGGGAACACGAAACAAAACTAAGTGGGTACATATCACGCGACACCTTCTTACAAAATAAGATTTTTAAAACGCGATTTTGCGCTGGAAGATTGCAAAGAGACGCGCATTTTGCGATCGCTTTTTGCGCGCTTTTGGAAAAAAAGTTTTTTTGCGTAAAACTAAAAAATTTTTTTTTGCGCAAAATTAAAAAAAAATTTTTGGAATATATCTTGATTTTGGAGTGCTTTCTTATTAGATAATTTTGTTAATTTTGATTGGTAGAGAAAGTTTATTGTTTTTTAAAACGCGTTTTTCGGTCTTGCGCTGAAAAATTAAGAGACACGCACGTTTTGCGCTCATTTTTTGCGCGCTTTATTGAAAAAAGTTTTAGCGCAAAAAATTTTTAGGCTTGTTTAGATTAAAGAGCGCGTTGAGTAAATTTATTAGTGACGTCATTTAAAACCCCATTTGTACTATTATTATTTATTATAATTATTATTAATATACAAAACGGAATATAAAGAAACAAGGAAAAGGAAGCCCAGTGACGCTAAAATTCCTTCCACAAACGAATGCGCGTCACCAAGCAAAACTATTCCTTGTTAACAAACAACTACAAAGTCGCACACTCGATGAGTGATAGGTTGAGTTGATGATGATGATGATGATGATTTATCATGATTTGCGTTTTAATAAATGAAACATTCCATGGTCGGGTGCGGCAAGTGTCGTCGTCGTCGAGAGGGGCCTCCCCGAAGGTGGCAGTGCGGTAGCCCGACGAGCCAAACCGCAGGACGAGACCGCGTGTACCGCCGAGGCGTCAGTGGCGAGGCGTGCGGTGGTGGGGCGTTAGGCTTAACCCTAAGAGCAAGACGACGACACAAACACAGTTTTGGAGATTTTTACCGCAAGCGTCCACTTTAGCGTCTCCGAGAAAGTGGGGAATTTTAGTGGGATGTTTTTAGAAGGGGTTTTTGGGGTACGGGGCGATTTTTTGGAGTGTTTTAATTAGGGGAAACTCAGAATTTAATGCTAAAACAAATTTTCTCTTTAGTTAGAAAGCTAAATCCCACTTTAGCTTAATGCTACAATGTCATTCAGCTGTGAATAGGGAACAAAACTACAGAGAATCAGCTGCGGTGGAAAAAGTTAAGATTGTTGCATTAAGCTTATATCGGACTCGGTATAGTTGTTGATATTCAGCAAAGAGGGGAGCTTCGGGTAGATTTATGTATGGCAGTTTGTTGTTAGGCTATTGCTTCATTTTGTCACAAATCCATTAGACCACGTCAACTTTATGGGCAGTATTTATGATCAAATGTGGATAAGTCAGATTTCATAATAAGGTGCAACTGTTTGTGCGCGTGACTCATTATGCGTCTGATATTCAGAAAATATAGAAGAAAACACATCAAGTAAGCTTAACAAAATGGTCGGACTATGTGGGCGACTTTGCTTTAATTGTTATCAAAAGTAACTGTGACAAAATGAATTTAAAGAGAATGCCAAATGTGATCTACTTGGATGGGACGCTGAACTAGAGGATTGCGTGCGAGTCTGTGGGAAATCGTTTGGTGAGGGATTTAAAGTTTGTGAGGGTTTTGGGAGTGTAGAGCTAAAGAGTGGGGGCTTACCTCTTCCGCTGCGTCCCACGAAGCGCAGGTCGTTGAATTTGGCCACCTGGTTCTTCATGACAGCCGTGAAGTTTCTCAGTTCGGCGCAGTGGTTCTCGTCGTTTCCGGCACGTATCGTGACCGTGGTGCCGTCGATGACCTCGCCGAGAGCGACCACCTTGAAGGCGACGGGCAGGGTCTTGTTGGAGCGCCAGTGCGACGGAAGGACGGAGCAGACGAAGTTGGGGCTGCCCGTCCTCACCAACTCGCCCGGATGTTCACTCAGCACCTCACTCAGCGTGCGCTCGCCGATCATGAACTCGGTCATCTTCTCGGGCGAGTCCGTCACGCCGCCGGAGCCGTTGAGATCTAAGGGCAAATGCATCGGTGAGTGGTTTGGCTCGGTGTTGCTACCACTACGACTACTACTACCGCTACCGCTTTTGTCGCGTTGTTGTTGTTGTTGTCGTCGTTGTGTGTTGGTGGTGACGCCGCAGCGAACCGCCGCTGCTGAGCTTTTCACACTGGCGCCCGTTTAAAGGAGTTTTGTGGTTTTCAGTGAATGAAAACGCAGGAATGCCGAGTTGTACCACGCCTCAATTAATAATGATTTCGAGCGAAAAGCCAGCCAAACTCCTCCGCCGTTCAACATTTAACATTCGCAAAACTTTTTTCCCCCTTTTTCCCAATTCTCTCCCGAATCCAGAAAATAAAAAACAAGCAGCCAACTCGGACGACGCTCACACAACTCGGCTCACCAAAACTCTCTTTTTTAACTTGCCTCGCGTCACGGACTGATTGGTGTCGAGCCACCGACGGGGCTGGGGACTAGTTTCTGCGGCGCTCCGACACAATGGAAGCAACGAGATGGGGCGATGAATAGAGGGTAGAGCCCATTCCGCTCCGGGGTGGGGAACCACTCTCACGAGGAAAGAGGCACAAAGAGCCTAAGCCCACACCCCAAACACCATGTCCCGCAACTGGAAATCGATCGCACAACTTTTTTGCGACGCGCGACTCGGCGCATAAAACTATTAAGCGCTCCAATTCGGAAGTTATTTTTATTTTAATTTAAATTTTTCTTTAATAAATAAATTATTATAAATTTATGTAAAAATAAATCGAAACATCCTAAAAATTTTAATTTTTAGAAATTTTTTTTTCCATAATAAATTTAATTTACTTATTTTCTATTTTATTTTTTATAATATTTTAATAATATTCAGAATAAATTTTTATAAAATTAAATTAAAACATGGCTAAAAATTAATTTACGTGTTTATAATTTTTTTTATCCTTTATTAAGAAAAACATCAAACTTTTTTTAAATATTAATTTATTATTATTTTTTTTGTATTATTTTTTTGTATTTTTATTATTTTGTTTTTTGTTGTTTTGTATTTACTCCGTAATATTAATTTTGTTTATTTATTACTTCTTTTTTTATTTGTATTTTTTTTTTTGTTATCTTGTACCTCTCATTCTATTTGCTCAATATTGTAGTTCCGTGTTGGCTTGAATTAGCTGTGTGAACACAATAAATGAATTGAATTGAATTGAATTATTATTATTATTATATTTAGAATATTGATTACTTGTTTAATAAATTTTTAAAAAAATAAATAGAAGCGCGCCTAAAAATAATTTAATTTTAATTTTGAGATTTTTTTCGCTAATAATAAATTTAAGTAAAAAATATTCTTTTGTTATAAATTTTTTTAATTAAATTAAAGCTTGACTAAATATCTGTTTTAAAATACCTAAATTAAAAACTTTATAAGATATTCAATTTTTATTTTATGTTTTCTTTTATAAAAATAAAATCCGAATATAATAGAACTTTTCTTATTAAATATTAACATTTAACAGCCCTTACTCATTTATTGTTATTTTTATTATTGTTATTATTACTTTATTTAAAAAATGTTTATTTTTTTTAAAATTTATATAAAAATACGCGAGACTTCCTTAAAAAATTTAATTTTAATGTGTTTAATAAATATAAGTATAAAATTATATAAAATTAAATTAAAATCTGAAAAAAAAAATTTAATCTATTTAAAATCTTATTAAGTTTTATTAAATTAACAAATTTTTAATTTCTTTTT
Organism: Rhysida immarginata; assembly: GCA_023313115.1. NCBI lineage: Eukaryota > Metazoa > Arthropoda > Chilopoda > Scolopendromorpha > Scolopendridae > Rhysida > Rhysida immarginata. The sequence goes on along the minus strand of JAHWFO010055111.1, from coordinate 133,317 downwards.
AAAAAATCTTATCGTCTATTATAAAATTTAAGGAAAAGTATCCACATGCTGTTGTAATAAAATTTATTAAAAAATATTTTACTGTTATAAATTCATATATAATTATCAAGAAAAAATTTAGAAAAAAAAATTATTATTAGATAATAATTGATTTTTATAATTGGAAAATAATAACTAATTTTTATAAACCATTACTCATTAATTTTATATTCTCTAATGTTATTATATTATTTTTAAATTTTATAGTTTCGTATATATTTTATTTTTTTCATGGGAAATTTAATTATTATAAATGAAATTTCCACTATTTTTTTATGTTGGAAAGGTTATATAAAATAAAACAAAAAGAATTTGAATTAATACTTGGATATTCACTTGTTTATATTCATGCTGTACAGTAAGTTTAAGGAAGAGGTCTTTTCACACCTTTTGTAATTTTTGAAAATTTTAATGTGTCATTATGTATATATAATTTGATATTGTGTTGAAATTTTTATACTTGTATTTTGTGTTTAGTCCCCTGTTAGTCCATACAAGCCCTAATGGGGTACTGTTGTTTTATATGTAATTTTAAAATTTTAATTAATTTGTTATGAATAATAAATAAATATTTTAAGCTATTTTTTTTATAAAATTACTAATATAACGTATATAAATAGATAATATAATTAAAAAAAATCAAAAACCTCAGTATTTTTCTTAATTAAAATACGATAAATATTTACATAAAGATGAACTTAATAAAAAATAAAAATTTAAATAAAAATGAAGATGTATAAATATACAAAATTAATAAAATAATATAAAATTAAGGTTTATATTAATAATAATATAAATAAAATTATTCAAATATTAAATAAAATATTTGAAAAATAAAAATATATTACAAAAAAATTAAATTTTATTTATTAACTAGACTTAAATGTAATGATTTATAATTGAAAAGCGTAATCGATAAGTAATAATAATAATTAAAATAATAATAATACGGAATGTTATTTTAAAGTAGTGCGCTATGGATTCCCTTGCCTTCTCCTTTCTCCGCGCAATCGACTCGTCCGCCGACGTCATTCTTGCGCCTGCGCCCACCGCCACTCAACATGGCCGCCTTCCGAGGGAAAATTCAAAGGCGATAGAGCTGTTTCCTCGTTCGTTTACGCAAAAAAAAAAATTAAGAAACCACAATGACGAAACCTAAAGCGAAGCTGAAGAAAGGCGACGCCGACAAGGATGTGAGCACGGCGGGCTCGACGGCGGAAAGCAAGGTAAATCGAGCGAACCATTGCCCTTTCCCTTTGCAGCGACGCGTTTTTTTGCTCTCGGTGGACGGGGGCTGCGTAGGTGACGGGGAAGGAGGAGAGCGGTGTCGGCGGCTGTTTTCCTCGTTTTCATTCGCTGTTTTGAGCGTATTTGAGCTTATTATTAAGGAATTCGTCGTGTGTGTTGAATCTGTTTGTGAGTTTGATGTTTATTGGCTCGTCTTATTCCTTAATGCTCTTGTTTTTATTGAATGAAGTAAAGGTTTTATTTTTATTTTCTCTCGCCAGATGGCGCTCGCCTTCCTTTTAGCTCTTTTACTTTGGAAAAGCGGTTTTCGCGCGCTTTGTATTGCGTTGAAAATATTTTTCTAATATAAAAGTTTTAAAAAAATTTGTAAATTTAAGAATTTTAAATTAATTTTTAAATAAAAAAATATTTTAATAAGAAAAAATTTTTTTTTTTGAAAAAAATTCTTATTTTACCTTTTTTTTGTATATTTGTAAAAATATGCTTAAATAAAAATTAATTAAAAATTACATGTGACAAAAAGTTTTCGGAAACCTCTCCAAAACAATGTTGCATGTTCTAATTTACGTATCTATGATGTCTAAGATAATAGTATAACTAGAAACATGCTTGACTGAGCTCAGTTGGGCTCGGTGATTTCCAACTCATCATTCTACCCAAATATCGTTGATGAGTTCAGTCACAGTTGTTGGGCGATGGAGCTTAGCTAATCGCTTCAATTAATTCCAAAGTTCTTCAGTGGGAGTTATATTAGTGCTCAGCTCATTTATTCAGCTTGTCTCCTCAAAACATTCCTACACTTAGCTTTGTGACAAGGAGTATTGTCATGTTGGTATATAATGGCGTTTGTCATTCTGTAAATACATCATTATACAGAACTGGTAGCTCAAAGAAACTAACTGACTGAGGTCGTGGAGTTTCATCAGGTGCGACATGATACACTCGGAAGGCTTCATCTGAAACAGTTGCTATAGAGTTCCGAAATGCCAGTACAAAGCTATTCTCCTGGCTTTGAAAAGCATAGGTTTCTATGGTCATACTACTCTTCATAAGCCCCACATAAGCAAAATCAATGAGAAACGATGTTTAGAATGGTGTACAGCTCATCCAAACTAGACCATGGAACAATGGAAACATGTTTTCTGGAGCGACGGTACTCACTCTAGCACTCTGCCTGATTGTATGGTACCCATATTGAAATTCGGTTGTCAACTTGACTTTTTGGACAATTCTGCACTTCCAAAATTGTGGCAACAGTTTGGGATTCGACCATTTCTGTACCAAAATGCCAGTGATGCTTATCACAAGGAATGTCTAAACAGGAATGGTTTGAGGGAAAAATTGCTGTAGCTCTCTACCAAAATTTGGTGGAAAGTCTTCTTCTTGAAACCATGGTTCCAGTGCAACAAAACAGGTGTCCGGAAAGTTTTCATAATGAGTATACAGAAATGAACTTACTGAATCCATGCATGTTGTTATTCATTTTGTATGTGAAATCTTCGTCTGCTTCTACTTGCGGGTTCCTATACTCGTCGTGTCCCGTTAATAGTGCCATTCCATTAGTTCATCGTCGTCGTCGTCTGGCTTCTGATATTGAAACCTGGATTAATCATAATAAATAAATAAATGAATAAAACGAATTAGCTAATTAAAGACAATGACGTCATCTGAATTAAAACATTGTAGGGTAACGGGAACCTTTTTAATTCATTCTAAACGAGTTGCGCGCATTCATTCATTTAATCATTCTGAATTAAGTAATAACGCTAAGCCTTCGAGTTGGTCTTGATCACGTGGTTTTGTTCAGGCTGTACAAAGCGCCTATTTGTTATGAAGGAGGGAGATTTTGGTTAGCGCATACCCCCCCCCCCCCCCCATAGCTTTTTCCCTTTTCCTTCCTTGTTTCCAAAGGCGAACGCGTGGCTTGAGGGTAGCCCATCTGTCTGCCGCCATGCACTGAGGGTGAGTCACACGAACCGCAAGACGCGTGAACCAAGGACTCGGCTATGCAAGGAATCCCGAAGCGGACAGATCGTAACCCGATAGCGGGAGGAGGAGGACAGTGTTGCGTAAACGGAAGTTGGGCTCTTGAAAAAAAGGTTTTTTGTGAGGAAGAGTTTGAGTGCATCAAATATTGTCCGTAGTAGTTATGGTTGCGATGTATGTTGAACAATATCCCATAGAGATTCAACAGTCCATATTAAGGACTCCGTAGATATGTGCATTCAGAAACCAAACTAAACTGCATTTTATTTTAATTTGAGGGTATTGAACGGGAAAGCTCTCAGTTGGCTCTGTAGGATTCACACGAGGTTTTCCGTAAGAAACATTGTCCAGTGCGTAACTATTGCGGAGTCTGGCCAATTTTGGTTAGCAGAGCCCAGCGGCCCTTCCGGTCTAGCATATTAAGCTGTTCTTAACTCCTTTTGCGTTTGGTTTTTATGTAATAGATGAAGTTGATTTCCTTGTACGCGTTTTTCTGTATCCAAAGTTTGCAGGGAGCTGTGAGGAGAAGCAAAGATTGTGCCAAAAACTGAAAACGTACCGCATATGGTGATGCCATTTGATGAAAACATGAGTACATTTGTTGGAATCGCCCTTTACAGTGCATGTGTTACAGAAGCCTTCTTACATGCTCAACAAAGGTTCTATCATGCACGTGCAGAAATGAACCCACAATATTGAATCTATTAAGTGTACAGGGTGGTTATAATTAAAGTGACACCATTTAGACCCTTCTAGCGGCCGTTCTGGTAATCAGATTTTGACGAAAGTTGAGATATATGTTATACAGACCATGGGGAAGAGAATTTTGCAATAAAAAAATAGTTCACATTTTGACCGCTACGTCAAAATATGGCGCATGAATAATAACAAAACAAGTTAGAAGCAGAGAAATTTATAAAATTCAATGTGCATTCCATTTGTGTCAATGACATGTTCAAAGCGCATTATTGCATGTTCCACAGTAGAGTGAACGGTTTCCTGAGGAGTCGCAGTGATATGGCGTGTTATGCTTGCTTTCAATTCAGGGACAGTCCGTATTCTTCCTCCATAGACATTATCTTTCAAATATCCCCACAACCAGAAGTCACAAGGGTTTAAGTCCGGTGAACGAGGAGGCCTTGCAGTTGGAAAAGTTCTCGAAATCACCCGATCATCTCCAAAATGAGCATGAAGCAGCTCCTTCATTTGTCGTGCAATGTGGGGTGTTGCATCATCTTGCATAAAGACAGTAGTGTCTAAATATTGTCTTTCTTGTAAAGCAGTAATGACTTTCTGCTGCCGAAGTTCGCAGTAACGAGCACCAGTGAACATCTTTTAGTGCCTTGAGGAGTGTTCTCTTCAAAGAAAAAGGGACCAAGAATGAAATGTGAAGTGAATCCGCACCATACAGTCACGTAATCAGAGTGCAAAGGCTTTTCAGTACCCCAGATGCGACAGCATTCACTGCTCCGTCTAGTGTGAAATGCGCTTCATCTGACCACAAAATGTTCCATGGCCATGCGTTATCGACGGCTACTCTAGCCAGAAACTGGCAAGCAAAATCAGTGCGTTTTTGCGGATCTTCACGATGCAACTTTTGAACCACCTGGATCTTGTATGGATGTCACTTTAAAATGGAACGCAAAACTTTTTGTACCGTAGACCACGGAATAGACAAATCACGTGATACGGCTCGAGCACTTGGTGAAGAATATTGAGGACTTGAAGCACTCTCCACTACAGCAGCAGCAACGTCTTCCACAGTCTCATTTGCAATTCGTTTCCGTCCTCTCCCTGGCAGCACACACAACTCACCAGTTTCTTCAAATTTCTTAATCACCTTTTTTAAACCATTAATGGACCTAGGCCCATATCGCAAGTTTTTCAAACGTCGATATTCTCTTAGTGCAGCAGAAGCGTTATTGCAGTTCTGGTAAAACAACTTCACCAATAAAGCTCGATCCTTTTTAGCTAAAGCCATCGTGAAGAATGGCTTTACATTTAATTTCACTCTCATTTTAAAGCTTTTCTAATTTTATATCTCATTTGCATAACGTCTCTGATTGAGTAAAAATTCTCAGAGAGTTTCTTACATGACCAGCGCCATATTTTGACGTAGCAGTCAAAGTGTGAACTAATTTTTTTATTCCAAAATTCCCCATGGTCTGTATAACATATATCTCAAGTTTCGTCAAAATCTGATTACCAGGACGGCCGCTTGAAGGGTCTAAATGGCGTCACTTTAATTATAACCACCCTGTAGAATAGTGTAAAATAGTATGGACCTCCCTGTATATTTTGTAAGTATCCTTATATACATGGACAAGGCATACCCCTTTCGAATGTATCTCAACAGCGTTTCATAGTAGAATCTTGTTCATTTTTTCCTTTGGAATGAAACTTTTCCTTTCCAGGATCCGTGAAAATGTGTGGTTGACGATTAGCGTAGTTGTGATTAGCGTCGTTTTAGATTAAATGAAAGACTTGCGCGCGTTCATTTGTGTCTTCAGGTTTGTAAAATGTTAGGCTACTAGCAGATACTGCTCACTTTCATTGATTGATGTTGGAATCTGCTTAATGTACACAAATTTTCGTGAACATTCCACCAAGATTTTATGTAGATGTTTTTCTACTTTTAGTCAAGTATTTGTATGTACGTTTCTGATATTTACTTGATTCAGGGAGGGATTCTTTATTTCCCCACGCAAACTGCCGAAATTACTGGTGGGCATGGAATCTAATTAGTATGGGGGGTTAGGTCAACTAGGGTAAACCTGAAGCTCTAGTCTATATCTCGAAATCCGTGAAATCTTAGAAAAGTCAGACCGGTGTCAATCAATAGCATTGTGGGTGCCGAGAAAAATCTCTTGATCACTTGTCACAATGCTCATATTTGCATTTCCGGAGAGATAAGTATTTTTGTTTCTCGTCCTGAAATGCACCTCCCGGAGTGTGTCCTCATCGTTTGGACCCTCCCTATTGTAAGTTGATTTGTCAGGGTAATCCAAGCTGATCCAACGCTTTTGTTCTCGTTTTCGGAACCCCACGTGGCAATGATTAAACAAACAAAAATTTTTGGCCTGATCGTGTGGTAGGAACCTGTAGGATTGTGTAGCAACGCGGCGTTCGCTGTTGCTGCGATGCCCGCTGTTTTGATGGGAAGCAGGGAACAGAGTGGTGTCGCGGAATTAGGTTTTGATTGGAAGGAAGTGCGATTTTGTCGGCTGCGCCCTAGAATCAATCTGTCGGCCATGTGTTTGTTGTTGTTGTTCTTTTTTTTTGTTATTTTAGTTTTTGTTGGGAGTCCAATTGAGTGAGACAGACAAATGAGACAGGAGAATCACGGGGTCGCTCCTTTTTTGTTGTAGCGTTTTTCCTTAAGCTGTCCAGACGTTCGAGTCCATCTGTTACGCACGTGAAAGACTTTTTTTTTTCCTGGTTTCTTTTTAAAATTATAGTAAAGAATCAGGGTTAAGTATTATGAGGTCTTCTGATCTGTATACCAATAGAGTTGTTTAAATATTGTTATTATTAAAATATTAAAAGTAAATAATAATAGTTAAGACCCCCTCCCCCCCACTCTATCTCTCTCTTTCTCTCTCTCTTTGAGTATCATGTGTTTGCCTTTCTCATTGTGTTTTGAATTATTTAAGAGAGTTATTTGAAATGACAGCAAATGGGAAAATGAGCCTGTCTATACAGTGACATGCTTTAAATCACGCGATGACAAATTGGAAATTTTTTTATATAAACATGTGAAATATTATTGGGTTTGAAAAATATTTATTAAAAACAGAGTGAATGCTTTCATTTATTTATTTAATTCTTTTTTGATAGGTGGTGTTTTCTTTGTAGCGTGTATATGCTCGTTGTTGTTGTTAGATCGAAGGTGGAGGAATCGGGTACTGGGGACGACATGTAGAGCTTTTTATTTGTTTAGTTTTTGTTTTTTTTATTTCATTATGCGTATAATAGAAGAGTTTGCATTTCTATTTTTGCCTTTGCTGTTACTACGAAGGTCCAAAGGGAGAAGAATGTGAGGAAGTACGCATAGTATTTGTAGCGTTTCTGTGATAATACCTAAAAAATTTTTTTCAGCATTTAGTGAGCACGCAATCCGAGCTAAAGTCCAATCCAAAAACATCTCGACCTTTCCTGCAGAGTATTGTAATAGGTAAAAATTTGCAAAATAGAAAAAGATGATGAACGGAATCTTGCTTAATTGAATTTACTACCGATATTATTTCCATCAATAGAATACAGTTTTTTTTTTTTATTTTTTGTTTATTTCACAATTCATCACGCAGCCAAGTGTATGCAAATTCATGCTGACCGTCTTCTTCGATCACCAAGTTTGCTCCCCATTATTCCGATAGATACACGGCGACTCTGCACATCCTGCGACGGCGGATCAAGAACAAACAACCGAGTAGCAGCTTAGATTAACCCCTGCCAAGACTAAATCCGGGGTTTTTTGCTATTAATTGTAACAGGGTTATATTACTCTGGACTGGGGAGTATAGTTTAACCTAATCTACTTTAGAACTGTAGGTATAAGTTAGATTAGGCCCAACTGTATCCCGGAGATATTGCCAAAGCTGGGCTGTTACACCGGTCTTTTTATCCCGCGGAGTCATCTTGTCCATGACAATGCCAAGAAAGCCATGGATATCTTAGCATGCTTCGAGGGGAGGTTTCAGAACATCGCCCTACAGTCCTGAATTCTCCCCATGTGATTTTCATCTGTTTGGCTCACAAAGGGACCGCACGGACATGTCATCAGGGATTTGGCTGGAATTTTAGGAGGTCAGTCTACAATATTAGTATACCTTCTGTGTAAAAGGATTTGAATCAATGTCCTTTCGTTTCGGAGAAAAGAGAATTTTACGTTTACTATTGTAGTGCCAGGTATGCCAAGTGGGAAGATAGGTATTCAACTTAATAGCGATGGTGCAGTGGATAACGTCAGGCATCTATGATTTCCTTGCCCGAGGTCGATTCCTGTCATTTTTTTTTCGTTTCTTTTTTTTTTTGCGTATTTCGCCATTTTTATTTGTTTGCAATTTGCATAGTACCATTCACATACATAAGCAACGATTGCGCATAGACCATGGATCGTGCGAATAGATCTTTATCGTTTCTTTTTCAATTCACACGCCAAATTAACATACGTTTCCATTTTCGGTACTATGGAAACGGGTTTGGGGGCGGGGGGTGGAGAACGGATCCGTCATCGCACCGTCATCACAATAACGGATCGGCAATGACCGTCCGTGAAAATATTGTACAACGCATATATTTTTGACCTGTGACGTTGCTTATGTATGTGAATGTTGCTGTGCAAAATGCAAACAAATAATAATGGCGAAACAGAAAAAAATGAAAAAAAAATGGGGGGGGGGGGGGCGGAAAACGACAGGAATAGAAACCGGACCAGGAAATCAAAGAGGCCTGACTAGCCACTGCGCCACTCCTGTTAAGTTGAATACCTTTCTTCCCACTTGGCTTATCTCGCACTACAATAGCAAACGTAAAATATATTATTTTTTTTCTCCGAAACGAGAGGCCATTAATTCAAATTCTTTTACACAGAAGGTAAATTAATGTTGTAGATTGACCTAAAATATCAACCAAATTCGTGATGACATGTCCGTGCGGTCCCTTTGTCAGTGAAAAAGAGCTTAAAAAAGCGGCGCTTTGGATCAGATGCAGAACTCATGATAGTGGTTCACAGCTTGTGACGCCTGAGAAGTGGAAGAAGTTTGTCGTCAAAGGCGGGGACTAATTATTTGACTGCTCGTCGTAATTCGCGAAACGAAACGCTGGTGGCTTGTGACGCTTCTGAATGCCAGTACAATATTGCACATTTGAAAGAATCCAAAATTTCAGTACCACATTCGTCGAAATCAAAATCTAAGCTTAAGAGGAGGAAACGGGGGCATACATTTGGGGTGAATTTGGTTGCGCCAGGTTGATTGGAGAAAATGGTAAAACCAGGGAATTCAGCCAATCAATGGGGCCTGGCTAGACTTAGAGTAATGGTGCTAATGGTGCCTTACCACAATTAGATGCGCATACAGGACGCCTGTGCAGTTTATTGGTTATTTCTAGTACTCTCTTTGGAGATTGAAGTTTACAATACTCTCCTAGCGCCATTGAGCCATGTCATTCGCAGGACTATCTTTGGCTCATTCTCTGACGACACTGTTAGGAGAAAAGCCCATATTGGCCGATGCAGAAATGTTAGATCCAGCTTTGGTAGGCTAACAGTATGCCAAGGCTACAAATTCTGCCGTGGTCATCTTTCGCTGTTATTTTTGTCGTTTTCGCGGTCGTTAAGACCACGTGATATGCTTTTTATTTTTTTAATTTTTTTTTTTTGAGGAGAAGGGAGGATCTGTTCCGAATCGAGAGACGCTGCCGTGTCATTGGACACCGCGTTCGCCATTTTGTATATTAACGTCTTTCGTAAATCTTTCCTCGATTCGGCCCCCACGGACCCGACGACGCTCTGACATTTGAACGCAAAGGGATCGCGACTCTTCTTTCTCGAGCTCTTCGTTAATGACCGCGATGACGTCACGATCACGTGACCGCCGCATTTCTCTTAAGAGATTTCGAATGCGAAGGGGCTGATCGTTATCCGCTGTCACTTTGCTTAATACACACACGCTCCTCTCCGCGGGTGGGTGGATCGCATTCATACTTGTCACGCGCTCGTGCACAGCTCGAGCCTTTTGTTGTTGGGTTTTCTTTTCGTTAACAAAGCGAAAAGAAAGAAAGCAAGAGAGAGAGAGAGGCTGTAGTAATTATTGTGAAAAACATGACAAAACAGAGTGGGGGTTGGCGGACCCCCTTCCTTTCCCTTAGAACATGTTGTCTTAATTATGCCTCCCAAAGTCAGTAGCCAATAAGTGACAAAGATAATTAAGGAAGGGATAATCAGGAGAGACGCCTTCCTTCTTTTGCGTTCCTTTTGTTTCGCTCTTTTGCGAATCGCTTCTTAAGTTTCCAGTTTCTTTTTTTTAGTTGAACTTAACCCCTTCTCTCTATGGTTCTTTCTCTCTCTCTCTTTCTCTAACCGGCTCCCTGGAATATATTAAGAGATTTTTTTTTAAAGAGGAATTCACATAATGGCGCGATTTCCGCTACATCGTTTCATTACGAGAACCCCGTGTAACGCGAGCCACGTCCAAACGATAATCCAATTCTTAACACACACGAGACAGAGTCTATGGTTTCAAGGGCAGTTGTTATATTGCGAGAACTTGCAATGTGCTTGTACAACACGGATATCCCCTTATGTAGACTTGATGGAAGAGGTTTTGCAGTCGAATATGTCTTTGCAACATCATGTTTTCAATCAATTTTTATTGAATCGAGATCTGGGCTCTGGGGCGACATGGTAAATGATGAATGTCATCTTCTTGCTTGACCAAGCCTTCACATTTAGGTCAGCAACATTATTCAGATCTCTATGGAACGCAGCCGACCTACCATGAATATCAGGGGACCAGTTCCATACCAGCTGGAAGAAGCTCCATACCATGACAAAACCACGAGAAGTTTTGAGTTTTTTTTTCATAAGGCATGCTGTATCCATTGCTTCATGGGGTATCCGCCAAACCCTCTGGTAGAAACCTCGTGTATTGTGATTCGTCAGACCATATAACTTCTTCCCGCTTTGATGTTTCCAAACACGACATTCTACACACCATTCTACGAACTTTCCTGTTTGCATAAATCAGGAGTTTTCGTATAGGTGTGCGACTCACTATTTGGATGTGGTTCAGTTCCCGGCCATACCAGGTGTGGGTCGAGAATAGCCTTGGTTAAACATCAGTTCTTGCGCAGTGGATGTCCTATCCTGTTTTTGAATGTTCACAAACTGTTCTCTATGAAACCAACTTTACAGATTTTAGCTTCACAACACACTTAGACACACACAGGCCAATGAGTTAGAAACATTTGTTTGATATTTTATTGGAGCCCTTTGGTCGTGAAGCACTTGTAAGTCCATGGAAGACCAGGCGTTCACCAATTAACAGAAATGCAACATTTGTTGATAGTCGGAAACAATTTTCAAGTGGCCCGTTGAACGCATTCGACCTTCCATGAATATCATGGGACTATTTTCATACCAACTGGATCCGTTTCTATTCCCGCGCATTGTTCTTTCTTTGAACCACAGTTACCCCTTTTAGCAAAAACTGTGGATCAGTATGTCCAACGGTTGAATACTCTAGATATCGCATTTTTTGGAGTTCACTATACTGTTTCGTTGTTGCAAGCGTGGCTCCAGCTAGAAGAGCACCAACAATGAGTCCCTTTTCGAAGTTGGTCAGATCCTTCTTAAATACACGCTTCATTCACATTTTTTTGCCCATGTTTCTAATTCATAGCCAAATAATGTTTATTAAGTATTTTCTACTTTTCCTTTATGGACCTAATAATACCAAGCTGTTGTCGTCGTCCTGCAGAGATAAGCTCCGTTTTCAATTTTTCTTTGGAGTTTGTTCTAGGAAATTGAAAGTTTTGTTTTTCCGTGGATGTTGTTTCTTATTAAATGTTAATTAGGTCGAAGGGACGTTGTATGGAGGGGATCGGGGATGATGTGTATTGTCTGGTACAAATAGACCAGCAGCCTTCATGGAAAATTAACTTCTGGCAAACAAGGTTCCTTTCGTCTTCGGAAGACTCTCATTCCTTACGACTTTTCGCCAGGGAGGGAATTCGAGCGGCGCTGCGAGTAGCTTCTACCCCCTTTTCACTTGCTTTTTTTTCTTTTTACCTTGTCTACGATTGGCTTGATGTATGCATGTGTGTGCGTGCGTGAGACGGAAATTGAGAGTCGTCTTTTTTGTTCACTAACTACGGGGAGATTACAAATAAACATATTTAGGCCGGATGGGAATTAAATTGCGTTAAAGTAGGAACGGCAAACTTGTCGTTCGTTCGTTCCTTCGTCGTTTCTTGAAGGATGGCACGGAAGGAGCAAGTCGAGAAAGAGAGAGAGAGAGAGAGACCCCTCTTTGCTTCCTTCCTTCCTTTCTTATCCCCCTCTCTTGTTTGGCGTCACCTTGGCAACTGGTCCCCTCGTCGAGCACTCTTGCTTCTCACCTGTACTTGAAAATTTGCATTGAGATACAGTATTCGTGTCTGTATACGGGTATTTCGGATTTATGGATAGATTCTGCGGGAATCACGTACTATTTTGGCGGTATTTTTTCTCTTTTGTTTTATAAATTTATAATTACTTCTTGTGATATTAACAAAAAATGCTGAACATTGGCTGTGTTCATAAGCGAAACAATGGTAAGCGTCATCAACTCAATTCTCGGACAAATTTATAAAGAGATAACCAAAAATACTTCATTTCACAAAGGAGTTTAGTTGGTGATAACAATATTTCTTTTTCTACAAGTAAAAAATTTCTGGTTTTTTTTTATGAACATAGCCAACTTTTCTATTACAGTCTTTCACGAGCAATTGCGAAAATATTTTTGTTCATAGAGAAAAGTTAATTTAAAAATCTGCGCTCCAAAAAAATCTTGGATAAACATTAAAATGAAAAATGTTGAAAAATTTAAGAAAAAAAAACAGTTTTTTTTGTTTTTTTTTTAAAATCGGAAATTCGAAATTTATCAGAGAAAAATAACATCGCAGAACTTCATTTAACAGTTACATAAACGGAAAGTCATTGATTCAGCTTCAGTAACAACGCTTCTACAATAAGGCTTCGTTTAAAGGGCTACGAAGAAAGCGCTTGAATTAAAGCTTCCTTCTCTCATTAACTCTTATTATGTTTTCGAACTTTTAAAGGTTTGCGGAGTCAGTCAAAAGTTAATTTATAGTGACGAAAAACATTGCGCCTGCATTCCAGTTGTTCGTTTGCAGTCCGTTGTTGCTATCTTTCCCCACGTAATCTCACAAACAAAATCCGTGGTGGCAAATCAAACCATGATGTCAAAAACTGCTCCGTGCAACGGTTTTGGGAGAGTTTCGTTATAGGAAGACTATCGCATTTTTCCCCGCATTATATGGAAACCGCGTTGTGAGAATAGAGCTGGTAAGTTTGACTTCTCAGTGATTTTCAGTGGCCTTAGACGACATTGTTAATGTTTGGAATCGCGAGGCAATTGGCCAGGAACTGACGTCACTACATACCATCTCTATACCCTGTTACAGGAGAGTTGACAGATCCAATGGTCCCCATTGTGAATGGTTGGATAAAAATTGATGAATATACTATGGAGATTTTGAGATTTCTTAAATAAGAATTTTTTCCACCAAACCAAATTAGCGCACAATATAACAGTATTCGACAAAATTTGAGTATTATACAGTCATCTTCTGGTACAGAGAGTAGATCATGGCCATTTCAGCTAAGATAGCAACTGCTACAAGATGACAGTAGTAGCTGGGACCGACGGCTTAACGTGCTCTCCGAAGCACGGGGGAACGAAATGGATGTCCACTGGCTGTCACCCAACCAGTACCTGGCCGTGCCTGAAGTTGCTTAACTCCACTGACAAGGCAAACCGATCGCGAGACAACCAGGCCACGACCACCCCGTTAAGTATAAAATAAAAATAAAAATATACGCACACTTTTATATTATCAAGTGCATTAGAAAGTGAAAAATAATGCTTTTGCTACAAATATGTGAAAAGGACGAAAACCGGAATAGGTGGCCCACTCCCCTACCCGGGATGAAAATAAACCGGCTTTAATTGTTCTTTTAATTATTTTTATTATTTAAACGTTTCAAGCTACTTTTGGTTGAGCCTTCAATTAAAAAATGACCTTCACTAACAAATGAAAAAAGCTTGTTAACAAATATTTCAAACGAAATTCACGTCTGGGAGAAAAATTTTGAATGATAAATACTCTATTAACCTGGATTAATGTTGTGATGCAAAAAAAATAAAGTCGATTTTTTCCGTGGAGTTAATCTAGAACTCGGCTTCTAAACGGTGTATCAAGATAAATCCTACACCATTTTTTAAGTTACATCTAAACAATTCAACTGTGAAAACCACGTTAATTTTCGTGTAGTACTTTTTGCGTGATGAGGTAACAAACGTACAGACAAACAGACAAAAATTCTAAAAATAATTGTTTTGCCTTCTGTTAGTGTTAGAAAGACCTGTCGCATAAGATTTACTTAAATATTTTCTATGTACGGACACCGGGTTGGTTACAGTTTTATTATAGGTATAGATAATGGCCTTAGCTTTGTTGGTAATAAATTTAGTAGCTTTGTTGGAACAATTAATTACACTGGATTTAGATTGATCTAGACTGAAACCATTATCTTTTCTCCAAGTTACAAATACTTATCTATAGGAATCTGTAATTTGATAAGTACGAGGGGCGTTCAATTTGACCTGGAGTATTTGGAGTGCATTGTTGGGATGGCAAATACGGCACCACTCATCCGGTTGCCATGTGTCGACCAAATGGAACAACGAATAATCATCAAGTTTCTCCACAACAAAGGTATGAAAGCATCTGAAATTCATCAGAGACTTCAAAATCAGGTCACCGAGTCATGTTTGTCTCGATCATCCGTCTTTGCTTGGTGCCAAAAGTTTGAAGGAAGGCGAGAATCCACCGGCAATGAACCTCCTAAGGCAAGGCCAGCAATTGGCTTCAATACTGAACATCAGCACTGGCAATGTGGAGACCATCATCTACGATAAGCTGGAATTCAACAAAATCCGTGCCAGATGGGTCCATAAGCAACTCTCCGAGGATCACAAAACCACCCGCGTGGAAGTCTGTTCCATGGTGCTGACCACCGACGAGACTTCAGTATGGAGTGGTGACACGCTGACTCACCACGACCCAAGAAATATAAGATGACACCGTCGGCAACGAAAGTGATGGCGACTGTATTCTGGGACATTAAAGGTATCGTTCATGTCGATTTTCTGGAAGAACGTCGAACCATAAATGCACCCTACTACTATGACATTTTGAGGACGTCTCTAAAAGCCGGTACTAAGGAAAAAGCGACCAGGACTCCTTACCAGTGGTGTTTGTATTCTGCAAGACAATGCCAGACCACACACAGCCAAACGGACTATGGACACACTGAAGGAACTCAAATGGGACATCTTACCACATCCTCCATACAGCCCAGATCTCTCCCCTTACGACTTTGGACCATTGAAAGAGTTGTTGGGAGGGCAATAGAAGAGGAAGCGAAAAAGGCTGTCCGACGTGGTTTCGACTCAGCCTGAAGATTTCTACAGAACCGGTATCCAGATGCTCCCAGAACACTGGAAAAAATGGTAGAGAAGCAAGGAGAGTTCTTTGAGATATAAGTGGTGTTTTTTTTGTGTAGTTTCCTGATTTTATAAAAAATAAAGTCCAGGTCAAATTTGAACCCCCCTCGTAAAAGATGAAATCACAGAGTGGATTTTGACATACTTAAGACACCAAAAATAGTTTAATACACTACTGTTTATAAAAATCGCAACACCCTGATGGAATGGTCTAATCCATATGCAATTTGCAATATTTGCATACAATGGGTCAGAGTATAAATGATTAGATTTTCAGAGTAATTGCTTGAAAGAACACCATGCCTCGACGACGACGAAGGGTACCATATCAACAGCTGACAGACTTTGAAAGAGGACGCATAATTGGTCTGCGTGAAGCGGGATGGTCGTATCGTGACATTGCTGTTCGTGTAGGACGTAATGCAACGACAATTATGCGTGCATGGAGGCAGTGGAGCGAAGAGAACAGGGCACACCGAAGACCAGGCTCAGGAAGACCCAGCACGACGACACCTCTATCGCATGTGTGTAGCAGATCGTACAGCCACTTCCACAGTGTTAGCACAACAGTGGGGTGCTACAGTAGGCAGGACAATGTCTGCTAGCACTGTACGACGCAGTTTGATTCCCAGAGGATTGATGGCACGAGCACCATTGTTGCGGATTCCTTTGACTCAAAACCACCGGCGCCTCAGGTTGCAATGGGCCCATCAACCTCGCCTTTTTCCAAGCACATCAGACGCCCTTGTTCCCCTGGCCTGCTCGTTCACCAGACATGTCCCCAATCGAACATGTGTGGGACAGGGTTGCTCATCGATTGGCTCGTCAGACTCCTGCAGCAGCAACTGTGGATGAACTGTATACCCGTGTAGACAGAGCATGGCAGGACATTCCCCAGGCCCTTATTTATAGGCTGTTATTGCATCTCATGGTGGTTTCACCCGATACTAATGTGACAATAAAACGCATTGTATTGACCTGAAAATCTAATGGTTTCTTTTCTGACCCATAATATGCAAATGCTCCAAATTTAATGCAGATTGGGCTATTCCATCAGGGTGTTGCGATTTTTATAAACAGTAGTATAGTTTGCACACCTATGTTTGGCCAGTTTAATAAAGAATTCTGGAAAGGATAGAAATGCATGGGTGGAAATTCTAGGTGAAAAGAGAAAGTTAGGATTTCAATTCAGTTGTTTATGGATTTGAAGTTACATATGGTTTGCAGAGCCAAATTCTCATCTCTTAACACGTGATTTTTATTAATTTGTCGGAGATGGAAATAGTTTAGACCTTATGGTGTAATTGCCGGCCGCAGAAACGGAGCCTTGCGCACAAATGTAGATTGTAGAAACCATTTTCGAATGTGTCGGCAATATCGTTCAGCGGATGATGTGTATTTATTAAGATAGGATTGCGTATTGATATACAGGGCGAGTCAAAATTCTGTATCCCCCCCTCCCCCCCGCCACTCATCCAATTTCAAAACGAGTGGAGATACAAGAAATCTGTTGCAGGCAGCATATCGGAAATTAGGTAGGGGCTAAACAATGGTGGTGTCAGATTTGACTTTTGACCTCGAATTTTGCACCTTGCAACTGTGCAACCGTTACAGGTAGAGAAAAATTTCCAATTATACAGTTGTAGAGCTCAAAACGCTGATTAAAAAAAAAAGCGATTAGAAATAAAATAAAAGGGCATTTGATTATTGACAATTTTCTTTAATAAAACCGATTGGACTTTTAATCCTTGCTTTTAATTCGAATTTTTCCTTGTTTCATGCGTGCACTGTGAACACTGCAAAATACACGGTGTCACAAAGTAAATAAACATTTTCTTGTTCGCTCTGAAGTAAGTAAGGAAGGAAGCGCATTGGTCGAGGGTTTATAGAAGGAGAAAAGGATAAAAATCGCGAACGCTCCTTCTTCGTCTTAATTTCTCTCCATTTCGACGCTGACTCGAAGATCTCGGCTCGATGGCTCGTTTCCCGATTTTTCTCTTCTACTTCTTCTTCTTCTTCCTCCTCCTCCTCCCGACGCGCCACGAGGTTTTCCCGAGGCTCCGACGTTATTGCCCGGCCGGCGTGAGTAAGCTGATTTTATTCAAATGAGGGGGAAGACGACGAGGGGGTTCGGTTAGCATTCTTTACATTTGTCCGAGTTAAGGACCTGTAATGGGGGAACGAGGCGATCGGATCGGAGCGAGTATTTTCCTTCCAGCTTAGAGTTGCCTCCTGCCTGTCACGTTGCTGAGGGATTGGGAAGAAGAGCCTGCCTGAGTGGCGGAGGAAAAAAAAAGAAGAAAGTTTTATGGGGGGCTGAAGATCGCGGCAGTTTCGTATTTATTTGCTTTCTTAAACGAGTGTCAATGACAAATCGGTCCCGAGTCTGACGTACACGTAGCAACATTATCTTAGGAGTAGATCTATAAAAATGCTTTCATATTTAAATCGACTAGACTATTAATATCATCATTACAGTTCTGAGAAAATAATATGGACTAGTCATTATAATGGGTATTACGGTATTGACTACTAAAAACTTGAAGGCATGCGTACTCACACCTAGGAAGCAACTCTCTTGTTGAGGTATTCATGTTAAATTCTATGAAGTCATTTTTCCAAGGATAGTGGTACCTCTGCTGTCGAATGTAAATGTATCTCTGCTAGTAAATGTGTTAATCAGTGGCTAAAACTAAAAGTAATGCTGTCTTTGCGTAAACTCTTCCTTAAAGGAGGGTTAGTCAAATGAATACGATCGGAAGTCAGTAGCAGCGAGCAGGAACACCATAGCGTATGGATGAAGTGACCAAGTGTCCAAAAAAGCAGTTGGCAGCCTATATTAACCGCCCAGTGAGTGGAGGTTACGGGGAGAACTGTATGAATGAGTCCTTAGGGTATGTCTGCATGAAAAAGTTCTGCTAACCGTCTTCTATTATTGAGTTCCCCCCCCCCTCCCCCACACGGCCACACAATTAATTCTGATATTTACATAGGCTCTGGACATCCTATTACGACAACGCGCGACCATGCATACCCTGGTACGCTTCAAGTGTCTTCAAGATCCACCCTATAGTCTCCATTTTCTGCTTCTTTCCCCAGTGAAAAAAACAAACAAACTTAAAAGGCACAGTGCTTTCGATCAAACGCAGAAGTCGGTAGTGACCCAAGGCGGACTCTTTCGCAACTAGTATCCGGCAACTAGAGATGCATTGGGAGAAGTGTGTCGCCAAGGGCGGGGACTACTGACAGGTATGTCCTTTCTTTTGTCCGAAGTTCCTCATCGATCGTTTTCATTTCACTGCCCCTCGTAGTTATAAAATCAAATCAAACGAGATGGCATATGCATGAGCTCGTGTGTTGTTGGCTGGTATCACTCGTGTGTCCTCCATCATATCTGTATATCTCTCAAGTCAGATTTGTGTGATACACCGCAGTTTCTGTGTCGTTTATTCGCATGGTAGCGCCGTTTGTCCAGTCACATTACACTTCAGCCACTGCAGCATGCGAATAGTTCACAAACTGCGCAGTTTTTGAAATCCCACCACCCGAAAGCCAGTGCACAAATATCTCATCTTTTAGGCGCTTATGCACTCTCGACTGATTGCAAGCAACCAGTGGACTAATAGGGTTAATGCGTGCCTACCACTTGGTTGCGGCAACCAAGAAGTTTAACTGCTATTAGGATAACTTGTTTTTTTATGATGTGTATGCACTGTGAAAGCGGCTTAACCCATTTTGGTCTCCCGTCTTTGGTTTCTCATTTTTGGATGCTGGCAGCTGGTGGACTTAGTGGACCTTAGGGTTCAGGCACAAAACCCAGTGCTGCAGTGGACCAAGACGCAGCCAAACAAAAAAAAAGCTTAAATAAATAAAAAACAAAATGGGGCACTTTTTTGATACTTCTTAGCAAAACTGTAAACTAAAATCAATCGAATTCGTTTTTCAAGGAGCCTTATACCAATCAATCGAATTCGTTTTTCAAGATTACAAACAATAAGCTACTTGTTCAAGGAGTTGGAGGAATACCGTACTGTAGTACTTTGAAAAGGACTGCAACTACAGTAAAACGCAGAATAAGCACGAAAAATATGTCTTGAGTTTTTAATTATACAGAAAGTCGGATTTCATGTATCTGGATTCATTGTGTATATAAGGGTGTATTGATGAAAAAGTAAAGAGGGGTCTGGATTGAGAGTAGAATGAGAGAGGGTTTCTCCCTTTTGCCCGTGGGAACCGACAACGCCGCAGTCCGTATGCAAATAGAGCCGCGGATCGCGATTGCTGTGATCGCTCCCTCATTTGGAGAGTTGGCATTTACATAAAAGAGATGTTGAGCAATGAAGATGGAGGGACTAGATTAGGGGGGGGGGGGTTATCGGATTTTTTTTTTTTTTTTTTTTGTTTTAAGAAGCGAGCTCGTGTCGCGCGCGTTTTACAGAGACACCGTTTTGATAATTTGTACGCGGACCTGCGCAATCTTTAACAACAACAACAACAACGACGAGGACGACGAAAGAGGCCCAACAGCTGCGACGCGGCTGTTGACTTGTGGACAAGAGGGACTCCTCTCTCTCTCTCTGTCTCTTCCATCATCGTCATCATGATCTGTATAACACGCTCGCGCTCTGGATGTGTTTGTGTCTTTGCTGAGGTGAGACTTTGCGGGTGGGACTGGCGACGACGGCGGCGAACAATGTCCGCGCAACGACGACAATAACAACAACGGCAGCATCAGCATCAGCAGCAGCGGTGGCACATGTGCGTCTCGCTTGATTGTAAACACGGTTTCGTGAAAAGGGGGAAAGTTTGAAGGGAATTAACAATGTTAATCAACGTAATTTAGCTGCCTGCCAGGATAAAAAAGGCAACGAGATAGCAAACAAGATGAGTAAGCAGGAATTATTCATTTTCATTCATTCAAGTTCTCTTTTTTCTGGAGTTCTTATTGAGGCTCCGTGACGAATCTGTTTGCGCAGTTTACAAAAAGGGAGCCACAATCGAAGTACATTTTTTTTTATTTTAAATACTTACCCCCATTAAGCACGCGACGACGATCTTGTTTACACCGAAACACTCTTTTTTATGATAATTCGATTGCAAATTGAGGAAAAAGAGACTGTAATGAGGTGGTAATAGTGATAGGGAAAGGAGTCCTTGATAGCTCGTCTCGTTAGGTCTATTTTTGCTTCGTTGATAAAATACTATGGCCTCATACTCAATACGGGACAATGAATGCTTAATGTTAGAAGCATCAGTTTAATATTTTATTGGACCCCTTTTAGCCCGAATTGCAGCATTATATACGATCGGCATAGAGTCAGCAAGGTGTTGAAGCACTTGTAAGTCAATGGAAGACCAGACATTCCGTTAGTTCTCTTAGCAGGCAGTAGCATTGTCGTCTATGAAGAATCCGTCACTTGCATTATAAAAGTTGTTGGATTTGGCGGCAACAGTGCTTAGGTAGTCCCGGAACGGTCCACGAATATCAGGGAACCAATTCAGTACCAACAGAAGAAGCTCCATACCATGATACCTACCCCAAAACCTTGAGTTATTTTGAAAAACAACTTGTATTGTGGTTCGTCAGACTACGTAACCTTCTTCTAGTCCAGTCACGAACTTCCTGAGACCGCTGTATACGAATTTTCCTGTTCTTTGCAGAAATCGGGGATTTTCGTATTGGGACCTTCTTTCTCCTACAAAGTCTCGATCATGATTGTCTTTGATCCACAGTTGCTCCTTTTGTTCCAACGGGTTAATGCTCTGACTATGGCAACTTTCGAGAATCCAGTCGGCTGTTTCGTTGTTTCAATTGTGGCTCTAGCACTAACATGAGTCTCTTTGCGAAGTCTTTCAGGTCCTTCATTTTCCCGTTGCTGGTTAAATCTTTCTTCATCAAGTATCTGAAGCGCAGTTTGTGGTCTGCAACTCAAGCAAGAGTCAAGGTGGCATCCTTCTCCGAGTGTTTGAGTCACTTTGATCCACGTGATCTAGATGTCGTAGACCTGACTTCAACTAAAGACGTCGTCTGCTCAAATGCAGCTAGAGAGTTAGCAGAGTTTAAGTCTTTGGACTTTTAGATTCATTGATGGTTTTGAATCATATGAAATACATGAAGCCATCATTTTTCTATTAGCACGCAGCTTGAAAGACCTGGCAGACGCGTTAATACAGCAAAACTCGTTTATAAGGCGCACCCATTTACCACGCATGCGATTATAATAATCCGCATTTGACTTTTTTCTTTCTTTTTGAGTTTGAAGACCCTAAATGGCCTTATAACTAGGTCTTGATATACTTTCTTCACATTGACACCTTGACCGCTGCGTTTTTGAAGGCCAAAACTTTACCCGATGAGGATGCAGTATAGATTATTGTTACAGGTGTTGGTTATTGTTTTGTATTGTGTCTGTATGGAGTATACAGGCCTACTTGCTGCACGTTCTGCTTTAAAATTCGCTTTCAGTTAGATTGAAAAGCGAAGTAGGCGATTTCGCTTCTAGTTTAGTGGAGTTAAGGAAGAGGAGGGTAAAGTTTTCTCCATTTTTGTTTGTTTGTTGTTACCCATTGTCGATGCACCCTTTACTTTTTTTTTTTTTTTTTTTTTTTTAGCCCGGGGTGGGTCTCTTTTGGCATTTACTGCTCATGCGCGGCCCATCCACGCGAACGTTTAAGGAGCATCCGTCCCTATGTACTTGATTTTCTTTTTCCTTCCTGGCCTGGGAGGGCTGTCGCCTCGGAAAATGAAATCGCCTCCCTCTCCCGAATGGGAAGTATAACAAACAATATGGCAAGTGCCTCGCGTGACGCACGTGGTGCCACGAGCTTTGGGATTGGAGTACGCACCCCCTGAAAAAGCAGATTGAGTCGGAATCATAATCTGACTCTCTCTTTACCTATACGGGCGGCGCAGCGCTGACTGTCTCTACCCCCTGCTCTTTGTAGTTGGTTGGAGGGGGGGCACCATATAAAACCCCCTTTTTTCATGTGTGGGTGTGCTGTGTCTTCTTTTCTTCAGGACAATCTTTCTTTTTTTTTATTTTCCTTCTCTCCACGTGGAATAAAGAAGAAGAAGAATAGAAAAAGGGGGCGCTCAGAGATCTCGCGAGAAAACGTGATCCTATCAGCAGCAGCCTCGGTCGACGCATGCGCCGTGTTTATGGGAAAGGGTAAACCAGGCCGAGACCGAAATTTCTGCTCCTGCGCCAAGCCCCCAAAGAGGAGTTGTTGGCTTCGTCCACAAAGAAATAACGGTGGAAAGGAAACCCATACCCCCACCCACGCGCCCTCTCCAGTCTTCTATCTCTCTCTCTCTCTCCAGGAGAAGCCGTAATGGTCTGGAATCTCGCACAAACCTCTTTTCCTTTCCCTCTCTCGCTATTGTGCGCGCTCTCTCGCAGAGACAGGTGGGGAACGCGGAGGAAAAGAGGATGAGATAGGTGATAAAGAAGGGTGCACTTGTAATGGATAGCATCTTAACTGCCGTTGACTAGGAAATGCTTTTTCGCTCCTTTTCGTGTTTATATTAAAGACTCCTTTTTCGTTGTCTGATTCTCGGAGCTGGCGTTGGTCATGTGATGCCGGTCGCATTTAATGTGAGGGTCATTCATAATGAAAAACGTGCCACGGGGCTTATTAGCAATATAATTGTAACGCAACTTACAAATAATCTCCGTGGTTTGTAAGGCAGTTTTGCGACTTAGGTACCAGGCGTGCGATTCTTCATACTTAGAAGGTTTGGTGAGGTTAGGTTGGGTTAGATTAGGTTGGTTGGCTTAAGCTAGGTGAAGAAGGTTTATATGATATAATGATACATGAAAAGAATCGTAAACTCCTTAAGTTTGCATCGTGATACACCAGTTGGCAGCACCAGTGCAGTGCCTTTACAAAATGGTGATAAAGCAAGAAGGGAGTTTCGGAAGTTTATGGAGGTTATGTTATGTTATGCTAGATTAGATTTGGTAGTTAAGTAAGTTAGGTGAGGTGCGGTAGATTATGCTAGATTAGAGAGGTTATTTCAAGACATCAATAAATGAAAACTGAAGTTTATGATAGGGGGTGACGGGCGCGATGCTCGTAGTTCCTGGTTCTACTGGGAACACGAATGTCTAACTCGTCTTCTCTACCAAATGGACACTGGACAGCAAGGCTATCTCTGTGTCCTAAAACTGCAGATTAGTAGTCAAAGTGGAAGCTCACTGCAGGCATCGAGCTAAGCATAATTCCTTCTGTCTAAACCGTCAGAGAGCTGATGAAAACTTGCAATGCCAGTGTCTGCGGTGGCCTTTTTGGTAGAGGTTGCGAGCTAGATATTCGTGGCTCTCTTTCGATACCAGGTCGAGGAAATTTTCCTTTCGCTTTTCGGTTTTGATGAATTAGGTTTTTCGTGGGATCATTCCGAAATGACTTTTTGCGCTTATTTTTGACTCTACAGATGCTTTTTTTCAGTCACAAAATGGAATCGCTGTAGTGTTTCCCGCTGAGTTTGGATAAGGACCGTGTGTATTGCTAAGGCTTGAGTTTCTGCATTTCTGGCATATGTATGTTTCTTTTGATTCCTTTTTGGCTGCTGGAAAGATATTGGTTGGTTTGTCGTTTGATAATGAATACAGCATGCTTCTTGTCTGTAATGAGCTTGTGTATGAAACGGCACTCCTTTCTTTTTAGGTTGGAGGAAATGTTTCATAGAAACAAGCCCATGCGAATGTCTTTCCGCACTGGTTGCAAATTTGTCGGCATGTTTTGTCACTGTTGTAAAGTCTTCTTGGATGAGACCGATCGCTCGGTTTGCTTGGTTTAATTCTTATCAGTGTACTATGTGAGTATTACTTTTGGAAGAAGTCTTTCCTTCCGCATTACACAACAGGATACCTCTTGCTGTTCTACGAGGCCTGTCCGGAAAGTATCCGGATTGAAGCTACAAAAAAAATACTGTTCGAACTCGCATAAATGTTTAGACATCTTCAAAGTAAGCACCGTCTGCAGCAGCGCATTTAGGCCAGCGTTGCTGCCATTGGTCGAAACAAGTATGGAATGCTTTCTTTGGGATGACCAAGAGCCCGCCGTCGCATTTTGTGTTGTCACGTCCACATCCTCAAATTTCCATCCTTTAAGCGCTTTCTTGATCTTTCGAATGCTTGTTTTAGCAATTCATAACACTCCGTTGTGGTTTTACCGATTTTAAAACAAAATTTGATGCATTGTCGTTGCTCAGTGTTTTCTGTCATTTTCAGCACGTGACGAGAAAAGAAAAATAGCTGCATATTTCATTACGTCATCAGCAGAAATGTCGTCGCACGCTCCGCATAGGAAAAAGGTGCAGCGAGTTCTTTTTTTTTTTGTAGCCTCAGTCCGGATACTTTTCGGACAGGCCTCGTATGTTCATGACCGGAAGGAAATCGCGCAGGCGTTCTAACCAATCGTAAATGTAGATGCCAGTGCATCCTAGCACTACAGTAGTGTTGTTTCGGTTTGGAAAATGGTAAGGTAAACCTCGTTATATGTAATCCCTTGGGCCCGTTTTCTTTTGAATTACCACGAGTCAAGTAGTGACATTGCCTCGTTTAGTTTTTTGTTATCTATACTGAGATACCGGGATAAGCTGTGGAATGATATGCAAGAGTAAAGGGAAATGTAAATGTTTAGTAGTTTTTCTAACTATTTGGTTATGATTACGTGCTAAGTAATGAACTAAGAAGTGACGTAACCGCAAGGGTTCGAGTGACGACCTAGGGGGATTCGACGTCTTCTTTCTCTTTGTGGATACATGTTAAAAAGTAAAGCGACTTAATAATGAGCTGGTTGAGTGTGTGTATTGGGAGAGTGGTGGTAGTGGGGGGGACGGCGGGGTCAAGGGCACGTGCGCAGTTTCTGCACCTCCCCTCCCCTTAGGTTCTCTCCTCCTTTTCTGTTTTCGCCCGTGACACCGTCGTGTCACTGAGGAATTTTCAAAAGGGAGGGCATTATGGGATGAGGTTTAATTTTCAACAGCACAATGGATCTGTTCGATGCCATGTTTAATGCAGATGGGAATGCGAACAGTTCCGTTTCGTGAATGGCGACCAGATGCCAATGTCATCGGCGGAGACATGAATCTGATGCTCCTCGCCTCGCAGCAGGTCGGATGAGCTGACGTCATCGCTCCCCCTCTTTTCTCTTTTGCCTGCCTCGCGTTGTCGGTCATCCTAGCTTTCCACCCAAACCAGGAATTTGAATGGTCCTGCCGCAGAAATGAAACGCATTCTGTTGCGAGCGCTTTTGCGAGCGTCACTCATCTCGCTCTCTCTCTCTCTCTCTCTCTTCGTGGATCCCGCGAGCACCACTTTCCTTTCTCGCTTTTCCCCTGAGCTTCATCTTATATCATACGAGAAATGATGTGCTGCTCGACGCTCAATCAGCGGAGAGAATAATGTGCCAGGAGAGGTTTAAAGATGTCGACAGCGACGCGCGACTCGCCTTCGCTTTGCTGCTTCATAAATCTAAAGCGCTTCGGAGAGCTAGAAAGAAAAGCGTTTTGGGTGATAATATATAATTTCATAAGCGAATGCGTGTTAAAACACCCGAAGAGGAAGGGGGGTTCCTTTCCCCCGTTTTTCCTTGCTAAATAGATTACCAGGGTTATAAAGCGCGACGGGCTCATTGTCTCATCTCGAATGATCAAAATCTCAGAAGTGCGTGGTGCGTCAGTGAAAGACAGCTTATAAAACATAAAAATATTAATTAATGGTATCCGCTAATTATAGCATAACCAGAAAGACTAACTACTAAAGCTTCAAGTGTTTTGTAACGAATTTTCATATGGTTTGTTCCAAGCCCAGTGCGACCCTTGATTATGGGAAGGCGGCTTGAAAATGTACTCGCAGGCGTATTTCGATAGATTTCGGAATTACGTGAAAACACATTGGCGTCTGAATATTTAGCCCTTTTTTAGATTATCGTTCTCCTAGCTATAACGAACTACTATTGGCGTTTGCGCGCCTTACTCACGTAACCCTGTTTGATGTACGAGGGTCGTTTGAGTAAGGTAAAAATCGTGCATAACCTTATCTTTTTAGAAAATTCTTTTTTATTTTTCAACTTAGTCTCCATTTAGACTTGGTTCAGCGATTTTCTCATTCTATCAGAAATTTTCCGAGTGAACCACATTTTAAATTTGGGAACAAATTGTCACCTGGGGCCAAGTCCTGAGAATAGCGTGGATGAGGAATTAACTGGGAGCCTTTTTGATTTTTGATCTGTGTGATGGTACGTTGTCTTGGTGGAACAACAGGCTTTTCTTATGGTTACTGCTACTACAATGCTCGCTTCAACCGAATGTAGCACACGATCTATACGTGGATTCTAGATGAAATTTGGCGCAAGGTGGTTACATGCTAACCATGTGGATCTTCCAGTTTATGCAACGATTTACAGAAATTTACCAAACTTGCCAAACGACCTCGTATTTAAGTTGTATTTTCAGAACCAGACGAAGTGTGTTAATTTAGAATAATCAAATGGTCACTGTAACATGAAGCATTGGAAATATTTATTTGGTGGGATAGTGGATACAAAAATCACAACTACATAGCCTTTAGAGATAGTGTGGTCTGATAAACTTAAGAAGAACCTTAAAGGTCGTTTCTAATATCATGGCAACGAAATAGCCTTATTAAAGGTTCACATGTTTGTTAATTTTATTTTCATGAAATGAAAGAAAGCAGCATCCAGAATTTACAAAAATCAACGATTTTTTTTTAATCAAAGATCAAAATATTAACATCGTCTGAGGCTGACAAGTGGGACCCTAAGCTTTTGCGTCATTGGTCTTTTTAATCCTCGTGACAGTGGCTAACTTCTATTTTAAACGACCTTGAAGCCGCTTCTTAAGTTTGCCAGACTATAGTGAAAAGGATCATACGACGTTGCTCTTCTAAGAGATAATTTTCAATTGTTCTTGAGGCTGATGAATATGGTAAGTACAGGGCAAGTCAAAATGATGAACTCGATTTCAGATATTTATTCTGTGATGTCTAATGAACGCATCGTAATGTGCTTCGAAAGGTTAACTTTCACAGTTTAGTTTCCATGCAGTGTTTTCACTTTCTACCGCTAAGTGTCAGCAGCGAGCGATTAAAGAAAATGTCGTTCTGTGTACTTGACCCCATGTGATTTCTTCATGTAGGGGGTTTGTAAAGTATCATGTGTACGTACCACCACTGCCAACAACATTGGATGACCTGCGTCCCGCATCACTGCACCCATTGCTGATATTGACCGCGACATGCTACGAAAGGTGTGGAAGGATATAGGCTATCCTGCTTGATTCGTGTCGGGTTACACAAGATGCTTACTTAGAACACCTGTGATGTGATATGATGTGCTTGAAGTAAACTTTGAACGTTTACCTTTCGTAGCGCATGTCTCATTAGATTTCACAGAGTAAACTTCTGATGTCAAAAGATTTCGAATTCTAAAGATCGACGCTATTGTAGGGGAAATTTAATCGACAAAATAAAAACTACGAGAGGCAGTCAAATGAAAACGATCTGTGAGGAATTGCGGACAAAGGAAAGGATATACTTGCGAGGAGTCCCCGCTACTGGAGACTAACCTAACCTGTCCAGAATCGTCTTGTAGCTGCCATCAATAATGAATTGGCTTCACTTGGCTGCGTGGTGAACTTCTTCAGAACGAAATCGTGCAAAATATACTCTAACTTTTGACTCACTCAAACTGCTTTCTGTGTAAATAGCACATCCTACGTGGTGAATTTCGGCTGCCAACTGCTTTCCCACCGTCAAAAACCAAATGATTGCACGTTGATCTTGTTTGGACGCTTCCATCATGCACACTTCGAGCGCTCACTGCTTCCTGACAACAATGGCTCTGCTGATTAGAGCTTTCGCTGGTGGCGTTCCTGCTTGCTGCTACAGACTCCCGATCGTTTTCATTTGACTAACCCTCATATAAGCTAGTGACTTATCTCTGTGCGAATATTTTTATTAAACGAAGTTATTGTTTCTGGAGTATTTATCGTTTTTAAAATGAACCAGTTGCAGTTATTAAGAATATTTCCATTGCACAGCTGCTTTATGGACACCATGTATTTTGTATAAGTAAATTTCTTCCCCTTTTTTCTTTTAGATAATTTTTTTATTGGAATCCGTTGCAATTCCTCATCCGTAAACCGATGTGGAAAAATCCTCGTTTTAAACTGCACTGATGTATATGAATGGGGTCACTGATATGTGTTGACATTGTAACGATCGCCTGTTTCCATTAAGTATGGACGACATAAGTAAAAAGAAAACAAACCTCTCTTAATAAACAAATAGAAACGGGCGCATTAGCGCAAACGAAACGGCCAATACTCTAGCTATAGAACTGTATCTTCTTACGTTCATTAATTAATTTATTTATTCATTTCTCTATGCATTCCTGTTCTAAAGTGAGGCCGTCGTTGTGCTCCTGAAAAGCTGTTGGGCGTAAAAGAAGAGGGAGGTGGGTAGCCGAAACCCCTTTCCTCTTTCTTAATGAGAAAGTTGGTTGCGTGTTCATCCGCGCTTGTTCTGTGGGGGCTATCGCTGGAGGGGTAAATGGAGGAGGGGGTTTTGTCCTGTCTTGCCAGACGTTCCCCAGCTTATTTATTGGGGAATTATGTGGATTATAGACTGGGGGGATTAGAGAGGCGTAAGAAGAGGGAAATCTGAAACGAGAGAGAGAGAGGAAGTTGAAATTTTTCTCTCAGTTTGTTAATTTTAATTGAAACGGTTCGGGGTTTGTGTTGGTTTTATTTTTTTCTTTGGGTTCTGGTGATTGTTGGAAGGTTGTTTTGTTAGATAGTAATAACAAAAATGGTTAGGCAATAGAAGATTTTTTTTTTTATTAAGCCTGCTAGCGGATTTTTAATTTTTACATCTTCGTTAGAGTCGGTCTCTGGTAAACGATTTGACAGATACGATCTTGGTATTTTGAATCCACCATTTCAACTGTAATTCCGTTTTGGCTATCAGCTGCTTATGATGAAGAATGTCTCAATTATTTCATCCTAGTTTTTGGCTCTAACGTACTCATCAAAGAAGAAAGTTCTTCAAATCCAAATCAAAATCTTTTCTGGGTAGTGGGTCTTCTCGTGTAGAATGCTTCGTGTATGGTTAACTTTAACTGGAATACACGCTTAGTAACGTTAGAATAATTTAGTAAAAGTTATTATAATGTAGTTGATGGTGGTGTCTTTTTTCCTGAAAACGTTCGTAAATTTATTTTTTTTTATCAGGGCTGGTAAAGGTCAGGAAAAGAAGTTTTTATATTGGCGGGGGTTCTTTATTACATCAGCACCCGTTAAAAACCATACTCTGTTTCTTTTCTTATTCAGACTAGCTCTGACGATAGCCTAAAATATCGAAATGAGTCTGCAATCTTATTAAAAAAAAGTATAGGTGGGCAAGAGCAAAAGATTTTCGCACCTGAAAGTCATACATAATGCATTGAGTGATAATTCAGTTATGTTTATTCAAGATACTTATTTGTACAATTCATTGAGTCGTAACATTATTTTCACTCAGTTTCTCAGTAATCAATTTTTTTCCCACCATTTACTAACCCTTTCTGTGAATTTATAATTGTGAGTGCGAAAAATCCCAAATTATTCAAAAATTCCATTTTATTTCAACAGTTTGTGCTGTTCCGTATATTATACATGAGATCCCGAGATATAAATAGCTATATATCACCAAATCGTACACATTTGTCTTATTTTCACCATGAAGTACATGAACCCTCCTATGGCATGGTATTCTCATAACACGGTTTCCTTATAATGCGGAACAAAAATTGCGGCAGTCCTTCTAAAACGATACTCATAACTTTTGTATTACGTTGTACATCTTAATTAGATTATATGTCCGTATTACACTTTTAAGGCCGAAATAATGGGGAATTCCTGTACATCGCAATTTTTCAGTTTTAGTTACCAAGGAATTGCCCTGTAAGTTCAGACGAACTATACAGCTTTATAATAGTATGAGCAGTCGCATGTTCACACGACTTTATCCAATTTAGTCGCATAATGATAATGCGGTTTCTATATAACACGATACGAATTAACCTGAGTTTCTTATAACGGCTACATATAGATTCACATTAATTTCGTTAGTACTAAATGTACACGGAGAGAAATGCTTTGGATGTAGCAACAATAAGGGAGTTGATGAGTGCTTGTTTGTTGAAACAAAAATACAATTTGATGCGTCATGAATAAACTTTTATCTTACTACACTATCAAATTGTCACCATTACAATTCACTATTAATATGTAGTTTTTTTATGTAGCGTCAACTAAATAATCTGCTTGTTGATTGGTCGAGAAAATACGTCACTCGCTCTGTCGACGAAGCCAACGAGATAACAAGGTCTGGAAGTGGAAAAGTCACCTAACCATCAGGGTGCTAGCAACAATCCAAATTATTTCATTTTCTCCATCTTGGATATTAACAATCAGTGTTTTTCGTTTGTTGGAAACAATGAAGGTGGGATTGTTGAAGGTGTATGAAAATTATTATAATTCTTTCCATAAATCTGATTTCACATTTACTAGCCGACCACAGTTATAAATTTCACGCACTAGATATAGCGAAAAGCGCTCGAGAATTTCCGTTTCATAACCTCGAGAATTTCCGTTTTTATCCTCTTTATTTTATCTATATGATTTATGGGTTATTCGGATAGTCTCATATACAGGGTGTTTTTGAATTGAGTACAGATTTTTGGGAGATGATAGAAGAGGCCCTTAGAAGTATTTTTTGTCATATGAACATGGGGTCCCCGCAGCTCCGTTTACTTCCAATACTGCATTGAACAATCAAATGACACCGGGACGCAGTGTGCTTTGGTAGGCCTAGATTATTTTATTTTTAACAATTAACACAAGCAATCTGCTATAATAACTTTTACAGTAATTGTTCGAAATGACCGCCATTTGCTTCATAGCACAATTCGCAACGCCTTATGATGGATTGATGTACGCGTGGAAACGGTTGATTTGCACGGTCGCTGATGTCACCTGCTGCCGCGACAAACGAGCCGCCAATTCTTCTTCTGTATCTACGGGTTCGGAGTACACCATTGATTTTATGCTTCCCCATAAAAAAAAATCCATCAGTGTGAGATCTGGCGATCTCGGTGGCCAAGCAACTGGTCCGCCACTACCAATCCAACGACCAGGATATGTCTCATTTAGGTAATCTCTAACTGCTCTTGTGTAATGCGAAGGTGCGCCGTCCTGTTGAAGCCACATCAAATGTCTGGTCATTAGTTGAACATCTTCAAGAAGACCAGGGAGCTCCTCCTTCAGGAAACCAAGGTATGTTTGCCCGTTAAGACGGCATGGTAGGAGATATGGCCCAATCAGGACATTGTGAATCATGCCAGCCCAAATATTCAACGAAAAACGATGCTGAAAACTGTTAACATGTGTTGCACATGGGTTGACATGAGACCACAGATGACTATTGTAGCTATTGAAACATTCCCTCTCGCATCCCGGTGTCATTTGATTCTTCAATGCAGTATTGTAAGTAAACGGAGCTGCTGGGACCCCATGTTCATATGACAAAAAATAGTTCTAAGGACCTCTTCTATCATCTCCCAAAAAATCTGTACTCAATTCAAAAACACCCTGTATAGTTAATGAATTTCATAGGAAAAGTTTCCACTAATCGACTCCGATGAACAACATTTTGTATTCCTTACTGGTTGTTTTTAATGTTAATCAATTTCAGTGGGGTGCAAGTAGAATGCTGTGCCTTCCCGAAAAGAGGTATGCTGAAGGTAGTTGCTAAAAATAATTTTTCTCAATAGAAAAAAATGGTCATTAAGTTTCCTCTTTTCTTAAGGCATGAGCGCCTGTGCGCCCTGATTACTGACCATCTGAAGGGCGTATGCTGGAGTAGTAGCTCCGGCTCCAACAGCCTTTTTTAAAACCATGGGGTGCACAAAAAAGGAAATAGAATTATTCATATATGTGTTACGACTATTAATTCATGAAATGAGCTTGATACTTCTAACATACCCGGTATATATAATTTTATTTCTTTTTTTGTGTTTTCAAAAAACAGAACATATACACTAATTTTAATAGGATATCATGAAAATATAAACTGTAAAAGAGCCCATAGCTCTATTTCTGTAGGAGCAGAAAACTATTGATGTGTCATCAAAATCCATTACACATGCATGGGAAAATCGTTGCTCTAGTAGTGCTGTATTAGTGTGGTAACTAAAGAGTATTGTTCTGACAACAATATTTATTGAATGAGATTAATAAAGAAAATTGTTCTCTGATCAAAACACGCTATCAAAACAGTTTTGTCCACACAACAATAAATATTGATGGGACAGGAGTAACCATAAAATATTGTTACAGTGAACATAGATAAGGTTGTCACAACAATTCATTTCTCTCCGTGTACGATTAATTATCTCTTCAATCAGTCAAGAGGGTCTTTTGGAACTGAAACATTAGATTATTAAATCTATCATTTCAGACGGTTTAATGAAATTTACAATTTTTCTGTGTTTCTGTCATGACATAAGTTTGTTCCATCTTTTTAAAATCTACATGGGTCCCTCTAAAAGTAACACCCGTATTTTTTATTTTGGCCCATGATACTTCTATACTTAGAAACCTTATAATAGCAATAGGCATGATAATATAAGAATTTCTTTAATTTGATGTAAGATTTTCACTTTTTACCGCTTAGCCAGGACTCTTCATCTGCTTAACTTGCTCAGCGATAACCGGTCTTTAATTTTTATTAAGCGATTTTTGAGTAAAACGCTCATTAGCAATACGGAATTGTAGTAAGCTTAGTCGATTTTATCGCTCGCTTGTTTAAATGGGAATGCTAAACAGCAGCAGCGTGAAGAATTACGGGGAATAAAATGGAAAGATGTGAAATTTGAATGGCAGCGCGGTGTTGCCAGTCCACGAATTTTCGGTGTTGCCAATCCATGTATGGAACCGATATCTTACATTGTGGAGATGTTAAGATTGAAAAACGAAAGGGAAAAATTCCGTGATCTAGGATCGAAGCAGGGACGTTAATACCGCTTTTTTGGGAGTGCAGTTTTTTGTTTTTTTTTAATATATAAATACCGGTAAGCAAATTTGAGATTATCGTACTAGACACTTATTAAAAAAATAATTTAAGCTAATTTTGTAAAAGAAGCTTTAAAATGCAGAATTCCAGACTGAGGTCGATTTTGAAATGCTCGCCAGTGTAGTTGAGAATGTTAAATAATAGAGCATTACAACCTACTCGGAATAATGTCGAAAGGATGATCATTTTATTACGCAATCCGACATTCTATGTGTTAGAAGAGTATGTTTTTTGATCGTAAAGGGATAAAGTGTTTATTATACCGTAAATGGCCGTACAATGCCCCCGGAGTAGGTAGGGACAGATTTGAAGCGGAGCATTACAAGAGAGATTATCCATATCAACTGTACAGGGTGTTGCAGATAACTACAGGGCAATATAACGGGAAGCCTACCCGCTCGATTGCAGAATGGAGGGAGATGAAGGTGGCCTGCAGCAGCCAGCAGGTATCACAGTCAGGGAGGGGGTAGGGTGAACGTCAAAACTGTCATGTTTTTGATAAAATTACCCAATTATCATTTGATGTCGAGCCGGCCCCTGCAATCGAGCGGGTAGGCTTTCCGTTATACTGCCCTGTAGTTATCTGCAGTACTCTGTACGCTCTTATCATGGTGGCGTCCAACTTGGTTAAGAGGGTTCGCACCTGCCTTGAAGTTGACGGTGATCACCTACACTCTAAGGATATATTGCTTTTGTTGTTATTTGTTACTTATATCTTTCTTTTATTTAACTTCACTAGGCATAGGTCTTGTCGCTCTGAGATCAGCGAGTCGCATGTTCGAATCCCGTTGAGGAATGGATGTTAGTGTTTGTCCCTTTACTAGCAAACAAGCTTGGAAGACCAAGCAAAGCCTCAGCAGACAGAGCCTTTACTAAGTGAAATGTCAAATATATCAAATGGTCATTTAATATCGTCGACACAGAAAAGATAAAAGAGGAATAGAAACGATAGAAGAATATTGAACTCACTAGAGCTCTGAAACTTTGCACAAGTAATATTGCACGTAAAAGCATGTTTTCTGAAAAAAATAATTTAAGATGTGTTTCTTGTTTTCTATGAAATATATGCAGGGTTGCGTAGTAAAATAATCACCGTGTAGAGAGATTTCAGATAGAAACCAGTGCGCTTAGCAAAACAATATTTTATATATACTCGTAGTATTTTGTAAATATTTCTTTAACATATATAAGGTATTTTTACATTGCAATAATCGAAGAAATTTCTAATATTGCGACTTGGATGAGTCTGGGTTCGGAATGATGAAATTGGGTGCGTTCCTTTTAAGTTGTTTTTTCGACAGAAGACTGTAAATTGGGATTTATTTTTAAAATGTTTTTATTTAAAATTTTTGTTAATTTGTTTTTACCCTTTTCCTTGGCTGTTGTTCCGTCTCCGTTGCTCTCCTTCGTATTCGAGGGCTCCACAAATAATCATAATTATCTGTCATAAAAGTCTGATAAATGAAGCGATGCGGAAGAAGAGAGCGAAAGTGTTTGGATATTATTCCCCGAGGAGGGTGTCGTGAGATATCGTGCCAATGCAGCGAAAGAGGGGGTTGATGTAGAAGGGGTTTAGGAAGAAATGGCGGGGGTTAGCCACCGAACCGTGCGGGGACATTTTTCCTCCTCCGACCCAATTGTTCTCCTTCTTTTTGCCATTTCAGCAGCAGCTTCATCAGAGGAAAAGTTTTCTTGCCCCTTTGAGAAGTAATTATGGAAATCTCGCTTCTAATGTCACTTAAACGAGATCGCGAGAGAGAGAGAGAAGGAGAGAGAGAGAGATCTTTACGTCGTCGTCGTTCCTCCTTAAACCCCCTTCCCATTCACTACACAACCCCCACCTCCTCTTTGCCTTTCTCCAATGAGAGCAACTCTTTCTCTCTCGGCTTGTGGCCGGGACCGCTGGCTTCTGCGCATGCCCGATATTGGTTGCCGTCTCCCTACCGAGGGCTGTAAACTACGCGCCAAGAAGACCGTCGCTGCAGCTGGTAATCTGGCCGCGGTGCGTAATGGTTAATTTCACGCATTGGCTAAATTACTTGGCTGTCCGAGTCGATCGTAAATTTTGGTCGGGTTTGTGCGTATGATTTTGTATAAAAGAGGGGTCTCCGATGGATAGTAGAGACAGTTTGCGCGAATTTGCTGAAGCGTCCCCTTTACCCCTCCCCCCCCTACCCCCGCCTCATTCTTCTTTTCTTCTACAGAGAAGTTTAACGAGAGGAAATAAAAATCCTTTTTACCCCCTGCCCGAGGAACCGATCTCTCTGAAAACATTAAAACTCCTTCAAGAGGATACACTGTTTCGGTAGTTGATTAACGTACATACGTTGAGGTATTTATGTCTCGGAATTCATTCTGCGCGTGCTGGTTTCCGTAGAATTGTGGTCTGTTATAACAATAGGCCTATCAGCAATTGAGATTGAATAAAAGCGTAAAGTAAATTTGAATCTTCACGTGCACTATTTTCAAAAATATTGTTGATAAAGATCGTAATACGTGAATACTATGCTGGGTAGTAAGTGGGGCTTCACTGTATAATTGTTAATTCACAGTTCCTGAAATTTAAACGGAACACCCTGCTTGTGTTTAGGGTATGTAGATATTAATGAAAGTAATAAAAAAATTTTACGGAGCACTGATGTTTCTCGAAACATAGTTTGGGAAAGCTGACTTGCGTTTTAGCAGGGCTCCATTGGACCATTCAATTCTTGATTTTAAATTGTTCTTTTGGTAATAAATGCATGGTCGTTCAGAAATGGTTGGTACCCTTCTGAATGCATAGTCTGTTAATGAATACATCGCCTGTCAGAAATGAATGGCACCCCCTGCTATAAGTCTCGATCGAAATGTGTACCCGTGTAAAGGTTGGCTGAGTATAGCATTGCTTTATCGCTTAGGAAGAAAGTTATTCAATCATACGTGCAAGTGTGAGAGAACGCAGCACCAGAATGTGGAAGCATGTTTCGTTGGTTAAAAGCAGCAAGAATTATGCTGGAGGACTTGGTGAGTTCTCCTTCTAGAAGAGCGTCAGGCGGGTGTCCAGAAGTGCTGCTAGAATGGTTTACTGCGGCTATTCGGAAACTGTTGAAATGTTGGCAAATGTACTGTAAGGGGGTACTTGTAACGTAACGTGCACTCATTTTGTTCTTATAAATGATTTGTGAGAAGAATAAAATTTTTGAACGATCTAATAACTAATCTGGACATAACCATCCACGAGATTGACTTATACACGAGCATATAGATAGATTAAAATCATAGAATAGAACAGTATCTCTACCAATTTATCCCTCTTGGAGAGTATCGTAGTTCTATTCCAACAGTTGAATTATTAATGGCGCTGGTATAATAATTAATGGGTGTGTGTTCGTTGTCATCGAGCGAAAGTTATGTCGCCGATTGTATATACTGATAATAATAATAACAACAACAACAGCAGTAATAATAAACGTACAGAGTTGGGGTTTGTGTAATAGCATTGCAAATAAAAATGCATTTATCTCGCCTCTTTCTCTGCTGCATTCGTAATGGATTCGAATAATCAAAGTCCATTAAAATCGATGGAAACGTGAATATAGATGGTATCGATCTCTGACTCTCTCTCTCTGTTTCATATGTGCTGCACTACTACATTATATACTGAAAGGGAGGGGGGGAGGCGAGGCTTATCGCCCGGAAATGCATTGTGGGAAGATTAGAACAAGCCCGACCGCGATGCTATTAACATTAAACCCCGTAAGCAGGGAAAACGCACAAATAATAGTTCGAATTTGTTGTGTAATCATCGGGGCTTAGGAATACTGGGTTATTAGTTTCGGGAGAGCACTTAATATATAAATGGCGATGATTTGTAATGGGCGCGAGGAATTTTCGCGTTTTGATAATGATGAATTTGCGTTCTCCTTCGTCGTCTGTTTGCCATTCCTGTTAAGAGTCTGCGAAGATTTCAGGTTAAAGCAGTTGGCTTGGAATGGATGTAGGTTGCTCTAGCAGTTTTATACGTGACTTGGAGTTCGTAGTTAGATCGGAATGAAGGATTTTTCATGTGAAAGATTGCAGTGCGCAAATCTCTTATCCTTTAACATGGTAAAAACCGAAAGTAAGGAAAAATAAGTAGGTTGGAGATTATCTACAGTAGAGGATCAGTATTGTTCAAGGCATAAGCAAAATCAGCGATATTATCGGCATTTCATACAAAAACGGCAAGAATTTAATGTCTTTTAGGGTCTACTGAGATTCCTATTATGGAATTCTGTGGATGCATGCAAGAACTGATTTGTTACATTTTGATGGAATAACGGTTTACAGCATAGTGGTTGTTATGGTCGCAGCAATTTTAATATAGATTCTATAAAATTTATTACCATATTCATATAATTTAGTTTTTCAATAAGCGAATATCTCAGTCATTTTGTCATAGATTCAGGTTCTTACCTACATCCACAGACAGAATTGAGTTGCAATCCATAGACGTAATTGAGATCAGTGTTCTTATTATCTATGATTCAAAAGAATTAACTGATCCGATATTACTTTCTTATTCAATTTTTTCTTCCCTATTTACACTTATGAAACTGAAACTGACAAGTTTCTTCCATTCTTACATATCATGACCACGAAAAATCTCGAAACCAATACCCCCACTAAGTCATCTAATATCTTTCAGATTCCTTATGGATAGCCTTCTTAATCCATGAAGCTTCTACTAACCCCAGGCAACAGAGCAAAAGAAATTCATGCTATTTCCTATCTTATTACTAGTATGCTATATAATACTGCCACGATTCCTCGTCGTATCCGACGTATTAAACTCTAACCTATCCGCCCTACCACTTCTGAAAAGAAATGGATATCAATAACATTCCTGCGAACCACAGTCCTATATGCTATCCAAGTTTCTCTCCTCCTGAAGTTTCCAAGATTCAATCCCATATCGTATAATCTCCAGCAACTTCCAAAAGTGTTTCCAATCTGGTATTTACAAACTAAACATCTTTCAAAATAGCTATCCTTGTGACTATTAAAATTTATAAAACTACTGTATAGTGCCCTTAACGTATCTTGAAACTCAGAAACTAATTTTGAAATGTGAATTCTTAGAATGCTGATCTCCCTTATCGACTCGTTATAATAAACCTTCCTTATTTATGAAACTATGGAGCATTTTGTAAGCATTCATAATATTATAAACCTTGATGAATTTATTTCGCACGTCATATACTTGAAACTGCCACAGGTCTTACCTGCCAATGTTGAAGTTCTTCATTGTTATAAGAGCCTTGAAATTTTTCTGAAATCGTTAGAAATCTTCAACGTAACCTAATAAAACTTGCCTGGGTTCATATTTTTATTAAGCATTTTAGATGATTTTTTGATGTTTAGATAGGCTGATTTTCTTGAGATTGGCTTGTAATTTTGAAATTTTTATTATACAGGGTGGCCCAGATTAATATATACAAATTTTAACAAGGCCGTATGCCTTAAGTATTTTAATACCTGCATGTAACTATGGTGGAATACATTGTCAAAGGATCGAAGAAGAGAGTCACACTCTGTTTTCCATGGAGTGGTCCACCATGCGACCCTCCATGGCGATGCAAGCTTCCAGTCGCAACTTCACGTTGTCACAGGCCTTCTTGCACATGTCTAGGGGAATTTTGTGAAATTCCTCCGTTATTGCTTCCCGAAGCTCTGGAATGTTATGGATCCTATGGCGGTAGACCTTGTCCTTGAGTTATCCCCATAACCAAAAATCGAATGAGGTGAAATCGGGTGATCTGGGGGGCCACTCAACTGAACCGCGTATGCCGATCCACCGACCTAGAAATTTTTGAGCCAACCAACTCCGCACAGTGAGAGCATAATGCGGTGGTGCCCCATTCTGCTGCCACCACATGGTGTCAAAATCATCGCGTTGCGTCAATAGGGGATGCACAGTGTTCACCAGACGGTCACGGTAGCTGTCTCCTGTGATTGTGTCCTCAAAGAAAAACGGGCCGAGCAGTCCATCGTAACGTACGCCGGCCCACATTATGACACCAGGGCGCCAATTCAATGTGTGGATTGGTTGCACGCCAATACATGCAGTTGTGGCGGTTCACATATCCTGAGACGTGAAATTTTGCCTTATCGCTCCATTCCACATGGCGTGCTAACTCAGGATCGTCCTCCAGCATTGCAAGCCAAGTTTCGGCAAACTCCAATCGCCTCTCGGGATCATCTTCGAGCAAGTGATTTGTTAAGCGAGGATGATATGGTCTCAGTTTCAGATCCTTCAGGATTCTTTGAATACTCGTACGAGAAATGTCTAACCGAGCAGATAGCCGCCTTTGCGAATTGTCCTTTTCTTGAAAACTGGTCAACTCATTTTGCAGGCGCATTTTGTTGGCGTCAGTAACAACGGTCTTGGGTCTACTGCGTTTACGCTCTTCAACGCTGCTAGTTTCATCAAACTTCTTGTTTACGTTCTTGATTGTTATCAACGAAGGTCTGGGTGTCCCAAACTTAGCTGCCATACGACGTTTCACTTCTGAGTAATTGTTGGTCGCTGAGTACAACCTCACACAATCTACCTTCTCTTCCAGACTCAATCGCTGCGCCGCCATCTTGATATGGACGATCCTCATGATTCGCGCCTTTTTCGCATCCCCTTGCTTTCATAACGTTCGCAATTTGAATTGCGTCAGTCGCGCGTGACGCGCACACGGCGCTTCAAAGATGTATATATTAATCTGGGCCACCCTGTATAACTCCCCCATGTAATTTTTATTAGTTTGAAATTTGAGAGGCAAGAAGACTCGCTTCCTAAATTTTCTGCTTTGGATGAATGTTCATCTTTGTAGTTTCACTTTTTCCTATTACGTGGGCTTGCTGACTTGGAGGAGTTTCCTATCTATAACCCAACTTCGTTTTAACCTTTTAGACCTGAGATTCTCCTCGATGAGGTCCTGTACTCTTTTCTTTGGGCGCCCTCTTCCCTCAACTTCCATCTCTACGACCACTTTATCCAGGTAGTTTTTTTTGTTTATTTTTTCGTATTTTTCTTTTGAGCAACATCAGCTGCCTTCACAGTCCCTAGAATGTGCTCAAACCGTATACAATCTTCTCTTGTCATTCAATACATCTACCTTAGCATTCGTTCGTATTTTCACTTATTTCTACTTAGGTTTGCACTTTTAATCATATCTTGTTATAGTAAATTAAACTCAGATTCGTTATTCATTGTGAAATATGACTGCAAAAATTATGCAAATAGCCTGCTAACATTAAATAAGTGGGATAAATGCTTTTTCATGGATTTTTCAGCTATTATCCATTCCATTAGATTTCTTTAGTGCATGGTGGGATGAATCATTTTCTGGCAACCCGTATAGAAATTAATTTTGATTATTCCAAATGGACACTTTCTCAAAATCTAATTTAAGCACATTAAACTTGCCTACATGAGCGAAGAGCACTTAATAACTCTGCGCAGCAGTGGTAATATAAAATTCAGATTTAAAACGATGGTCTCAAAATTCAGTTTAAAACGAGTAAATATGTCAGTGATAATTTGTTCATTAGAGGGTCTTTAATGCGTAGATGATTGGAATTTGAACGCCGCTTTTTTCGCTTTTTCTTTTAGTTTCGTCGTACCTGTCAAAATATTTTTGCGAGAGCCTTTCAAAACAGTGTTTTAATAAAATTAAGAATATTCCAGATATTATTGTTTTCTAATATAGTTATGATTGGATGTTTATTTTTTAAAAAAATAAATAAAAGTTTTTAAAATTAATTTTTAATTAACTTTCTCTTTTAATATAAAGTCAGGGGAAGGCCACCACCCTCCTGCTGCGGGCACTTCGTCCCCGAGCTCCGGCCACAGGACCATGTCCACCGCCTGGTTCACCAGCGAGATCCAAGCGATGATGTGAGTAAACAACCCACTTTCTTTCATCCTTCTTTTTTTTTTTTTTACTTCCTTTTATTCCCCATTGTGTGTATCTTTTTTTGTATACAACATCGTGTACACAGAGAGCAATCGAAAAGTAAGTGGCTTAGTTCATGTTTCCTATCAAACAACAGCGACGACGACGAGTCCAATGAACAGCAACAACAAACAGCGCTTTCATTGTCAATAAAATTTTGAATCAATAAGAGTTAGCCTTATATTTTTGGGTTTTTTGCCTTCCTTTCTTCTTTTTAGGGTTATTAAATATTTAATGGTCATCATTAATTCATTGGAATCGTTGCTGTTGACTTGTGTGTTTGAGAACAAAATCCTTGTGTTGTACCTCACTCTCACGTCTGTTGACGGTTATTGAGCTGGTCGTTTAGATTTATGACTTAGTAATAATTGTATTGTACATTTAGATAATTTTTTTAATATATAAATGTTAAGGAGAGCCTGAAGAATATTTCTGAATGTTCTGAAAAAAATTATTTTAAATTTATTATTATATGAAATTCTCTTGGAATCTAGTAAAATAGTCATGCTTAGAAAAAATATTATTTTGTTTTTTCTAAGCAAGACTATTTTTTGTACTCTTCTAATTTTGTGTGCATTGATCTGCTACATTATCCATTGCTGAAATTATTATTTTATATTTTGTGCTTTAAAATTAAGACAGTAATTAAGACAATAATGAAGACATTAATAACCTTAGAATTAAGACAAAATAATAAATAGTTATAGTTTTGTTCTAGTTCATCGAAAATTGCTTCGGAAGCAAAGCCTCAACAGGAGGCAGCAACAGATGCGACTTAATTTCCTTTCTCCTTTCATGTATTCTTAAATGCATGCCACATTTTAATTGATTTTCAGTTTCAGTGCAACTTGCTGTGGGTTTTCAATGCAAATTACAGGTTGAACCTCGCTATAACGAACTCAATGGGACAGAAAAATTTGAGAATGAATAAACGACAGATTTTTATAGCAAAATGGTAATGTTTTAATGAACCTACGCGTTTCGCATTAACTGCATCATCTGGGTAGGAAAACAACTACAATTAGT
>JAHWFO010055111.1:80189-90518 GCA_023313115.1 Rhysida immarginata | reverse complement strand
CCATTGGGGGGGGGGGTTTACAAGAAATACCAATTGCCCAACCCCAATAATTGGTCACCATAATCACATGATATTGAATGTGTACAATATGACAATTCGTTGAAATAATCACATGGTAGAATATGTATATCAACACCAATAGTACGTTGAGGTACTGCATAATTTAATTCATCAAAGCTAGCCAGTCTTATAAGCGGACAGGATGACAAGAAGGTAAGGCACTCTATTAGTCGAACTGCTCTTACAACCGAACTGCTCTTACAGGTCCTCTTGGCGTTGAAAGTTCCTAATTACCTCGTTAACTGCATCCAAAATCGGATTTTTATCAAAGCTTGTCTGGTTATTTAAAAGGAGTTTCTCACCCGCTTTTATGTATCTTCTAATGTCTAATGATTCGAAGGTGATAATACGTTTATGGTCGCGTTCCTTCTTGACGAGAAAAATTTGTTCCATATAGTGAGAGTTCTTCTTATCCGATATAACGAATTAATTCCTAATAACGAATTATTTTAAAAATATTTTTATTTTAAATTTGAATTTGTTACATTTCAGTCTGAAATTTTGAGATAAATCACAGCAAAATCACATGGAAAATCACAGCAAGAATATCACATTACTTAGTTTACTTTAGTTCAAAAACCAAGCCACTACAGTATTTACTCCCTACTTTATCCTGCAGGATTAAAATAATTATAATTAGTAATTTTTTGCTGGTCTTTTTTGTGATCAGAGCAGAAGAGATGATGAAATTTTCAACTGCCACCATTGCACAGTTTATTTGATCTGGTGTACTTTCCAAGTAATTGAGATGTTGTTTAATAGTTTGGACCGACTTAATGACCTCAGACATTGTTATTGGTGATGAGCTCATTTCTATGTCACTTGTTAACTCCTCTTCAGATGTGATTTCTTCTCCTTGAGTATTTTTAGTATATTCATATATTTCATTATCATTAAATGAAGCTCTGCATTCAGCGTAGTCGTCAAACTGCACTTGTAGATCGTAAGATAATAAAAAATGACCAATTACCCTTGTAACATTTCTACAAATCTCTTGTAAAATTTAACACTACAAGCACTTTTCTGAGTGAATTTGAAAAAAAAAATTTTTTTTGTGTCATAGCTTTAAATATTTGGAAAACTTTTCATACAGAATTTCACATTATCGAAGTGGTAGTTGCCATTTTTTTTTTCCTGGATGTGTCTTATAATGAGAGACAGAATAACTTTCGGATCAAAAACTTGTTCTCTATACCGAGATGTTCTTTACATAGAAGTTCGTTATAACCGGAGAAATTTTGGCTATGGGAAACCAACCACAAATTTTAAGAGTGTTCATTATAAGGAGGAAATCGCTAAACCCGAGTTCGTTATATCGAGGTCCGATCTGTATTTTTAATTTATATTATTTTAATAAAATGAAATTAAAAAAGCAGCGAGACTAAGCTTTAAGTTTTATACTAGATATCTACTTGTTACCTAAAGTGTGACTCAGGATTGCAAACCAAATGCGCAAGGTCTCAAATGGTAAGAGAGATCTGAATTAGCGTTAAGACTTGTATGAATGCGTATGTGCGGTTTAATTTTTTTCTTAAAAATGAAATTTGGCTGCTCAAGAAGTAATGCTCCATATTTTTTGTCAGTTACTAATTAAAGTAGAAAAGCAGTTATTCCACTTTTTAGAATGCCTGTTCTAGAATTTTCTGGCATTCGGATTACAGTTGGCGCAGTTGTAAGGATTTATTCGCATCCAAAAAAGAATTCGCATTTAGCCCAGCGTTGCTGCCACTGCTCGAA
Organism: Rhysida immarginata; assembly: GCA_023313115.1. Classification (NCBI taxonomy): domain Eukaryota; kingdom Metazoa; phylum Arthropoda; class Chilopoda; order Scolopendromorpha; family Scolopendridae; genus Rhysida; species Rhysida immarginata. The sequence goes on along the minus strand of JAHWFO010055111.1, from coordinate 88,721 downwards.
ACAAGCCCGGAATGCCTCCTTTGGGATGGCCAAGAGCTCCGCCATCGCATTTTGTGTTGTCAAGTCCACATTCTCAAATCTCTGTCCTTCGAGTGCTTTCTTGATCTCCGGAAATGCAAAGAGGTCGCACGGAGCTAGGTCAGGTGAGTAGGGAGGCTGCCTGACTTGAGCAGTGTGGTGTTTTGTCAAGAATTGCTGCACGATGTGCGCTTTGTGTGCTGGAGCGTTGTCGTGGTGGAGCATCCAATCTCCCGAAGCCCACATTGTTGGCCGTTTTCATCGAACTGCATCACGCAACCTCCTCAGCAGGTCAAGGTTTTACTGATTTTAAAAAAAAAATTGATGCACTGTCATTGCTCAATGTTTTCTGTCATTTTCACCATGTGACAAGAAAAGAAAAACGTTCTGTTTTAGCGTGTTACAGCAATTGCACGCGGCACTCTTAACAGCTGCAAATATTCATTACGTCATCAGCAGAAATGTCATCACACGATCTGGATAGGAAAAAGGTGAAGCGAGTTCTAAGTTTTTTTTGTAGCCTCAATCCGGATATTTTTCGGCTAGGCCTCTTATTTTGAATAAAAAGGTTCTGAGGAGAAAAAGTTTGGCATTACTTTCCGAGCAGTGCTCGTGAGAATGAGGATTTGGGATAAGAAATATGGTAGAGACTTATAATAAGTCGACGCGTTTTGGTGAACCACCGTTATCACAAGTTTAAGCACAAAACACAGAGCAGGAATGACAATCGCGAATAGTATAGTGCAGGACTGTCCAGGAAATAAAAAACCGAGGCAGTTTACCATTTTATTTCCTTCGTTTTAATGTGACAATTTTTTCGATGTTAGGTAGAATTGTATTTTTTTTGACATATTAAGCATTTCGAATCAGATCTGCGAACAATGAAAAAAAAACAAAACCATTCTCCCACTCCGGTTTAAATACTGGTTCAGTGATTTTATGCTTTTTCGGAATGTGCGCCCTTGTCATGCGAGACGAAAAACAAGCAAGTATCAGTAACAAAAGAAATAATGCCTCATTTAACGGAATCGCCCCCTAAAGTCTGGCAACACTGCATAGGAAAAACTATACCCACTCCCCTCCTGAGTTTCAGCTTTGCCCGTGAGCTTTGTTCGCGAGCATTTTATGTTGCACGCGGGCGACGTGCACGATTTGGACGGCCCTGATATAGTGTATTGGTGTTTGAATGGAACTGAAGCAAGCTTCTATAATCTACCCTTCATAAACAAATGCCAAAGAAAATGCAGCGAACTATATTCGCGGCAAGCTCAACCAGAGACTGAAGAATCTGTTACAGTAGCTACATAGCCCCTCTAAAATTTTTGTAATTTGACGTTATACATTTATAAAAGTGTATTTGTTTCCATGGAATTGATTAAGTTAGAACGTTTTATCCATTTGAAGTAGAATATTTTAGAATACTACCCGAGTCAATCAAGTTCATTACTATGATTTTCCTTAATAGGCCGCATGGATTCCATGAGCTCTTGAACATATTTACCAACAGAGGTCATATTGAAGTCATTATGTAAAGATTAATTGGGAGCAATTCTCAGATCCATTTGTGCAATAGTGCTTAAGGTAATGGAAGGTTTGGAGTTCCTTCCACCTCGATTGCCCACTCGGGTGGTGTAATAGGTAACAAAGGACGCTGGACAAACGACAATCGAAGAGTGTAGTACGTCCATGTTTTGAGTGGTATTGAATGAAGCATAGCTTCCAGAATTTCATCCATCATCAACATATGAATAAAGAAGGAATAGTGAAGATAGTATTTACAGTATAGAGGAAGCCATGTTCACCAGTCAGGCTACAGTGAGACGCTGATTGTTGGATATACAAAATACCAAAAGTATGTCATTATCAAGAATATTTTCATCTATTAGGAGCAGTGAATAAGAAATTAGTAGCTCATCGAATGCGTCGGCTAACTAAAAGTTTATACTAGATTGCTTATCCAAATCCGCGTTACATTGTTTTTATTAGCCCACCAATATAGACCATATGGATATGATAAATGTTTTGTTTCTTATTTAAACCATAACGTAAATGTGTAGGCTATGTTGCTTGTAGTTAATTAGTGTGTGCATTTCGATCAGTTTGAAGAAGGCGGTGTAATATAATCGGCGCTGATGTCTGCTAACCCTTTTCGGATTAAAGAGTATGTGCATAGACATTAGAGGAGGTGGGGAAAAATGAAAAAGAGAAAGGTTATTCTTAACGAAGGGGGTTTTAAAAATAATTTAACGAGCCAAATCGTCGTCCCTCTTATTAAAACGTGATGAGAGGCGAAGGTCTTGTTAATCTGAAAAAGGGCGCCAAGATTTTTTCTCTCTCTCTTTCTATCCTGTTCTTCTTCTTTTTGTCCTTAATGGTAATGATGTTCGACTCCCAGTCAATTAAACGAAGAAGAACCCGTATGACAAAGTAAGTCTTCCAACATTCTTTATCTGAAATTGGTGCCATTACGAGGGGGAAGGGGGAAGGCAAACGTTCCTCGTCGTTCGGGCTTTTATGTCGAGGTGATGTGTAACAACTGACACCAAATTACACGTATCAGGTGCTAATCTGCACAAATTTTCACGTGCTGGCTCCTGTCTTTTGTCTCTTCCCTCCCTCGCACACGTAATGATAACACTTGGAGCCTGTCTCTCTCTCTCTCTTTCTCTCTCTCTTCTCTTCTCCATCTTTTGCCGTAATTACTGTTCTGAAGTAAATTAGATTAAATCACCGCCGTAGAAGTTTCCTTTTTTTTTTGTTATCCGGCTTTGTCCTCTTTCACACGCGCACATAAGTAAACGCAACGCTGGCTTCATGTTTATGTACAAACACTGGATAAATCTAATGTTAATGTTGCAAAGCTCTTCTAACGATATTTTTATTTTTAATTAATTTTTTTATAAACACGCTACACGTGCTGCTATCTAATTTCTCTTTCATAAAATGAGGCTCCTTTTCTTAATATGTCATCCTAGTGGCTTTCCAATTCTTAATTCTCGTTTGTCGCGGGTTCGAATCCCGATGTTTCTGTTTGTCTTAGGAATGCGTAAACATATGAATCATGTGATAGGGGTGCAAAATGAGGCAGGCGTTCGCGCGCCCAAAAACCTAAAGAAGCAACCATGAGATATTTTGGTATAGGTTCTGATCTGCCATATTTCTATGAATTCTTTTAAGTTAGACAGTTTATATTGTCAATATATGAATCGATGTTCTTAATCACACGACTAAGTTGGGTCCATTTTACATGAATATAAATAAGGAGGATGTTTCTGGTTTTGCAACAGTAATAATTTATTATGGAGACGCGTTTCGCTTTAAGACCATTTTGACTGAGGATGGTCTATCAAGGAGACTACACGTACTCGGACTCGCCGATTTTGATAAAAAAAATTTCTACGACCAGCTTTCACCAAGCTAAACACCCATGTAAAGCCATTCGATGCACTTCTCAATATTTTTCGAGAAAAAATTCATAAAGTTGTTATCTTTGACTGCACTTTATACGAGGTGCTACCCAAAATTGCCCGAAATGTACCTCTATAAAATACGAACTTACCCAATCTTTTAATTTTCGCTGTTGCCTTCAAAATAGTCTCCTTGGGCATCTATACATCGCTTCTAGCGATGTTCTCACTTCTGGAAGCACTCCTGGAAGTTCCCAGCTTGGACCATGTTTAACAACTACTGCGATTCCGCTTGGATCACTTCAATGGAGTCAAATCGCCGCCCTTTTAACCGCAATTTCAGTTTTCGGAACCAGTAGCAATCGCAGGGTGCCAGGGGACAGCGGTCACGTTGTTTTTGTTGAGGAAGTCCCTCACAGCGAGCGATGTGTGCGCCGGAGCATTGTCGTGATGGAGCAGCCACTCTTTTTTTTTCCACATCTCTGGCCTTTTGTGCCTCACGTTTTCCCTCAATCGTCTCCAATCGTCCCGTTTGACAGTTCAAGGCGATCAGAAACATCGTGGACGGTCCGACTTTGGTCCTCTCGGATCACGTCACGCATTTTCGAGATCATTTGCAGAGTTGTGCTTGTTGACCAGAATGATTACGTGGTCTTCCACAGACTCCAGGCCATCTTTGTAACGCTTAAACCACTCAAATGTTTGGGTTTGGCTTAAAGCTTGTTCACCAAAAGCCTCCTTCAACGGTCTGTGGATTTCAGCCGCGGTTTTCTTCAGCTTTAATATTAAGAATCGCAACACGATCAACACAAAAAGTGACAAAAACAGCTCAAACTCAAAATCACGTGGACATAGGCACAATTACAGCTGAGACGTACCCCTAATACTATCTATCGGCAAAACTTCGTATCTCTTACAGTTCGTCAGAATAAAACTATTTCGGGAAATTTTGGATAGCACCTCGTAAATGCTCGAATTGTAGCATAGATTTTTATCGCGTTCTGGTGGTCCAGTGGTAAGACGGTAGAATTCTATTTTGGAGGTACGGGTTCAAATCCTGTCTTCGATAAAGTTTTTTTCTACTCCCTAAATTTATTATAACATATATGGGAATGTGTAATTCATTTACTAAATATATTTCCGATTTTCCATTAGGTTCCATCGTTTTTAATTATAAAATGCATATATGAATTGTTATAATTTAACATAATCGAAATTTTCCAATTTGCTAAGGTTATTTTTTCATTTATTGAAAAGTTGTTACAAGTTATATATTTTTTATTTTTTTTTTAAAACCACAAAAGAAATTTTAATTCACCGTTAAGATAAAGACAGAGGTAATAGTTAATTTCGTTCATAACCAACTTCTGTCCTAGAATTAAGAATTTCTAATTTAGTGACTAATGTGCTAGTTAAAAGTTTTAATGAAGACGCTTTTCTCCATCATTGATGCTTTATAGATACTAATATGACGGATTACATTTAATAGTATGTACATGGTGCAATAATTATTTAATCTTTGTGTCAGTTAAATTGCATTCCAAAAGTTGCAAAATTTATAAAAATAATAAATAAACTTTTTAAATGCTCATTTATAACTGTGGATCATTAATTATAATAATTCGTATATGCTTTTTTAAAAAAACCGATGATACCAAATTGGAAAATCGGAATTATATTTAATAAACGAATTACACGTTCCCGTACATATTAAAATAAATTATCGAAGACGGGATTTGAACCTGTACCTGCAAAATAGGATTAGAGCATCTTACCATTGGACCATCAGAACGCGATACATGTCTAGTATACTACAATTCAGACATTTATAAAGTGCAGTCAGTGTTAACAAACTTTATGATTTTTTTTTTCGTAAAATTTTGAGAAGTGCAACGAATGGCTTTGTATGGGTGTTTAATTTGGTAAAAGCTACTCGTAGAATTTTTTTGATCAAAATCGGTGAGTCCGAGTACGTGGAGTCTCCTTGTAAGACCGAAACTCGTTGAGCATAAGCCTATTATTTCTATTTATTTAAGTTCCTTGTGGTCATACCTGTTTACAGGGTACTCCGAGATGACTTTTTGTAGCGTGATTGGATCGTTATCTTAAGCACGAAATTTTCTGGTGAACGATATGGCTTTGTTTGAAAGATGTAGTCATCCTGCCAAATTTGATCTCAACACGTACCTCTTGATCGGAGGTGAAACGCCTTTTCCTTAAAGCCTTTTTCAGCAAGGACTACCAGGGGAAACGTTGCAAGATGTACCGGGTATATCTATGTAAACTGCTTTTCCACAGTTTGCGTGCCTTCCTTAAACAGGCATTAAAATACGTATCCACGAAAGAGTGCTGTTTGAAAAGTAGTTTCCTTTACCATGGCGAAGCCTCGTACCACGTGACATGCTGTATCTTCGGCCTCAGCGTATAATTGCTGTCTTCTACCGTTCACCCATCAAATATTCGGGAAGCACAGTACCCTTTCATTTGAACGGACCTTATACCAAAATATTCAATAGCCCACTGAATTAGTGATGCGTTCGTCGTGTAGAGTCTTTTCATGAAGCTCTGAGGACACTATTTTTATCCAGTAATGAAATTTATGTTTGATAAAAGTGAGCCTTAATAACAATGTGCTGAAGATAGTCGTCCAAGCCATTTTGATGGTAACTGAAAACACACTGAACTAGATTGATAACTGCGTGAAATAGGGAAACAATTAAAAATAGTTAGTTACATTTAATTATATTACAGTAGCACTGACTATAAATAATGCTTATAAACGTCGACTGCCCAAGAAAGAAATCTCAGCGACAGCGTCCCTTTTGTTGTTTCCAGAGGGCATTTGCCCATCCTTCCCTTGTTGCGTTCTCATAGGTCTGTATGGCTTGTGGGGGGGATATAATCTAACCCCACTATATCGAGCACGTGCCGAAGGCCACCATTTTTTTTGAATGAAAAGAGAGAGAGAGAGAGAGGACGGAGGATGGGCCTAGTCACGTGCCCAGTGCCATTCATCATTTCTCTCTTTCATCGTCCTCCTCATTATCCTCTCCACCTGGCATCCCGAAAACGGTTCTTTTGTTCTCTTAAAATGTGAAGCATCTTGGGCCCCTGTAATTTCGCCGATAATCCCACGACTCGGCTTGATGATTGCAGGTCTTTGTGGGCGCCTCTTGTGGTCGTTGCTCTTGTGTCTGGAATATTAATGTGGGCCGTGTGGCCGCCCACTCGCAAGATCCCGAAATCCCAATATGGCCCAACGAACGGATGCTTATTCATATTGGAAGGAGAAGACGGCAACCCCCTGTAACATTGTCGCGAGCCTATAGCACGTGTTCGTATTGTTGTTTGAGGAGCTTCCTTGATGTCTCTTGGTGGAATATGCTGAACGTAACTGAATATGCTAAAATTGATAATTTCTGGGGCGAATTTTAAATATTAGGAACTGAACATTACTCCAAAAGCACGTGGTGTACGTTCGATTTACTTTTCTTCAGTTTTGAGTTTAATTTTGCAAGCTTATAAGAATATATTAACGTACTAAGCTCGAGGTTTTTCTTGCAAGTTGGATACATACATAGCATTGCCTTCCTAGTTGCATGTGCGATGTCTAGGCATACGTCTAGTAGAATGAAGCATTTGGACAAAACACACAAAGCTTATTAAAATCCACAATGGCTGTCATTCTGATGAAGCTTTTTTGGACTATCCGGGTTATTCTCCAGATTTTGCACCCTCTGATTACCACGTTTTCCTCCTCTTATAGAAATATCTCAAAAGGAAGATGTGGTTTACATAGCCTCCAGAGACACCAAATCTACGACCATATCCCTAAGAGAACTAAAGGGCTGGTCTTTAAAACCTTATGGACTCTATGCCACTTGAAATTCGGACCAAATGGGGTCTATTAAAATATTAAACAGATATTTCTAATTTATTGATCAGTGTATGTAGTGTATGTAATGCTAAAATCTGTGAAACTGGTTTCATAGGGATGAGTTTTTGCGTATTGGAAATGACTTCCAAACAAGGTGGCAAAAACAGCGTATGCTCTGACTAGCCAATAGGTGTTTACCGTTTTCGCGTGATTTTCGAGTTGCAGGCTAAAGTGGAGGAGGAGGGGGGTGCGTGGGTTAAGGGGGTTAGAAGGAAGGAAGGGGTATTTGCAAAGTTGGGTTTGCTGTCTTCAACAACGGCCACACCAAGTGTGACGAGTGTAATGACTCGCGCAAGCGCACTGACGGCTTGTCGCACGGGGCTGCCCAATTACGCGACCGCCACTGACACGGGGACTCCCGGCTGCAAACATCGGCTTGTGTCACCGAACGTTAACTAGCGGCAGGGAAAAGCCTCTTCGCCCCGTGAAAGTTCTCAATCACGGATAATTAACGGTAAATAATGAGGTTGACAAAATGCAATTGGCCAAACACGGGGCCTTGACAGGTTCGCTTTGTTTAGCCTCTTTATTAAGACGCCTAAATTAGCCGCAACTGGGCGAATGAACGAATGCGAAATAAAACGATTGCAATCGAGAGAGGAGTGGAGACCTGCCCCTCGATGGTTTTGGTGGAATTTTTGAGTTAAGGGACCTGGAAAAAATTATATTTTAAAAAAAAGTTGTTTCGAGAACCCCATTTTGATAAATTGAGCAATGTGAATGCTTAAGAGCGATTACGTGGAGTATGTTTGACCAAGGCCGCTGCGAAAAGGTAGTTTTAGCCGCTCTCCCCCCAAAAAGCTTTTGTGCGCAGGCGCTGCTGCTTCAATTAGGATTGGGAGGGAAAGTGGCGATGAAGAAAACCCCAATAATTGTGTCCTCCTCCTACTCCCTTGCAATTGCGTCGAATTAGCGTTCAAAACAGCCGAGAACACTACTGGCGCTCTCCGTTTTGGATCGAGGCGAAAACTTTTGGCAGGTGAACCGCAACAGAAGACAACTTAGGCTGGCGCTTGCTGCTTAAAACTTAGGCGACTGTGATTGGATCAACCGGGGATCAATTGTTTGTGTTGATCGAGTTCGATTAGCGTGAAAGGTAGGGGAAACGGAGCGAAACAAAAAAGGTGCGGCGAACTTTTTAAGGGGTGCGCGAACGGAATAACGAAATGC
>JAHWFO010055111.1:65939-79789 GCA_023313115.1 Rhysida immarginata | reverse complement strand
GGGGGGGGGGGTTCTGTTTCTGGCGAGGCTTTTAACGGGTGGGGATAATTGTGCCACTTGAACCAGCACAATGGCTGTTAGTGTCGATGGCAAGCTTAAAACTGACAATCCTCTTTGGAAAAAGCGGGCGAGGGAAGGACGAGCACCTGTTACGGATGTCCAAATTCACATCCGATGGGATGCGTTCAAAAGGAGACGCAGATAATGGGGTGCTTCTAAAGTTGGGAGGAGATCTTTATCTACTGGAGGAGGAGGAGGAGGAGGAAGAAGACGAGCAAGAGAGATTTTGCCATTTGAAAGATTTCGTATGTATCATGATTCTTTCCATTAAAGGATCCTTTCTCGAATTGAGTGGGGTCTGTGTGAAAAGCCTCGTGCGCCATGCAAAAGAAGGAACATTGATCATAGGGATGAGAAGTTGGAGATGAAAAAATGCCTTTTAGATTTTGAGGAAAACACTTGAATATATGCGTGGGCGTCTATAACAGTGTCGTCTACAAGTTCCAGCTTTTCCTTAATGATAGAACCAAATCGAGCCATTTGCACATGAATTAGCGATGGCATGCTGCAGTAAATCAAGTTTTAATAAATTCCTGGAGATGATTCCTGGCAGGACAAGGAACAAAAGAGGTTCGTGTACATTGTGTGATCACTTCATTAGGGATGCTATGCTGATAACAAATTGGCCCAGCCTATAAAGATTGAATGACTACTTTTGTAGGTGATCTTTCAACCTTGAGATCAGGTGACTGAACCGACCAAGGAAATCATGTTCATTGAGCTATATTAGATCGATCGAGCAAGGGTACAATAGGTTTGCAACAATGTTTGAGTCGCTTCTTGCACTAAGAGATCTTTTCGGCGGTATAAGGAGAAGATTTCTCCAGGCACCGTTATTTCACCTCCTTACTCCTGTAGAGTTGTCATTTGCAAGATGATTCGTTCTGCTTGCGACATATTCTCGTCCGGAGGATAATGACTCGTCGGACTAATCTATGAGCCGTATCATAGAGGTTGGAGACCATCTTAAAGTAACTCGAGTTAAAGGGTTTATGTCAATACGCTTTCGTTTTATATAAAATCGAGGTAAAGATCATGACGATGGTCATATACTAAAAGTCGCATTCATTTCAACCTCACGAGAGAAAATGTTAGAAAAGGCACAAACACAAACATCCATGCCCTCGGCGGGATTCGAACTCGCGACTCTCGTCCACCGAGCCGGTTTTTGGGGTAATTACAAGTCTTCACTTATTGTTGTTGTAAGTTAAATGCTTGGCCGATACTTGGAGGATCGTTTTCTAAGAACGAAAAAAGACGAAAATGTGAGGACCTCAAGTTTTGTTATTATTATTGTACTTTTGGGAAACTAATTGGCCGATTGACTTAAAATATGTAAGACATGTCGTTTGTTATCAGGACATCGCTTTAACGTATAGTTAATGATTTGGTTTCTGTTATCCTAAGTGAGCTCCAAAGATTTATTGTATTATAAGGAAAGAAGGATTCTGGAAATTTTGAATGATCTTGTACTTTTGGGTGTGTCTTGTTTTGTTGAGTCGAGCATCCATTGTTTGATGAAGCGTGCAGGAAGATTACTGTTAGTGAGTTCGTTGTAAAATTGTTTAAGTTTAGCGTAGGACCCAATAGTCATATAAACTTTGGGATGTAATGATTCTGACAAGTGTCGGTTATCGAAGTGAGCTTAGGTAGGGCAAGGGCCGCCCTTATGACGTTGTTGTAGGATACATTGACACTATTAGCACTGTTTTCGAAGCAGTAGACATAACATTAGCATTGATTGCTTTGTCTCATTTTTATTAGTGTTTTCGAAGTTTGCGAAAAAGGAACTGTAGTCGAGCTAAATCACTAATAATGAGTTCTATGTGGTCGGCAAAAGTTAGCCTACTGTCGAAGGTGATTCCCAATATTTTGGAAGTTTGATGAGGAGCGTGGAGGTTTTTATCGATGAGAAGAATCTTCGTCTTAGCTTCGTTAAAGGTTAATTGTTGAGCAGAATATCATTTATTAAGTGTAGCAATATCTTTTTGGGTTTGGTGTAGAATGGTATCTTTTTCAACCAACGGAAAAGATTTGTACAAAATGTTATTATCGTCAACATATGATAGGATGTACAATGTAACGGTAGCTGGAAGATTTGGGCGTTGGCGGCAGCTTACATTAACAATTGCTGAAGGAGAGCCTTGTAGTACTTCCCTAGTGGATGGTGATTCGACTGTGCATTGAGAAGGTTCCAGATAGTTGACTCGTTCATGGAAATAGTCTCGTATGATGTGAATCATGCGTTTATCAACACCTAAACGCTCAAAATAGTGGATAAGATTAAGACGGTTATCAGTGTTGATTATATAGCAGGAAAGACTCTTGTCAATAGGCGTCAATGATAATTGAAAGTATTGTAAAAATGGCATGGTCGATCGGGGTATTAGGCCTCCAAATTGATTTATTGGGATGACAGACCAAAGGTAGTTAGTTAACTGCTTGAATATAATTTTCTCGGTTATTTTGGAAATTAGTGATATCACTGAACTTTCCTTGTTTATCGCTGTTATAGAAGCCGAATTATTAGCTCAAAAAGGTGGGAACAAGCTTGACGTCATCACATTTCAAAGTCATTTTTCTCGAAACGTGTGCTGTCTGTTAAAAAAACTTCCAATAACATTTTCATTTTATTTTGTTGTTAGGAAACGATCCTCCAAGTTGTGACAGTCCCTGGCTCATTTCTTTCATTGAAAGACGTCACATCGAAATAAGAGGATAATTTGACTCAATAAGTAGTTAATAGGTAAATTTATTGGGTTCCAAACTGAAAGGTTCTCCTGTATCATACACAGACTATGAGCAGAAATGTGAACCAAGGCTGCTCTACTAGATCCAGCGCTAAAGACTACCAACTGGCATCTCTAAGGCAGCAATCAACTGGTGTTCCAACTATTGTACTTACAACCAACAGTTAGAACAGTTCAAGCTTCCGAGGACCTCTACATGCTTAAGACTTCAACTGACTAACAGTTTGGATGAATAATATTCTGTTTCATCTACACAAAAGAAAATCGAGAGAAGTGGTTAAACTTTTCAAACTTACTTCTCGATCACTTGTTAATATCAACTCGTTATTCAGTTAACACGTTCCTCTCTTCAGAAGCAACATCAAGCTTACAGCTCCAGAGAGGGGAAAAACAAACAACTTTGTTATTTCCGTGTAACCACTCTCTCTCACTATATTATCACCCCTGGCAATCACAACAAAGTCACCAAAACAAATCCACACACATATTGCATGCTGAGCAAATCATTGTAACGAATTGTAATGGGTTAAGAACAACTTGAATAAAATTTTACAGTATGTGTAAAAGCAAACCTTAGAGCAGAAAATAAAATAGATAAACAACTAATACTACTGTTTGTCACAAAGTAGCGCCCAACATTTAATTTACACATTGTATAAGCGACGTCATGACCTTTTACCACGATTTTTTTAAAAAAACGAAGGCGTATTGGCCTAAACCAGTTTACACGAGTTTCTTTTAGATGACCCCCCTCCTTGTAAGCTCCTTATTTAAACTCAAGTGTCCAATTTTGATGTTACTTCACTTTGGAGTCGAGCTTTCCTGTTTTTCTGTGGTCGTTCAAATGTAAGCGCTCGGTGTATGTAATGGTAAGCTATAGTGCCGCCTATTGCTATCAGATGACGTTGCTGCATCGCACAAAAAGAAATTTTCTAAGTCATGCATACAGTTCTTCAACATGACAGTGATATCGTTCGAACATAATTGCCTTCTTGGAGGCTTTAGAAGACCGTATGGTGCATTATGCTCCATACTCGCCGGATCTTGCGCCTAGCAACAACTCTGAAAGAGATGGTGCGCAATGAGTTTTCCCTCCAACTATAAGCTTGATTGAATCAATTGCTATCAGAATCTAACTTTTATTAAGCCCATTGTTGTCATAGCCAGTTGCTGTTGGTGGGTGGCTTAGTAAGCAAAGCCCTGTATCTTATAGGATGTGATAGGATGACGTCTAGCTCGTTCACTTAGTCCATATGTTCACTCCAAGGAGGATATACAGTTTATTGATGTAGAGTCTGAGTAGTACTGTTGAAACATTTTATTTTAGGATCTACATACGTGTAATCTGATGATTTGCAGTAATTTCCTTGATTATTGTGCTCAACCTGCGTGCATCGCACGCTAAAGCGAATGAACACCCTATACGGCTTAGAGCGGGGTTGCGAATTGGTGCGTTTCGAGTCAATAATCTCACGCGCTAATCAGCTTTGTTTTTTAAGCAGGAATGCATGCCTCGGCATAAACGGCGCTTTTCTTTGTCACCCCCTTTTCTTGACTACAGGATTGTGAGCGATGTTGCTGGTTCGGTTCTCCGTGCGAGCGATCGAAATTTGAGTTAGGCTGTATTTTGCAGGGTCTCCTAGTCAGGGTTTCATTGGTTAGTGTTGTTAAGGCGAGTGCACGCGCTGGGTTTTGTCATTGTTTAAATATCTCGCCTGTAGGGAGGCGATTCTATTTGCGAGATGAGAGAGAGAGAGAGAGAGAGAGAGAGAGGCAGGCTCATTTGTATGCAGCTGTCATGGGCAATGGGGTAAAGCGTACATGGGGTCTAAACAGGGACTGGAGGTTGGCACGTGTGCACCGCGGGTAAGCCTGGCGAGCGGCACTTTTACCGCCCAGTAGAGGGGGCTGAAAACAATATGGCTTTAGAAAAGGGGGATGCGCGAGCTGTGCGTTGTTGTAAAAAGTAAAAGCGCGCCAGAGAAAAGGAAATTTCTCTTCCTCCTCCCTCCGCCATATGGCACGGACATTCTCCTCCTCGTGATGTCTCCAGCGCGTTATTGAAAAATGACGTCAGCTCAAAAAGTGTATCGACGAGGAATGTGTAACCGATTCTTGGGGGTTCACCAATGATGGCGCGTATTTTTTTTCGGAGGGGGGGTTGCAGAAATTACTTAACGAGATATGCAAATGAGGCTGTTTTAAGTTTGCAGGGAAATCGTTGAATTAAGGAATTGGTCGGGAAAAGAAGGAAGGCGGGGGGGGACTTGGGGGTTCTCTCCGACTGCTGTTGTTTGTCAGACTTCAATATCTCAGAACATCTTTCCATATGTATGTATCTTCAAATTGGAAGTTATTCAGGTGCAAAATCACGTTGAATTTCCTCTGCCTTCCCTGCCCCCGTTTTCCCTCTTCTTCCTTGGCGCTCCTCGTCGGCCGTTTTATTAAAAATATTCCGAGGGCATCGTCGCGAAACGCAGCTGGAAATTGTTCGCATATCTATCGGCAGGGGGCGAGGAAAGGAGGGTAGCAGCGAGAAAAGAAGAAGAAGAGAAGGAGGAGGAGGAGAGCGCCTGCGCGAAGAAGACGCCTCCAATTACAAGGCGCCCACCTCGGTCGGGTGGCGTGCGAGGTCGGGACCATAATTTGCACATTTCTCATCATCATTGGAACAACTGAGCTGCTGACACGTGACCTCTGGGGGTAGGGAGGAACCAGATTGAGAGCGACGGTTGGAAACAGTTCGATAAAGGACTGGAGGGTAAATAAAGGGGGAGTTTTCTTCCTATCTCGTTTTAACAGTTTATAGGAGGTGTGTGTGTGTATATAAAAGGTACAGTCACGTGATGGCTACTACTCTGTAACAGCTGAATGGATTATGAGGATGCACTCGAAATAGAGAAGATAAAAACCAAAAAAATAAGCGCCCCTCCCTAACCCGGCAGCATCGGATCTTTCCGGCTTATAGAAGTTCTGAGCTCGTAACGAAGCGCTTCACTGCATTGCATAAAGGACCTTCCGACTTATAGACGTCCGGATTAAAGAGGCCTCTAACTGGAATGCAAGGGGATTTGAAATAGAAATTCCGAGTTTCCAGGTTCTTTTTTCTAAGAAAATTAAAGGAATCGCGTAGGCGTTGTTGCGTGCGCTTTCCCGCCATGACTCGGCCACGCGGAATTAGAAAGGGGTATTTGGGGCGCCAGTTAATAGTTTGTTTGCTCAGCCCTCCTTTCTTTTTTTCTTTCTTTCGTCCGGCATCACATTGTGTCTGTGTCTGTGTATATGTGTGTGTGCGAGTGGAAGGAAGGTCTCACTTAGAAACTGTGGTTAGGCCCGAGAGCCAAGCCAAGCCGCAGAACCTGCTCTTTCCCCACCGCAGGACTCGTCCGGCTCATGCGCCACTGGCCCCTGCTTCGCACCCCTGAAAGCCCCTGCTTCACACACACACAGACACACACTTCCTCCTTCTCTTTCTTCATCGACATCCATTATTCATTAAAGTTTAAAACTCGCTCCTTTTCTATGTTGCTTTCATTTATGTAAATTTTGAACAGCACGTTAGTTAAAATTGGTTAACTTACAAGGAAGCACTCGTCATTCTTACTTAGTCCCAATGCACACATAGATCTCTCATGCAAAATAATTCTCATTGTGCCTGTTCCCAATGTCATTCTATCCAGCGTAAATACAGAAAAAGTCTAAAAACATTGGATATAAACCCACACACAACACCTTTCAGAAAGCCATATTCTCAAAAGCATACGATGTATATGGAACTATACAAGGAAATACACTATATACCAAATAGCTGGTGAATGGCTTACGATGTTGCGTCACAAGGTTTTGACAGTTCAAAAATCCTAGTTAGAAATTTTGTAGAGGACCCAATTACGTTTTGGTAGATTGTGTACACGCCTGGCCCATTTTGAGCCCGGATTTTGGTCTATTTTCAGAAGATGCCTTATATCCTGTTCGCTAGAGCGATTTAAAGTGAACTCCATATATAGATTCTGTACCTAAATATAAGATCGGAATGTAAAATCAAAATGCGTCAAACATGAGTCGTGTAAGAGTTATGTCGCTTTAAAGTAGGAATTTAACTTTGTTAGTGTAATTAGGTAATGAGGTCATCCTTTTGAAACGTTGTAATTAGCAAGGCTTTACAGAGAGTGGTTTCCTAACAGACATGTCCCAAACCACCAAATATTTACAAGTTTAAACCGACGTTTGAGAGAAACTGGGACTTGTATAGTTAGAAGAAGAGGCTGGTAGGGGAAAATTTGGACACATGTTTATTAGACATTCCTATCAAATCGGCTTGAAGTTCACGTGGGTCCAATTTTATTTATTGTTAATGCATGATAATTTGAACATGCTCTTAAGCACTAATGCAAATATAATTAGAAAAAAATAAACTGAAAAAAAAAATCAAATTTTCACTATCAAAAAATCTGTTGTGGGCACCACGGGACTTCCTTGCACGAAACTTTATTGAATGCTTTTTTGGGGGAAATATTTCTTATTATTATTCTTGAGACACGAATTTCCGACTCTCTCTTTGTTGGCTAAAAACTCCAAATGTTGAAACAAATTTTGGCAGCCGTTTTTGAATTTCAAATGAAGTTCTTCAAAAATAGTTCTTTAAATAGAGTACAGGGTCTTTATAATTAAAGTTCCATTTTGACATGGCCATAAAAAAAAACTACTGGACCAAAAGCTGTAATACTTGGTAATATTATACAAGAGGGCATGGGAAGTTCATACCCACCAAAAAAATAGTTCAAAAGGTCACCACCAGCACGGAATGGCGCTCTATGCAAAATCAAAAAGGCAGCCTGATGGTGTGAGGCGTATTTTGGATTTTATGGAAGGTCGAAATTAGCTTTCATCGATGGATATGCAGTGAAGTATCAGCAAATTCTAAAATAGTACTTGTTACCATTCGGCTCAATGGGACGTCGTAACTGGGAGTTCCAGCAAGACAACACTCGCGTCCACAATGCAAAGAGTACCCAGGATTGGTTTTATCTAAAAGGAGTGAAGTCATGAACTAGCTAATAATATCTGCAGCTCTAAATCCTGGAGACGCGTTGTGGTATTCTGCTTCGAGCAGTCTACAAAGACGGAAGATTTGCAAAGGTCTATTGCTGAAGAGTGAGAAAAATTGGATGATACATTATTCAAAGGATTTGTTAAGACAATGCGAAACCAGGCTATGGAGATTCTGGAAGCCCAAGGGAACTGACTTGGGTAGTAAGTTATGTGGTTTTATACTTTTTGAACAGTGAAAAATAGCGGGACTAGTTCCATTTTGCAGTATTATGGAGATGTTATGCTGGTTAATTAAAGTTCAAAGAGAACCGTTGTTTAGATCGTTACTGGGTGTAATGGGCACGACCTAACGGCGAATGCCCAATGGTACTTCATTCCAGAGAGTAACAGCATTGTAAGATAAGTAACACTGTAGGAATTTTAGTTGTAACCGTTAATCGATTATCTTATGTATTGTTAAGCAGAATGATGTTTTGCTAATACAAACCGTTGACCAACTCAGCAGCTTTAGTTTATTACATTTAAGCTAAAATGAACCTAAGCCTGTTCTGGGTAATAAAAATATTTTTCTATGCGGACATTTTTAAGAATTTTTTCCCCCCACTGTGAATTACAACGTAGATAACGCTGTATAGAGTTCCACCAATGGGTGTCGATCTTTCTGGGTAAGCAAAAAAAGATGTTGGGGTGTCCCTTTTATCTTGTAAACCGGTGAGTGGTTTAACACGGCCAACGATCTTGTATCGATGAGTCTCTTTTCGCTAAGCTATTAAGTAAGAGAGCAAAGATGGTTTCAGGTGTTGGGTTCCCTTTTTTCCGTTTGGATCTGGAACTCGATCTCCCTCTTATCAGGTTGTTGCAAGGAGGAAAGAGAGAGAGAGAGGGAAAGAAAGAAAGAAAGGTGAGAGAAAGAGAGAGAGGAAGATGGGTCTCTGTCATTTTCTTCTTAAGTGTTTGGCCCGCGATTTCATATCTGACCAATGCTGCGGAATTCTTTTTCTCGTCGTCGTCTTCTGTTTCATTGATCCACTTTAGAGCCGATAAGAGAGAGAGAGACGACTCCATTGAAGAATCGCCGATTGGCCCCCTGGTGGTGGATATCCACCCCTCCTTTCGCATTTTTTTTTCAAGCCTATCTGGCACCGATAAGTTGCTCTATCTGTCTCGTGCCTCGTGACGCTTTTCCTTTGGGGGATATCAGGTAGCGTCTCGAGGGTCTAGTAGCCCTCGTGACAGTGATTCTTATCGAGGGTCTTAGTCTTGGGAGAGCCAATTGTCACGCTTCGAGGAGGAGGAAGAAAGCTCGTTTTTTATGGGAGACTGGGGGATGAGATGAAGGAATTCTCAGGGAAAGGTTGCGTGAAGATAAACGTTTTGTAGACTGCCCTTCGCTTTCGTCCTCGTCCTGGCTATTCTTTTTTAAGAGATAAATTTTCTTTTCTAATTTTTTAAAATTATTTTATAACTGAGGCGCATGTTTCCATGTATTAACTTAAGTAACAATGTTAGCGTCATTTCTTGTGGGGCAATTTTTTAGAGCAACGAAACCGACACGTGGGGTTCCTGGTTTGAATCCAGAACGCGTATCACGGTTTTATGTTTTTCGCTTATTGGATTATTAAGTACTGAAAGGTGTTTTATGCTGTTACTGGGGGGGAATCTGTTTTACTGTCTGTCTGTCTGTAACTTCTCGAAACGTATGAAAGATTAACAAAATTCTTTCGTCAATCGATACTTATGGATCATCGCACCGGGAAGTTCGATTATGATCGAATTCGGCACAGTGCCACGTGCTCTAATGGTACCACTATGTACCCCCTAGAAATTTTCAATGCTAAGATATGGTAAGTAATATATCAAACAACTCGTAACGACGAGCCATGAACGATTATAGCATTATTAAGTATTCTTTTCGCCGGTCGATAAATATTGTTCGGTGGCACACGTTCTAATGTCGCCATTATTATACCCACTTGGAAATTTTCAATACATCAAATAACATATGGCAGATAACACATCAAACAATTTATAACGAGGTGTCATGAATTAATATATATATTTTCGACAATGCACGACCACACGTCGCGAAGAATCATATTTCGAGTGAGTGGTTTTAGAACATCCATCCTATAGCCCCGGTCTCTCCTCATAAGATTTTCATCTTTTTACTGAATGATAAAGAGCTTAAAGGGTTAGACGCAGAAGTCAAGATATATCTGTAATATTGGCTTTGCTCACAGCCGAAAGACTTTTACGACGGTTTTTTAAGTCCATCTGCACACTTTATATCACCCGACACTCTTTGACCTACATCTCTCTAGGCAAGATGAACATTTCTATGAAGTTTGGACTGAAATTAAAGGGGACCAGCTTCCTTAAACCTTACAATTGACTTTTTTATACAGGATGTTTCTGAATGATCTGTTCTTAAGGTTTCTTAAGGTGGTTTGCGGTAGGCGAAGTTACGTTAAAGCATATAGGAATTGCAAACAGTGTGATTACTTTTCAAATTAAAAATTCCGACCCCGCTTACGTTCTGTCTGTCTTACACCCAATATCATAAAATTTAGTCATCTGAGTTATTGATTCTTTCATTCTTTGAGAACTGAATCAGTAGCCTCTCAGACACTGAAATGCATTAGGGTTAAGAAGTCTAATAAGAATGCTGTAGGGGGAGGGGGTCTGTCTATAGTATAGCGATCGTGGATACTATGTAAGGAGTAGGTATACTTGACTGATGACCTATGTTAGGTGTCTCGAATTTTATTTATTTTTCTTACTCGCCGTTGGCTACCCCATTGGTTTGTGTTGTTTCGTCCTCTTTTCTTCACCCGGAAAAAAGGAGGGGTTTTGCAGGAGGGGGTAATGGAAAAGGGGTGGGGGTCATCATTATTTCCGACAGAAGTTAGGAATATTGAGATGTCAAGTGAGAGGATCCAATTGCACACAGCCGAGTGGAAAAGTTCTCCTGGTTTCACGGGTCGCTGAACCCGGCATTCTCTCCCATTTCGACCAGAGAAATGGCGGGAGGGGGTTTTGAGGGGAAATAATACCGAGGAACCGGGTGGAGGAAGACATTGTATCGGGAGAATGTTCATCTCCGAAGACAGGACGGCGACAAACGATGACAGCCTGCGGGGGTCGGGGGTTTCTGTGTTTACCCCGTACTCTAGGGCTTTTTTTCTTCTTCTCATATAGTCGCTTTTTTATCGCTCGAGTGCAGCAATAGAAGGGGCTCTGTGTTAGGGGTCTATATGTGTTAGAATAAAATAAAATAAATTTTCTAGAGTATAAGATATTCCGGATTTTAGAAACCTGGGCTAGGAGTTTCGTTTTCTAATGAATTTATTAGATATCGCTGTGTTCTAGAAGCCGCATTGACTTGGTTGTCTGTTTTGGTCAAATGAATCGACTTAAAGTTGTCCACGACAAATTCTTACACAAATGCCGATCCGACCAACAACCACCTGATGTCGGTTGCGGTGGTCAATCCACCTGGTGTCCCTCAACGAAATAAATAAAAGAGAGAGAGAAAGGGAAAGAGAAGAAAGAAAGGAATCGGCCAGATCCCTTTGATCCTGTACCCCCATCCTCCAGGGGTCTGCCCTCATTCTCTCCCTTGTCCTTTGGTGACAAGTCTCGGAAGGGTCCCTCCAACTTTATATTGGATATAAAACGCCTCGTATCAGAAAGCCATCCATCAGGGAAGCCAAATTTATTGCATGACGCAGCAGCATAGCAAGTAGTGCGCGCGAATGCCGATTCTGCAAGGAGGGATGGGGAGTTCTGTGTGAGTGTGTGTGTGTCACACACTCCCCTCTCTTGCGTGACATGGTACCACCTTTCCCCTCACTCAACAACTTGGGTCTCTCACTTAGGCCTAACCCCCTCCTCTCTCTCTTTCGCCAGATGGCGCTTTTTAGGACTAGGAAAGGGAATTTGTTTAAAGTTTGTGTTTTGGGGGTTTATTTACAAAAAGTTGGAAACACGCGTTTGGATATTTTGTTTAGCTGTGGTCGTAATGGTTAAGAGTTGTAATGGTTAAGTTAAGTTGGATACGAATTTTCCTTAATTGCTCGAGTAGGTGCAAACAACAGTTAGCTAATGCTTTCTTCAGTGTTTGTCCTTCACTTTTGTTAATTGCATGTGATTGGCCTAATTCGATGCTAAACGAATGGTAATACGTTATCATTCGATGCTAAGCTCCAGTATGTCTTTTTTATATATCGATTTCTGCTTCCATTAACTGTTGTTTATAAGACTTGTATATCCTTCGTTTCATCGCAGAGACAAGTAGATCGATGGAGTCGAATTCCATTTATATTTAATGATTTTAGATATTGAGTCGGTAATAGATGGTGATAATTGAAATTTTCTCGGTTTCTAGTTGCATCTGCACTTACAAATGTTTAATTCTCCGCTTGTTTCATCCCAAATTATTTGATAAATTCTTCGATATCATCGTTTCTAAAAGACTAAATGGCCTAATCAGGTTAAATATGGTAAAGATAATATGGTAATTTAACAATAGCTTCACTTTCGTCACCAATTCAAGTTAAACAAGAAATTAATCCCCTTGAGGAGGGCATAGGAAAGTAGCGGAAGTCCCGAGTTCACCTATTTTTTTTTTTACCCCATTTATCCTCACTTTATAACTTGGTTTTTATATATACACATTGTATTTAGAAAGTGGAAATGAACTTTACAGTTTTCCGTTTCTCATCATTTCCGAATGATCGAATGACATATCATATGCCATATGTTGCCTTTTGAAAAAGTTAATAGTTCTAAACACCACATGGCCACTACCTCCACAACTCGGACTCCGCTGGGAGAATTTGGCCCAAACTTTATAGCAATGTAGATTTTGCCTAAAGGTATTTGCATACTGTATTTTATTCTTTTACTTATTTACATACACCTCTAATAACTCCGACCCCGGGGGCCACTCGAAACCAAAGTAAATAGTGAGGCAGCACATACTCATAGTAAGCTACATACCGAATTTTAACCTTCTGGTAGAAAAATATGAAGAGACAGACAGACGGGTATGGTAAAAAAACAAACAAACAAAAACAAGTAGCTTCATTATTCTCCTTTAAATTAACCATGCTTTTTGAGTGGTTTTCTCCCTAGGTGCGTTGTAAATAACCGTCTTTTGACAATAAAGACTGTATACGTTATTTTATCCCCTAAGAATAGGTTTGGAGCAATAGAGGTGATGTCTAGAAAAAGAGAAGTGAACACACTGAAAAAATTCAGGCTTTTTAATAATGGAGTTTCTCATCTTGTTTTTATTTATGGCCACACACATACACACAAGTACAAAATCACTCAATCCTGTATTTCCGTCTGTAAGCACTTTTTAAGGTGCGGGAGGTTTTGGTATATGAAATTAGTGCGTTTCTAATCGCTGAGTACGTATGTCACATCCAAATTTCTGTGCGACCAGTAGTCACAGAGATATCGGCCAAAATTAGAATTTCCGAAATTTCGGAATTTTCTCGGAAATGTTGAGCATAGCAAAATGGAACCAAAACAGTTTAATAGTATACATAAAATCAATCAAGTTTTGTATTGATCGGTATTCCGATGTATATTATCGATAAACGATATTCAATGCCTCAACGTATGACAGTTGATTTCTGTGTGTATGTAGTAGATGTAATAATAAACATATATTTAAAAAAAAAAATTCAAAATTGGAGCAATCGTTACGGAGATATAAAACTTATCGACCGGATGATATGAAGTCCGGTATTTACTAAAGGAAGCAAAGCAAAATAATAATAATAATTAAAAATTAGAAAATAAATAAATAAAAAATGCAGAAAATATTAAAAATTTATAAAGTATCTTATGTTAATAATTAAAAAACTAAAACATTAAAATGATAAAAGAAAATTATAATAAAAAAAGGAAAAATAAAGCAAAGACCACAGAAATCAATAAAAGGTTAAAAATTCTCAAATTGAAAGTAAAAAGTGA
>JAHWFO010055111.1:43303-60939 GCA_023313115.1 Rhysida immarginata | reverse complement strand
CAATGCCGTTTTAAGATGATGTAACAATGTATTACGTTTCATTGCGGAAGCCTTCTCATTCGCTGGTTACGCAACGCCACCTAAAAAACAAGGTCTGCTCAAAGTATTTTTTCGTTTGTTGTAAACAATGAAGATTAGATTGTGAGTCCTCGTCGAGGCTAACGAGAAAGACAGGCTCTGGCACTGAAAAGTCACCTGACCAAGATAGGTCTATTGACAATGTAACTTTCATTGTTTCCATCTTGTATTTTAACAATCAGTGTTTTTTTTTTTTTTCCTTTGTTGGAAACAATGAAGGTTGGATTGTTAATAGACCTATCTTGGTCAGGTGACTTTTCAGTGCCGGAGTCTGTATTTCTCGTCATCTTCGATCCTCGTTTGATGACGCAGAAAGCAGCCTTTGCTTTTTAGGTGGCGTTGGGTTGCGCCACGGCCTCCTAGAACATGCCTAGAACTATTTGTAGAACATGCCTAGGACTACCAGGCCTGAACATGACGTCAGTAATGTATTGTTGAAGCTCTAAGATTGTGACGTTGAACTTACTTCTGTAATAGCACCATTAGTTTGACGTAATAATGTTTTATCTTTTCCATGTTCAGGCCTGGTAGTTTCTAGAAGGCCGTGGTTACGCCTAGGCACCACGGTCTATAGATATTCATGATCATCGAGCTGCATTGTTAAAATGAAGCTAAAGTTTCTAGCTCCCGGTAGGGAGGGAACGCTATTGAAAAATGGCGCTGCATGTACAATCGGCCCAACTGCGCCTACAGCGCCGCCCTATCGGCAGATAGAATCTTTACTTTCATTTTCAGTTTCAATGAAAAACTCTATCGCAGATCACGGTCGGCCTTTGTGCGATTTATGCGGCACCTATGAGCAGCTCTTGAGTTGCTCTTAATTCATTACTTGTCGCACTGTGCCAGCAGTTAGCTGGACACAGCCATCAGAAAATCTACTAACAGCTCTTCCTACCCTTGACTTTCTTCCTATTTAACGAACCTTTGAAAAACGAGCTATGCCGTCACTTTTACAGCGCCATCTGAACTTCCTCAACAGCCCGCATTATTTGTAAATTATGTAAGGGCCAAGCCTCCTTATTAACAGTCTCTGCTGAAAAGTCACCGAGTTTTAATTCGTATGCCAGATCTAGCGTGTTACCCAGTTACGTTGGCTCCATTTAAAAATAGCGATGTTTTTTCTAGCACGTAAACAAGAGCCATCGCTCAACAAAGATACTTCCAAAAGATACATCGCTTGCTGGGTACTCGGTTAGAATATTGACAGAGCATGAAGTCAGCAGAACAAAAACTGAGTATCATACATGGCTTTAAATATGGTTACCCGAAGACAAGAGATCATGCCTTTGATAGGTTGAGTCATTCAAGGCTTTAGTTTAAACATGTGATGAGTTTTTCTATATAAATTCCAATTTGGCGATAGGATGGAGGACTCAGGGACGTTCCTCTTGAATTTCCTATATGGAGGCTATAGTCAGTATGTTGCCAGTTACCCCTGATTTTGTTATAAATTAAATAAAAAAAAATAAATTTGGTCCATTTAACCATGTCGGGAGAGACGAAGCTCCAATAAACGCCCTTCTAGGCGTATACAGAGACTTCATTACCCTCTTGGGTTGTTGAGGTGTTTAAAAGGCGAGGTATTTCCCATCGGATTCGTACCCCCCTCCATCTTTTACTGCAAAGGTGTCCTCCGAAGAGCGCCTTATCCTGCCGTCGATCTTTAGTAGTGGCAGCGCGGTGCTTCTTCGGTGTTTTGTGTTTGTGTTTGATCGAAAACGGTGAGAGGGTATGGAGGGGTAGTTTCTGTAGATAAACTTGTCCCGTGGTCTATTTAACTGCCTGTCTTGAGCTATCCAGGAGAGGAATAAAAAAACTGAATGTAGCGGGGGAAAAGAGGACAGGGCCGCGAGCAATCTTGTTATCATCGACAGATGGGGGGTTTGCACACTCGTTTCTTATTCCCTTTTTCACACTTCTCTTTTATCTACAGTCTCTGTGTGTGTTACAGGATTGTGTGTGGAATCGGGTTATAATGCGTTCACGCTTCCTTTGACAAGATGTGTCGGGAGATAATAATTGGGGGGTCCGGTTTTTAAAGCCTAAACTGGAGGTTTTGATGATGTTGAGTGAAGTGAATTTTGCGTTTTTTTGTGTGCTAGAGATGGGTCTGTAATCAATGGGTTCTACGTGTCAGTTGTCATTGTGCAAAGGCCACTCCAAAAATAAAGCGTCACTTATAATTTACAGCTTTGCTAGGATGTGTGTCCAAAAAGTGCTTCGTTCTAGCGTAAATAATATTGTTGAGATTGTATAACCACGGCCATTCGACGACAGTGTAATACCGCAGGGTGCTGAAAACAAACATAATTTTATGATATGTGCAACAGGAGGACCATCGCTGAAAAGCGCCCCTGATTCTGGATTCCAACGGGGTTTCCAGAAACTGAGAATAATTGTTCAAGATATTCTTGATTCGGGAAGCCTACAGGAAGAAAGCGTCGCGTTTCTTTGTTTTTGGCCCCTGCTTTCTCCGTCTAGTTATTGACAGACGCCATTTTCAGAAGGGCAGATAGTGACGATCACCAACAATCTACTCAGCGTAAATCATATGGCTTTCAGTTCCCCCTTTGATAAAGAGGTCAAATGATGACAGATCTGGCGACCAATGCACTGAAAACTAGAGATCAAAGCATCCTCAAAAAGCACAGCCGCGATTCCCAAAAAGTCCTATGATTCCAGTCTTTTGGGATACACTGTGTGGACAGAACATTTACGCAACTAGTGCTTCTTGCCGCTCGACATGTTGGTATAATGATCAACAAAACTGACCCTTCAGCAGTGGAGTACTGGAGCGAGAATCGCGCTATACTCCAGTTTGATAGATGAAAATATAGAGCAGTACATGTGATTCCATTGTGCTACAGGTAAAGTTTGATGATGGGACGTAATGATGTGGAGCTGGGTTTCGTGGTTCGGCAACTGTTTGGAAGGCCCATTCTTGTTTCACCACTATCATCAAGGACCGAAAATAAATGTTGAGGAATTGGACTGGCTTTAAGATCTCAAGCCATATCGTTGTCATGAGTGAAATTAGCGTGTAATCAGATCTGCAAAAGAGGATGTTTATTGGCTTTTTCGTATAGTAGTATTTCCGGGCAGAACTGTTAGCGTGCTGCTGTGATTAAAGTGAACCGTGATTATACAAACGGGGCCTTTGCGAATTAACATTGTGGAAACCGCAAACCACCATGTGCTGTTGATGTGACACTTTAACGTCGACTTTGAAATAGTCTCCAGAATTGGGGTCCGTTGTTTGGCTTTGTCTAGGCCCGAAAGGCACTTTCTATCCTTGTGGATCAGTTAACTATACATGTTGACTGTCTCGTTTTAGGTTCCCCGTCTTTCAGTGAAGTTGGGGTCAAAGTGGTTGATTAGTTGATGTTTTAGAGCGCAAATGCAAGTGAATATATCACATTGTGAGGTGATATACGGCCAGAATTGTTCGAGAAAGGTTGGAGGAACAAGACTTCGAAGTATTTCCATAGACCTTAATTCACTCTAGTATCTTTGGGATGACATCGATTGCTACATATCTTTCAACAGCTCGGACCCATTGCAGTCTACATGGCTCTTACACATTCCAATATCTTTTTGACTCTTTCCCATGCGACTGAATGCTGTCCGTGCTGCAGAGGTTATTCTGCTTAATAGCTGGTGAAATGTATATAGTCAAATCGTAAGATCGAGAGTCCTGAGTGGAATGATGGATTAACAAAAAAGGGGAGTATGGACGGGGGAAATAAGAAACTACAGCTTTTTGCGAATGCTAAATTTGCGTTTTCAAAATAAAAATGGAACTTTCAGATTAAAAATCATATTTTGCAAAATGAAAAAAAAAAAAAATATCTTGTGGAATTTCCAAATCCCAATTGAGGAGACATTCAACGCGCTAAAATTGTGTTAAAATATAGGAGATTAAAAAGTGGATGAAAAGTATAAATCTTTTTTACTTCATATTTTATCTCTACCTATTGATTCTACTTATCCTCGACTTTTTAAGTCCCATCTTTTATCCCCTACGTTTTTACTCCCACTTTTATCCTCCATTTTTAACCCTCATTTTTATTTACCACTGTTAGCCCCACATTTTATCCCCCAACTTTTTATCCCCATTTTAACTCCCAAGTTTTTCCTCACACATATAAGGAAATTGGCTTTTAAAGTGGAATAAAAGATTGGATAAACATGGATAAGAAAGTGGGGGATAAAAAATGGGGTTAAGATAAAAAGTGGGGCCAAAAAGTGGAGATATGCGTTGGGGATAACAAAACAATGGGGTTCAAAGTATTCCCTACAAAGATTTTGTCCTTTATGATCCATGCAAATTTCTACAAGTTTCGTTTTTTTCCTTTTGAAAATTGTATTTTACTATTTGCAAAAAAAGCTACAAGTCATTTCTGAGAACGTGTTGTTGGAGATTTTCGGTTTCTGAAAATGATAAAAGGAAAGATAAGTAAAAATAAAAGTTCTCTCACGTCCTATAAGGATTCGCACGCGCGCAGATCAGAATTTTCAGTGCTTGAGAGTCTTTCTCCCATTCAAAGATTATCATTCTTACTCTCCTTATTTTCTTAATCGATCATTCCACCCAAGATTCTAGATCTTACAGTTTGCACTATACAGGGATATTCTTAAGTCCGTGAAACATTTAAAAAATTTCATAACAAGTAAACTAAGCAACGGATCATAGTAAGTCTTACGGCAATAGAGGTAAATTCTCCAAGTTTAAAAAGAAATTGTAATGGCAGAATGGTACATTCGCACAGGCCTACCACCAGGTCATGAAACGGATTTAAAAAAGAAAAAAAATTCTGTTGTGGGGGAGGGAGGTTAAGGGGGGGGGGTCCTTAAAACCTTAATTACTCCAAAATGGCTCTTCGCAGCTTCGCAGTTTCTTTTCAAAAAAGGTTCATCTCAATGAGAGGAGGCCACCCATGTCGTTTTTAATGTGTTTGGGTCGATGAAATGAATGCTTCTGCCGTTTCTTCAGTTTTAGAAAAAAATTAATATCTCTATAAAGGCTTACCCAATTGACATAAAAAATACGCCAAGGCACAATTTAAGGCACCCTCTAAGTATGGGTAATTTTTATTTGATTGTGCTATTTGCGTTTCGGAGGAGTTAGCTGCACAAAAGTGATCACATCCGTACATACGTACAGACGATTTTTTTTTTTCAAAATTTCAACGTATCTTTTCGAATAATGAGTTTTTAAGCCGATTTTAGAGAAAAATATTTTGTGACTTTTAGAAACGAACACAGAGGCCTTAGTGAGCGGTAGGCCAAAAATCCCGCGCGCATAGTTGCCATAGTTTGCCGTTAGGAGGTAGTAGTTTTAAAATGTGGCGTTGAGGATAGAATGCAAAGGAAAAGAGGATGCTATGTTAATGGAATGGCCATCCCTGTCATACGATTGCGAAGATTTAGTAGGTTACCGGGAAACGGAGTCTCAAGGACAGTGTCCTTGATGAATCTTCACAAGAAGTCGTCGCACGGGGTTAAATCCGAGAATCGAAGTAGCTATACCATTACACCAGTGAAGCCGCTTATACAGTTCATTTGGACTGTGTGTAGTTTGTCGGGTTAGCCTGCTTGTAACATTTTTGTGCATGTGAATAGCATTCTTCGGCGAAGAACTCGATGACTCTTGGTTTCTGATTCATAGCCTACCACAACCAAGGCTTCCCTGACCTCCTAATAGCCCAGACCAAAATTCAATCGAGCCCTTTTAGAATCACCTCAACGGTTATGTTGGTTCCCACAGTCTAATTCTGGTTATTCGCTGGTGGTGATAATAATATTCTGGGCTGTGTATTTAACCTAACTTAATCTGCATACTAATGTCATATTTGAAGTCGTTTGTACAGACCAATTGGGAGCAGCAGCTCTTTTGTAAACTTGATGGCCTTATAATACGCGGTTTATATAAGTTTCTAGTTTTTTTTGCGCATGTTTGCAGCAGTATATCCTTCTTTGGTGAAGAACGTGATGAAAGCTGGTTGAGTAAGAGTTGCACGTTAATATCTTAAGAGAACGACAAGCTTTCTCTTCTCTCTCGCTCTCTCCTCGTCTCATCTCGTTTTCCACGAGAGTTTCTCTTCTTAAAATTCTTTGTAATAGTTTCGCTAAAATGTAAAAAGTGAAAGGAAAGCAAAGTGATATTGAGGAGATGAAAGGAGAGGATTGAATGCAATGGAGTTGGCATGCCTGTCACGTGACGTGTATTGAATAGGAAAGTATTATGAAAAGAAATGTCGTCGCTTTTTTACTTGTCGCCATTTTTTTTTTCTAATTTTTTCTTATAAGTACATCCTCACCGAAAGATGGGGGTCCTTTTATTATTTTTATTCGAATGCTCAATACCTTACAAACCCTGCTCACCCCAGGGAGGCAGCGGACTGAAAGCGCGCTCGTCATTGTTATGCGTTGTACTACGAGCTGCTTCGAGAGCCCCCATGACGAATGCGAGCAGCCAATCGCGCGATGTGTACCACTTTAACAAGGGAGTGATGGAGTGCATTGTACGGGTTCCCAGAAACCCCCCTACCGTCGCTGTCGGATCCTTCAATCAGGACCGTGCTTTTTGTATTCGATAGGTGAGTCTGTGCAAAAACCACGTGCGACCCCGCAGAGTGGGTGGAGATGGATTTGTCACCCGTCAAAGGTGATCGAGGTCGATGGGGGGGTCAGTGTTAAAGCGCTTGATGGACGGTCCTTTTTTGAAGACGCCGATCACGTGCGAGGATGTCTGTCTCGTGCTCGGTGACAGGAGGCTGGGGTGACGGAAGCGGGAGAGTGAGAAGAAGCATAAAGGTTTGCGTCTATTGTGTGCGTCGTGTTGTCATATGTACAAGTAAGTCGTAGCAGCCTAGGAGTGGACAGATTGACCTCTGTGAAGGGGGGGTTCTTCAAACACGTGTAACTCTATAACGATCGCGTCTTGAAAGCTAATTCTTTTTAATGTTAACGTAGGGGACTCTCTTCTTATCTGAATTAGTCCATAAAAGTTAGTAAAAATGCTACGTAGTAGTAATCAGCTGTATTCGTTTTGCCAGTGGTCTTTGAAAAAGGGCTCGTTATCGTTGTTTTTCTTGCTGGAGTAATAATGAGTCTTTGAAATAGGGCTCATGCTCTTATCACCAGAAATCGCTAAAGAACGTGTCCTCGTGAATCAAGAGACGCAGATTGCCTGGTGCTTATAATCCAAGGGTATGGGCTGAGGTATCCATAGAATACACTTAATTGACTTTAATGATCGGACACCCGTAATAATATACTGTCTTGGCAATAGTATAGGGTCAGTACTATGTCCGTTTCGATAGACAGCCTCTTTCCTTCGAGGTCTTGCAGATATTGAGGGTCAGTTCCAAATTGTTGCCCTAGAATTGGTTCATAGCTTTGTGCCTTTAGGTCCCTTACACGTTATCGATTGGTTGCCAGTTCGTGCCATCCTGATAACGTTTCTCTGGTTGGTTGGTAATTGGCCTCTCATCTTTAGTTTTCCATCTTCTGGTTGCCGGAAACTAGTTGACAGTGCGTAATTGGCCTTAGGTAAAAACCAGTGGACCAAGATAAAGCCATATAACTGATCCATACTGGAATTGCTGTGGTACAGATGGACTCTCTACGTCCACAAGCTCACTTCAAGTGTTTCTGACCGTTCTGTGCCGTGGTCATTGGCTTATATATAGAATTATGGAATTCAAGAATAAGCATTTATTGACAAATGTTACTCGTACTGGCATCACTTTCAGTTTGTGGCCATAGTTTCAAAAGAAATTTGCACTTCAGGTCCGGAGGTATCGATCTGTGAAAGTTTTAGAGTTGGATTTTATAACCCTTTCACGTTTCACCAGTACATCAGTCATTGGGTATCTGAACAGTCTCACAGAATGGGCATCGAGTATCATGCCGCTTTCAGCTTTCGTACATCTGTCTCGATATCTGTAACTGATGTATTCTGAACATCACGGTCATTTAAAAAAGATCATGACATGTATTAGTAATGTATTGGCAATTTAAAAAAGATCTGTAGGCATTTATTGAAGCTAATCCACGCCAAAGCTGTCATAAATTAGCCAGATGACTCTCTGTGACAGCGAGAACTGTGCATAACTCTTCGCATACTGGGAAAAGTAAAAAAAAATGAAAACATTAGCGCCACCTCGTAGCGTTGGTTCCGTAAAAACTAAATTCGTCGTGGAACCGTTATCGTGGATTCTTATGCGGGTTCCTTTTTTTTTGCTTCTAGAATCGGGATGCTTAGTGTTGCGTTTATTATTGCAGTTATTATTTGTATTTGGAATCGCCCCATGTGACTAAAATGCAACGCCTGATCACTTGCTCTTCCTTGGTCCAACGTCTTCATAAAGACTATTTCACCTCCAAACCAAAGATTTCTAACAAAGATATGGGATTTACACATTACTCACCCGTTGGGGACATATTATTGATTGGGAGGGTGATTATTTTGATGAATGAATCGAGACATGTCATTACAAGTTACGTGAATGCAAATGTGTCACTGAAAATACGCAAGAACTTTTTAACGAACTGATATTTAGTTTAATTTTTGAAATTGTGTTTGTATATTAGAAATAGTCAAAACTGGAAAAGCGATTCCCCTTCCACAAGCCTGGAGGTCGAGTGGGGAAAGCGTTTATCGGTGGCTGGCCACGTCGGTTCGCCGACAACTTCTGCCTTAATCAGAGGAGCCGTGGTCGGGCGGTCGGAAACCCTGGGGTTCGTGTTAGCGGGGGTTTTAAAGGTGGCGGCAACACACTACTACTCCCACAGTTTCCTACAGTCCCCCCCCCCTACTTTTTTTTCTCTCTTTCCTTTCTATTCTAATCCCTTTTTCCCTTTTTTGGGAACCGCAACCAACCAATGCGGAGGCGCTTGCCCCGCCCTCTCCTGTCGTCCGCTGATCCTCGGGCTTGGTTGGCTCCGTGTGGGTAAAAAGGAGGAGGAGGGGTCCCAGGCCACCCACGCACGCCTATCTCTTTCTTTTTACGTTAACTCAGCGCCTTTTTATTTTAAACTGTCGCCTCCGGTGACAGCGCCCTCGCCGGGCGTCGTTCTTTATTACCTTGGGGTTTATTATAGAAAGCGGGCATTTCGAAGATTAAAATCTGCTTTTCTCTCTCCCCGGGAAGGCAACAGTCCAAAAGATTTTCAATCGAGAAAATTGAGAGCTGGAGATGGAGGAAAGGAAATTTTGCTTTGCTCTCTCGCCATTTTCCTTTGTTTTCAAGTCTCTTAGCAGGACAGTGAGTTATCATCGTTTGGTTGTAAAGTAACGACTCGGGTAGGGTCAAATTGAAATATCAGTTTAGATACAAACTAGCTGTGTGGTTAATTTAGTTACAATATTTAAATGAATTCTTCATACCTTCATAGTTCATAAAAGAATCCATATGCATTTTTCCATACATACAGTAAAAAAGAAAAACAACAACAAAAAAAAACAAAAAAAAACTGGAGTTAATGCTCTATGCGTAAGGTAAAAATATTAATGGAAAAAAACGAAGGAAAAATTCTGCGACCTAGATTCGAACCAGGGACCACGAGTATTACACGTACACGCCTTTGGGCTTCGTCGCCTCTAACCTCGTCCTATCATTGGGCTCCACAGTGATAGCCTTGCTGTCCCGTGTCTGCGGTTGCCCAGTTGGTAGAGGCGTGATACTTGTGGTCTCTGGTTCGAATCCAGGTCGCGGATTTTTTTCTTGTGTTTTTTACATAAACGCTAGATCCTTTCATCCATTATAAGCTTGCTCATAATGTAATTGAAATCTTTTAGTAAAATTTCTGGTATACTCATAAATTGGAAGAAAAAAAAATCCGCAAGCAAAACATCTGCCTATCTCAAAACACAGTG
This sequence comes from Rhysida immarginata, assembly GCA_023313115.1. Taxonomy (NCBI): domain Eukaryota; kingdom Metazoa; phylum Arthropoda; class Chilopoda; order Scolopendromorpha; family Scolopendridae; genus Rhysida; species Rhysida immarginata. Next base: position 50,978 of record JAHWFO010055111.1, on the reverse strand, counting down.
CAATGATTTTTTCGGGCTTAAAATGTTTGCTAGAACTTCACTTTCAGGCGGCCGATTTCTATGAAGATGGAATTCAGAAGCTAGTCGTACGATATGATTAGTGCCCTAATAATGGTGGAAATTATTTTAAAAAGTAGATTTAATAAGATCCAGACGTTCATATAAAAATTAAAGTGTAAAAATATTGTCCTTTTTTGTACGTTTTTATTTAGCTTGCTTTTCTGTGTTTGTCCGGGTAAATCTCGTAATCAATATTAAACCAACTTCCCGACAAGCTAGGGGGCTGAAACTTGCCACACATTTCAGTCGTCCCTCCACAAGTCGATTTGCCGATTTGCGGAGGGACGATTTTATGCGAATTGATTGTTACACCAAACAATTAATTTTACAAATTGTTGATGCCGGTTTGAAGAGATATTATAATAAAACTTAATAAAAGTGTGGTTTGAAAAAATCTATTGTTTCCCCTCTTAATTCTTGTTTTATATCAACACGCCACGTATTAGTTCTTGTAGAGTCCCGGCTAGATTTTTGCGCTCATTTCGCGATTTAATCATGAAGTAAGTTGGATCTCTTTTTTTACGAAAAAAGTCATGTTGATCATGCTCAGAAAATAAGTGAGCATTAGCAAGTAAATTAGGCTGTCGCTGAGTGGAGCGTTTTGTTTTCAAATTTTCAGTTCTGCTTTTGCTACACGTAAAGCCTGGTGTAAATTCGTAAAAACAACGGCAGAAACTACAAGGCAGAAAATTCTCTGACGTCACTTCCTGCTTTCGTCTTTCTGCCCGACAGAAAACTCCTGTTTTTACTTCCTTGTACGAAGTAAAGGAAGTATTGTAATCGCGAAAAATTTCGGTTTTGAGTTTTCAGGGAAAATCATTGATTCCATTGAGGGAAAATTTACATTTTGAAAATCATTGATTCATTTTGACATGTTTCGTCGTGACATCTGTACGTGTGGATATCTCGCATTTCTCAAAAACGGTTAGGCGTAGAATGTTGAAATTTTGTATTTAGGAGTTATAACATGTAGTTGTGCACCTCGCATTTTTGTTGCAATCGGCTGGGCCAAACATGTGTTTTGGCCGTTTCCCCAACTGATTTCCTTTCATGTCTAGGGAGTTTTGATTGCGTGGAGCAGTTTGTGACGTCAGAGTTTGACTGTTTGACGTCAGAGTTTAAAGTACTCTATTTGGAAAACGAAATTTGAAGAACTTCATTTGAAGTTCCCAAACGGCTGTCAAAATTTGGAATTTTTAGACAACAAAGCGAGGCTTAAATTCGTTTGTCAAGAATAAAAATGTGAATTTTTTTCCAAAAAAAGCATTCAATAAAGTATCGTACAAGGAAGTATTGTGCTGCCCAGAACAGATTTTTTCGAGTTTGATTGAGTCATAGCCTACAAAGATAAGAGAATTTTCTGTCGGGCAGAATGAAGAGAGCAGGAAGTGATGTCAAAAATATTTTATGCTTGTGGTTTCTGCCGTTGTTTTACACATGTGGGAACCATGCTTAAGTGAGAACAAGGGTACCTTTTGCTGAAGGCGTATATGCCCTGGTGCCCTAGCAATGAAAACTGAGTTCTGTAGCAAAGTTTTGGATGAATGCCCAGGACCATGGCATCTATCGATAGGATAGGATAGCATAGGATCATTCGGCCTAACTACCGAATTTCTTGAAATTCAGTTTTCAGCATTCTACTTAGTTTTTTGTTTTTTTTGGGGTTTGTTTTTTTTTACGGAAGTGGGACTCTGGCTTAAGTGTTATTCGAGTTACACAAAAGGTCTAGCAACAATCCACTTGTAAGCCGAGAGAAAATTCCATGAATTTCCCCACCAAATTCAACTCCCCTGATTTTCCAGATAGCGAATCTTGATCTAAACTAAATTTAGATAGAAAGGTGAAATTTTGCATGTTCAGATGTGAAGTTTTCCGCACTTTGGTTCGGAATTGCGCGGCATACGGATAGATTGCGCAAGTCTAGTCATCTGTAGAAATGGATCCGTGAGTTACAAACGAGGAGCTGAATTTTTGGTTATAACTTGCAAAGGCTGGACATTTGCAGTCATTCAGTCACTCAAGTGGATTTATGCCGTATCACCGCACAGTTTTTTTTTCATCCTATATTAACATTTGTATTTATACCCTATCGCTACGAGAAATAAAAACTTGTTTAAACATCGATATTATTTTGTGTATGCTCTGAAACATATATGGAACAATGACTATTTTGTGGACAAGTGGATATATGCCTGTTTCTTCTTAAATTTTTTTAAAAAAATATCGTAACTGATATACTTGTTTCCTACCTTTCCCTGATTTTCAAGAAACTTCGTTGTCAGGGAAGATACGCGGCATTCAGATAGACAGCGCAGCTCTAGTCATCTGTTCAAATGGTGTCTGTGAACGACCCGTTTTACAAATGAGGAGCTGAATTGTTGGTTGTAAAGGTGAACAAACGCTTGTGTAGAGCTGTGTATGAAGTTTCGCTGCAAGTATTGGCCGTATAAGTTGATAGGGTTTTTATGAGGGTAAATAGTATGTGTAAAGGGTTCTGCCTTAGCGTGTGAATTTATTTCTCTGCCATATTTAGGCCTAGAGACTTTTTTTTCCCCTTTATTTATACATTTCTCTTCTTCTTTAACGATTCCATTTTCATTCTTCTTCTTCCCTTTCTACTCCCATAATGCGACCCCCTCGCTTCTTTTCCTTTTTTTTTCCTCTCTCTCTCCAGTCTCTTCCTTTTCTTCGTCGCAGTCCTCTTCCCCGTCCTCCCCTTGTTATTCCCGTGTCGCCCGAAAATTGGTTGAGAGCCGAGTGACAGTTTCGGACACATTAAGCCCATTACGTCGCGACCTATCCATCACACGCCTCAGGGAAACGGGTCGTGTCAAAGATGTTACAATTTAAAGTCCACTCACTCTCTCTCTCTCTCTCTCTCTCTCTCTCTCTCTCTCTCTCTCTCTCACTCAACTGACTGGCGCACTCACACACTCGCTCGCTCGCTTGCTGCTGCTGCTGGAGGATGAGATGAGTCGCTTGATAAAGACGAATTGGAGCAAACACAGGAAAGGAAGAGAAGGGAAAATCCATTTAAGGAGAACAGAGTGGGAGGATGTGGGAGTTGGGGGTAGGAAAAAGTGTCGTAACGGTGGAGTGAGAGGTTTTTCTCTTTTTTGTCTGTGTGTGTGTGTGTGTGTTTCCGAGGAGGAAAGCGTGAAGCCATTCATGATGAGACGACGGGAGCGGGAATCGGAGTCTCGTATTGGCGTTGTGGAAGGCGTTAAAGGCGATGATAGTGGTTGTTGTTATTATTAAAATAACATTATTACAAAAATTGTTTATGAAATAACGGTGTCTCGAGAAGTATTAGATATTTCTCCCCCCTCCTCTCGTTTTAGATATTTTTAGAAGTAATTTTGGTATTTTAGAAAAATGACTGCAGTTTGTTGATACAATTTGATAGTGTACTTTCGAATTATCCGAAGGCCATTCTTCATAAATAAGCATGTGAAGGCGTGATTTTTCGTTTGTTTTTTTTGTTTGTTTTTTTTTGAAAAACAATTTTTAAGCTTTTTTACTTGTCATTTGTATTGTCCATTGTTTGATTTGGAATTCTTGAACGCAAAATAAAACGTTTAGAATCGATGAGAAAAAAGCTTTCCTGCGGAGCATCTATTATGAATCTACTGATGGAAAACGCTAGGCAGATTGGGATGGGGTGTACTGTTAAATATTGCAACTCTTCAACTACTGGGCCAATTTCAAAAAGTCTTTCTTTATTCTTCATGAAATGAACAGAGCTGAAATTGCCTAATTGGAATCATGGGCCTATCTCCCATGGGCTTAAAAAAAAACAAAACTTCATTATGCTGAAAATTACGAAATCATTCTAAAATACCCAAATCACTTCAAAAGGGTGGGTGGGTCGGGAGGGACTTTTGTTTCATCCTTTACACACTGTGTAGGTAATATAAGTCTCATAGTTGCAAACCTCGCGAATTGTTTCTTATGAGGTTCTATTCGCCTTCAGTAGCTCCTTTCAAGTCATTGATTGTTGCCTCCTTTGAGCAGTAACCTTATCTTTGAGGTTGTATCTCTATTAAAAATTAAGGGTATCGTGAGATCCGATGAACACGAGGAATATGCAGTTCCAGCTTAGTCCATCTGTTTGGCAGATTTTTTGCCCTCAAATCACGGTGATGCATGCGCTCTCCAAACTTTCTCGAATGCATTGGATGACGAATCCCTGCATTCTTATAATGACTATTTGCTTATAATTGCAGCATTATTGGTCCTAATACATGGTGTCCATAAAGGAACGTTCCTACTGTTTTAAACTCATCATTCGCATATGTGTTATTCACTGAGTCACTCGAATAACGTCCATATTCGAACTCCTTCTGCATCTTGTCCAGCATTTTAGTCGTTGCTATTATCTCCGCTGAGTTCTTTTACTCGTCCAAAACTCTGGCAATAGAAAAAAGGTCACATGGTATTATGTCTGGGGATTGGATATTGGGAGACCATATTCTGGTTTGATGACCAATCTATGTCAGGGACACTGCGGAATTATTTTTCTCGATGTCATGAAGACTTGGCGTGAATGGTACATTCCTTCCTTACCAATTGGTCTTACCAAGTCAAAGATAGCGAGAAAGTTTTCTCTCAGCACATGACATGAAAACCCGGTCAATGGAAATTATACTTTTTTGCAGATAATACTTTTGTGATGGCATGGCGCGCAACCCTGTCCACGTTATAACATATCTAAAGAAGACTGAGGATTTTGAATGCTAATTTCGCAACTGGAGGCTAAGTTGAACGTTGATACGTGCCCCCCCCCCCCCCAACTCTCGTTCTTGTCTTCTTTAACTACCCACAAGCAACAGTTTGTAGGAGAAAAGTCCAACATGTTGGCCGTTGTAGAAACGCTGGATCTTACACTGTTCGAAGTCTCTCAAATATTCGTTTTGAATACAAGGTGACATTTCTGCTAAACTGTTCGTTCTTTCGACGAGCGTTCTATCTTAGGAGATATTCCTAAAGGAAGATGGTTTATTCTGAAGTCGTTTTTGAAGACTGCTGGAGCAGTTTGGATTGAAATGAGGATGTGGAGTTGATTAATTTAGAAATGATTAAGAAGTAGACTGCTGGTACCATACTTTTGCTGCTCTACTGCTTCTACGTAGAAGCTTTGTAAGGCGAGTTGTCATAGGAAGGCTGCCACAACCGCTTATTTTATCGGTCATTTTGCGCGCCACGAAGAGGGGACAGGGCCGAGTTTGAAAGGAAGGTTGGCGGAAATCGATCCCTCGCGCTCTTCTGTCTTTCGTTCGTGTTGACGTAATTTTAATCAAACATGGTCCCTGTCACCAAACGCTTCTCACTTCTTGGCAATTTGTCGCGTGTGTCAACGGGATCCGTCCCCTTCTGCGCTCTCTCTCTCTCTATGAATGTCCGAGTCCTGCGCGCTGTTGTCACCAAACTTTAAAGTTTTCTTAGACGAGTTGTAATGTTGATATACCAGTGCTTTTTGGGTAAAGCGTTTTTTTTTTTTTTTTTAGTTTGGGGATTTTTTTCCCTAAGAGATTGATGAAGGTTCCCCAATCGCGAGTGCGCACGTAATATTTCAGAGAAGCTTATGGTTGCTTTGGATTCGTTGTGTTTTTAAGAGACACGCAGTCCCCCTATTTACGGCCGCAGTCATTGCGCTAGGCGGCTCATGCTTATCTCTGTCGTGAGCTTTCAGGACGCACTCTTGTCGCCGCCTTTTTTTCTTTAAACATTTTCGCTCTTTTTCGAGGGGGCAAACAGGCGACCGTGGAGATCGTGAATTTGTGGTCTCGCTGGTTGAGGGGGTACAGGAAGCTTTTTGTCACTGACGTTGGTTAATTTCAACAAGTTTTGGTTTTCTGTCTAATTCGCTTTTTTATTACAAAACATTATCAAATCAAAAGGTTTGCTATGTAAGTATCAAAATGTCCACCGGAACGTACTAAATGAATATAATAAACTAGCAAAGGTACCCGGCGTTGCCCGGGATAATTACTTGGATGTAAACAGAACAATCTCAAAAAATTAAATTAAATTTTGCAATATCTTAAAAATAAACACATGAAAATGCTTAGAATTAATACAGTAAAAATTCTTAATGAAAATTCGAAAAAAAACTTTTTAAAGGCTCACAATGGCTGGACCTCCAAGGATGCCACTGCTATTTTAAATAATTTCTTACTCACGTAATCTTACCTCAGATGTATACTTAGTGTTGTTGCAATTTCCACTCTTCTCTCGATGTGTTGAAGCAAAATTTGGCCATTCATCACTTTGTGCAGTCTAGCGGTCGCGGATTCTTCTATTTACTTGCTTCCCATTTGCTCAATACATCACGGAGCTAAAGGAGTGCTTCCTCTCTCGTCTTTCCACTCTTTCTCAATAGTCTGCTAACTCTCCATTGTCTCCATTTACTGATCATTTTTAAAGATTTTCAAGAAATTGTTAAGTACTAAGAACTCTCTTTTCTAAGAAAAGCCTGAATAACAGGAATTCTATGCATTGTTACAAATTGAAACTTATCCATATTGCATCATCATTTTATGTTCATTGTTATAATTCTTGGAAAGGATTGCTTTATCATTGCATCATCATTTTGAGCTCATTGTTATTGGTGAATTGCGTGTTGAAACCATTGTTGATACCTATTGTTGCACAAACTTTTATTTGCATTGTTGGTCATGAGATATATATTGTTGGTCCGTGCAGAGTGTTTGTGAATTGCGTGTTGATACCATTGTTGCAAAAACTTTGTCTTGCATTGTTGGTCATGCGATATTTCTCATTAATATGCCCTGCTATAACCATGAATATCGATTTTTTATCGATATTTATTATTTTTCCGAAATCTGAGGTAGACAGTGACCTTCCTCATGCTTTGAAGGTCATGTATGCGAAATTTCATCAAGATCGGAATAAAACTGTAGATTTGTATAAAAAACAGACCCACAGACAGACCCACAGACAGACCCACAAACATCCTTCTTTATATATATAGATAGATATATAATGAAATACAACAAAATAATTTATATAATTATTAAATAGGCTCTTATACATAATAACAAGAAATTAATCTACCCCCGAGAATGGCTTAGGAAAGTAGAGGAAGCCTCGAGAAAGTTCATGGAAATCGAGATCTTTACCAAAGGATCGAGAAAGGCTTACCAAGTGCGGGTAAAATTGTTGACGTTAAAAATGGGAAATAAAGTAAATGTAAAGAAATGGCTTAAAAATATATCCCTACTTTTTATCTTTTTTATCTATTTTTTTTATTTACACTTTGATAAAACATGGATTTTCTTAAACATACGAATTTCATATTCTTTTGTTTCTTATCATTTTCAATCGAAGTGTCATGTCACGTATTGTATATTGCCATTTGAAAATGTTAATAGCTCTAAAGTCCACGTCACCAAGACTGTTTTAATAAGGTTAACCAAAATCGCACGTAGCCCTATGTGCAAAAGAGACTATTAGAGAATTATCCTCCCGGCTTTGACAAAGGATAGCCTCTATCCAAAACATCAGCTTTTTATTTTTGATTTATTTATTTTACTATTTTATATTAAATATCTATTAATTATTGTATTCCAGGGTTCTTGTGTCTCGTCCTTCT
>JAHWFO010055111.1:0-43203 GCA_023313115.1 Rhysida immarginata | reverse complement strand
TAACGAATATTCGCTCCTTTGCATACTTGCATAGGTCAAACCCCGTCATAACAAACTGCTGCAAAAATTTTTCGTTATAAGTAGTGAAGAAAAATTTCGTTTAAGATAAATCTTGGAAATTATAAAAAAAAAAATTTTTTATAAAAAAATTAGAAGCATTTTTTTTTGTATTCTGAATCTCTATCGTCCTTTAAAATTGCTATTTTTGAGTCTAACGATAATGTTTGTCATTTCCTTGCCATGGTCATAGCTGAAAGTGGCTGACACATTGCTAAGGGATTGTCATTCCCTAATCACTTTCAATTTCACTGTCTTGGCCTATATATCCTTTGGCTTAAACCATTAGCAATAATTTCCTATATTGCTGTAATAACCAATATACAGAATGAAAAAACTGGTCTAGGAATAGCAATAAAACGCTACCTATTGCTATTCCTAGACCAGTTTTTCATTTTAAATATTTATTTTTTCAGTACAATCCTCGTAAGCGATAAAAAAATTTCCTTATTTGATCCTTCGTTATATCCGAGTTCGCTATATCCAAACTCTTAAACGTTGGGAAAGAATAGGGAGTTTTGAAATTTTTCGTTATAACGAGGATTTTGTTATATGAGAGTTCGTTATAACGGGGTTTAACTTGTTTACCATAGAGACAGATGGCCCTCTATCTCCCATCCCCGTAACTCCGACCCAGTGGGCAATCTAAACTAAATTTAATAGTGAAGTACCACTAAGAGCTCCTTTCTTCCGCTAGTTAATAATACTCGTAAACTAGTCAGTCAGTCAAATGTTAGGTCACGCTAAGAGTAGTACGGTTCTTAAAATCAGACTCTTCATGCGCGTAATACATGGCACAGAGTTCTCGCGTACCCTCAAAGTAGAACTTTTTTTTTTTTTTTTTTTTTTTGTAAATTTGATTTCGAAATTTTTTTTTGTTTTTCTGTACAGGATTTCGGAGCTCAGTAGCACATGGGCCAAGCCATGTGAACAGAATTTTTTTTTTTTTTACTAATGTCCGATATAATCTCCCGGTGATTCGACAATCTTCAGACTTCAGTCATGTCATATTCGTTCAAGCATATCAGCATCGATAGTAGTCACAAAAATACCAAGTTCGCTGAAAATGCATAGCGTAACCCTGGGTGGCCAACCATTAACATTACTGTTTTGTTGCGTTTTTAGTGATATGTAAGACTTCAAATTAATCAGTACTGAAGGAATGCCCTTCAGTAAGTTACGAAATGAACCATCATTTGCACAATGTAAGAATGTTTGTAGAACTTATGATACTTAAGACAGTCTAACCATTGCACACTTGCGAGACTATATTATCAAAGACATCCCAATATCACAATATCGAACATTCGCATATTAAAGCCTTCAACCTAGAAATATTGCACTTTAATTGCGTGCTGCTGTCTATAGGAGCAGGTTAGTCATTGGGAGCGAGTTGAAGCTTCAACAGTAAAGAGGTTAATAAGATAAATGCTTGTGTAAGGGCTTGCAAATTGATGGTGTCTTATGTGGAAAAATTGCATGTGTAAAGGAAACGTTTTTTTATATTGGGATTAAATTTCACGTATTTCGGAGGAAAAGTTTGTGTTCGCGGGGAAAAAGTTTTTTTCCGAGGAACTCTCATCCAATATGAACTCAACGTGGAAGCAGATTGGCAGAGAAGATTCAAATGAAGACAGGTGCGAGTAAGTAGAAGGCGCTTGAGAATAACTTATAGTGGACTTTGAGAAATGTTACTGTCGTCTGGTGTATACGTGTGAGTGCGCGCGTGTGTGTGAGTGAGAAGGAGGGAGACGCGTCTCAGACAAAACTATTAAATCTTTCGTTAATGACCTTGTTTTAACCAAACGTATTTTTAGACGCTCTGGCTTCTTTATGTTGTCCAGTTGGTGATGGAAATAGAAGCGATTCTTCTGTTTGTCTGTCTACTTCCTCCGCAAGAGGTCGTGTTTTGGTTGAACCGCATAGATGAGAATGGGGGTTTGGTTTTGGGGTTGGATATAGGCTGCGTGAATAGGAATGAGATAGGTGAGTTTTGAGGATTCTTTCGGAAGGTGCTTCAACGCGAAGCAGTAAGTGGAAAACCGAAAGACAAATGAGGGGGTCATTAGGAACACTTGTTCGGTCGTCGCTCACGGTTTGGTAAAAACGTTTTACAAATATTGCCTGAAGAAGCCTCCTCTCTCGATGTTTTTTTTTTGTTTGTAATAATACTAATAATATACACACTTGTCAATATTGAAATGCATGCAGGGATTTCTACATTAATTTAGTTTGAAATTAGCATTAGAGTTAAACGGAATGATTTTGAGCTGAAATGAGGTTATGGGCGTTGGGGCATCCAAGCATTTGCTTTTAAACTCCAATGCGGGATTCTGTTTGAGGACCTCTCTGTTCGATGTATGCCCTTCTTATATGGATATAGGATTGAAGGGTATTTCCCAAAAGCTTTCTTTTCTCTCCTTTTTTGAATTTTTTGAGAGTAAGCAAAGCAGTAAGTCCTCCTTTCTAAACAGGGCGGATTAGAGAGGGAAACTGGGCCGCTTTTCCCGCTCGAGTGTGTGATGCTGAGTGACGGTGCTCCCTCATCCAAGTCACTCAAACCTATTGACAGCGAATCGCTTTTCTCACGTTAATTTCTCTCCGCTTCCTCCAAATTAAGAGGACTTCCTGGACAAGTTGTGTGATCCCTCGCTTCTGGACTCGGCAATTGTTAAATGGGAAAACTCCCCACTTCAATCTACTCTTGTCCTCTCTGTGGAGCAGGTTTCAAAACGCCCCAATCGCAGTATTAGGACCTCTCGAGGGAGTGGACAAGATCTCCCCGCCGCAGCAACACAGAATGGGTAACTTGTCAGCCCCAATTTTTCTTTCCATCTGTCGGATTTAAAACCAGTTTGAATGCTCCTTCCCTCCCTCGGAAAAACAACTTTGGTTGATGAAAGCTAAGACCCCCACCTCAGGATACGGATTCTGTTTTCTGGGAGAATATTCGCTTCTGAGGCCTGGAGTTGACGATGTTTTCGGATTTGTCATTACGGAAGTGTAATTTTAAAACGTTAAGAGCCCTTGCCTTACATAGTGTTTGTGTGCGGTAAGTAGTGAGATATTCGCTCTATGTAGCTTTATATGAATAATATGATACAGGACGCCTTTATTGCTGTTTCTAGAACTGTTTCCGTCATAAGAATTGCAGATTTTCAAGGTAAATCAGGTAGAGCTCGTAAGCTGCTCATTTCGAGATAAGAGGGAATGCTTGTATTTTCACGTACGACTATTGCAAACAACGTTGCCGGTTAAAAGTTACTGCATCGGCTGGGGCCTCAACAAACATCAGCAACGTGAGGACCTTGTGACGTTTTGTCTATAATAAGAGGAGTATTATAAAATGTGTGCACGATTAGTATCGAGCAGAGGTCTGAACAGGGTAGGCTAATACACAAACATCTCGATCGGTACCGTCAAAATAGTTCCGCACCGCAACCAAAGTGCAGGCAAAGTCATGCTAACCGTAGTCTACGATTATCAAGTCCCAGTTTTGAAGGAATTCGCCCTCCACGGCAAAACCAATAATCCTGACAGCTACAGGCGACTCCGGACACCCTACTCCATGACAGCATCCGTCCTACAGTCCCGACCTCTCCCCATTTTCATCTTTTTTTGGCTCAGTGGTTTGGATTGGAAGTAGAAGTCAGGGCAGCGGTGCAAGATTGGCTTAGTTTCCAGACGACGGACTTGAACGTACTGGTATTCGGCGACTTGTGACACAGCAGGAGAAGTGTCCGTAAAATGTTGTTTCAAGTGTCATTTTGAAATAGAATTGAAGCAGAGGGATGTTTCACTTCATGGAGGACAAGAAAATGGGAGGATGGCGAGTAGAGAAAGAAAGAGTTAAGAGGACGGAGGGAGTGGATTAATTAAGCTTTATGCGCGGATTCTCACGACAAATATTTCAGGGGCTTATCAAATATTAATTTGTGAGATTTTTGAAAAATGGGAGCGAGGAAGTAAAATTTGAAGCATATTTCTCCTACCCCCCCCCCCCCCACGCGGTACCACTACCCCCAACCTCGGATCGGAGGCGTTACAACGAAAACGAAGTGAAACGCTTTGCGTCTTAATCATTCCTCGGCGAAGGCATCGATGACAGCGAGCATCGGGGTTTGCTGTTCAGCTCCATTTGCTTTTGAAGGCGGGGGAGGAGGAGTGGGCTGGGGGTTTATCTCACGTGCAAGACTTGGAATTTGCATAGACGCTGGTGGCGGCGGCGGCGGTGGTGGTGGCGGTGCAACGCGAGGCCGGTTAATTGGAATGGAAATTTTGCTGACAGCAGCAAGAGCGCAAGACGTTAAGGTTAGCCCCCGTCGGCCCTCTTGAATACCCCCTCTCCTTCCAACCCCCAACCCCTTTGGTCACTCACTCACTCGTAATTACAAATGTAACTTGAAATTCCGAGCCGTTCGATTTTAAAGTCCCTCGTCCGTCCGTCTCCAGTCTCTCTCTTCCTCGTCGTCGTCGTATTGGCAGAATTGATTCCAGCGCAGAAAGTGGACTCGAAGCCCTAATTAAGTCCCCATTCTCGACGCCCGTCTTTGCGCCAATCAAGATGATGGAGGGGGTATTTCTTTGCCCCCCCCCCCCCCACACTCCCTTTCTCTTCCGACTCGGTCACGTGATGGCAGCGCGCTGAAATTTCTGCGTCGAAAATGGACGATAGAGGATAGGCTGGGGGGTTTTTGAAAATAAAAAATTTTTTGAAGCGAAATTTCACTATATTAGTCCAAACGTAACGAAAAGCGAAACCGAAGAGACGTTTTTCATTATGTCAAATTTGTGACTTTTATTTGTATCCCAGTACTAAACAAGGAGCCGACTACTCTGGGCGCAGGTCCTCTGACTCTCGTGATCATCAGGTCCTGTCATGGATATTTGTGTTTGTTCTTTTTAACCTCTACTAACAGTCTCCAATTCGCGTATGCCCAGCTTGGAGGCTTGTTGGTCAATTTCTCTTCAAAATTAACCATTGCTTTTTGTATGGAAAAATTTTGAAGGAGATCTCATCCTGCAGTTGTCTAAACAATGATGGTATAAGAAAGTAACGGGAGCTTGTGTTAAAAGAAATAGACCCGGAAGGGGATAATGAATAAAGGGTAAAGAAAAAAGTGGGATACAGGCTTCTATGCACGGGCGACAAATCGCGCGCGACTTTTTTAATAATAGAAGACAAGGGCGGAATATACCGGCCAATGAACAATAATTTAAGTCCTCATCCTCCTGGGGCTGAACACGTGCGAATCGCAGGAATTTTGTTATTTGAAGGAAATTGACTTAGTGGCTATGCACGTTAATGAACACTACATCACTGCGCATCAGCGGAATTCAAAGTTACTTACGTATGGTTTATATGAAGAAACTTTTTAATACAGTCGAACTTCGATATATCGTTTTCCAGGAACTATCGTTGTATTTAATTGGACCCTGCACCCTCGATCTATCGTATTTCCGCATCTATCAAACGATGTAAATCAAATTGGCTAAAAGGATTCAAATTCTTTTCAGTGAGGCTTATGAATATGACGAATGCGCGGTATCACTGGTGTATTCCTGTTCTCGGACTGAAATCAATGATTGCACTTTGTCTATAAACATATTGATCCAGTGTCCACATCCAAGCAGCTCCGTTGGTATGTTTTGATTTATGTCTGCAGAGTTGGCGTGCCTTCTCAAGATTCAGTAAAGATTATAGGATCAAGTTCAATCTGGTCGGCAGTAAAGCACACTATACAGGGTGTTTCAAAATTACTTTTACAAACTTTGGGTACAGGTTCCTTACACAAAAACAAGACAAAAAGTTCATATAAACATATGTCCGAAATCCTTCGTTTTCGAGTTATTAATGTTCGTTTGATTCATGTATTCCAGATGACGTTGTTTTTGCCAGGGAGACTTGTTTATATTCGTCTTTCATCTGTCCATTGTGTACATGTATTACAGGAAATGAGTTCACTGAAAGTGCTCCGTTCAAACATGGCAGGATTTTCATTTCGTGAGCAGGCAGACATGATTTTTATGTACGGCCGCGCGAATGGTAATGTTCGAGATGCACTGGCTGGTATCTACCATGACAGATGGATTGGTAGAGGAAGACCGTTTCCATGGCCTGCACATTCCCCCGACCTCAATCCTTTGGATTATTATCTCTGGGGACACTTTAAACAATTGGTCTGTGCAGCAGACCACCCGGATCCAGAAACTCTTGATCGACGTGTCATGGAAATCTGCAAAACCATTCGAAACGTCAGGGAGTATAGTGAGTATTTGAAAGGGTGCATGCGTGGTTAGAAGCAAGAGGAGGCCATTTCGAATATTTATTATGATAATAATAGGAAAAAGGTCTTTGGAGGATTTTTTTTCTCTATTTATTGTGAGTTTATGTGCAATCACCTACGTTGTAACACTTTCATTAATAACTCGAAAACGAAGAATTTTCGGACATATTCATATGTTTATATGATTTTTTTTTCTTGTTTTGGTATAAGGAACCTGTCCCCAAAGTTTGTAAAAGTATTTTTGAAACACCCTGTATGTCATTAAAAGTTCTTGGATTTTTCTCATTGAGAATTAAAAGTTCGTCAAAATTCCCTAGAAACTCATCTTTTCATTGTAGAAAGGCATGCAGGTTTTGTAGTTTTACCGTTCCACTCGGACAATTGGCTTCACGTGTAATAGCCAATTAGTTACTCGAAATGCATTTTAGTAGCCACGTTGGAATATTTACTAGGCTACCGGCTTCGGTTGAGCACGTGTCATTAAGAATTTTTGGTTCCAAAGGATATTTTCCCAGATTGGTCTTTTTTTTTAATAGCAAGTTTGCATAGTGCCTGGGAAAAAAACATGAAACGATTGCACGCGATTGAAAAACCAATGCAAACATATCTTTAATTGAGCGTGTAAAAAATTTGACTTGAGAAAATCTGGTACGTACAAATGAAAGAAAAAGAAACAATCACGTGATGTATTCGCCGTCGTACTGTATAAGGAGTTTAAGTGTTTTCATTCGTTTAATGCACGATCCCGCATCTTCGTTTTGCCGTCTCCATTGTTTTTTTTCCTCAGTTGCTCCCTAAAAAGCGATGAATCGAGGTTCGACTGTATTATTAATAAAATTTTATTAGAGAAAAAGAAATATAGATAGGTACTTAGGATAAATTTGTATTCATATATTTAGGAACTAATAATGAAAAATAGGAAAGAAAAATATCCGGGCTGCGGATATTTTCTTTCCTATTTTTCATTATTAATTCGAACAGCTGAGGTAGGCGTACCATTACAAACCCTCACAGAACAACTAATGATTATTATTTAGGAACTGTTATAAAATTATTTTTGAAAAATATTATTTAAATAATCTTAATATCTAATTTTAAATATTTAAATCACACCATCATTATCGAATCATACTTTAATGGCAAGTTTTTATTAGGAGCTTTAGCATAAAAGCTACTTATAAGAATGCGCCCTTATCCAGTTGTTCCATTGGCTTCGGATTTGCGGGGGTGGCATTCACTTGGTCTTTAGAACTATGGCAACATATATATCATACGTTCGGTAATGATGAGAAAGGAAAGAAAATACGAGCTTTTTTACATTTTCTACATATTATGTTCGAGAAAATTAATTTTTTGATTAAATATCTTGGGGAGAGGTAAAAAGTCCAAATAAAGGGGTAAAAATAGATGACTGCAGGATCTGTTACTTGCCTTACCCTATTCGGGAAGGGGGGGGGGTTAATTTATTTTTAATAAATGTATAAATGTATTTCTGCTTCACTGCTAAAGCTCCTCCTTGGAATGTTTACAAGATTTTATTTGTTTAATCATTTGCTTGTTGTTGAGGAATTAAAATTTTAATTATTATTAAATCTCCTTACAATCTCAACGTTTTTTTCTGGGGGATAAATAAGATGAACTATAAGGTAAAAGAGGGGTGTATAAAGTGGCGGATGTAGAATGAGTAAAGAGCAGGATAAAGGCGAAGTAAAAAGTAGGGAAGAAAAGGATAAAGTGAAACAAATGTGGTGATACAATGATGGGGAATAAAGAAGAGTTTAAAATTGTGTAAAAGGAATGAGAGTTGAGAATTGAATTAAAATGGGAATAAGTACGGTGTAAAAAAAGGGTAAGAATAGTGAATAAATGTGAAGATACAAAAGTGTGGAATTAAAAAGTTGGGGATATACTATGGAGAAGAGGTGAAAATGAGGAATACATTTACAAAGTGGCCGATAAGGAATGGAAGTTTGGTTTATGGAGTAAAATTGGAACACATGTATCGATAAAAAGTTGGAAATAAAGGAGTAAAGATGGGTTAAATGGAATAAGAGGGATACAAGGGGGATTAATAAAAGATGAAAATTGGGGTAACAGTGTGTAAATTAAATGATGGGTAGGAACATAAGAGGGATACTTGGAGGATCGTTTCATAAGGACAAAATTAGACGAAACTGTTCTTGGAAGTTTTTTTAATAGACTACTTACGTTTCGAGAAAAATAACTGAAATGTGATGACATCAAGTTTTTTTCCCAATTTTTTGGACTAATTTTTCCAATTTAAGCGCATGTAAGTCCATTACTTTCGGAGAGAGTGACCGCACTGCCGGATATGAACTAAATCCCGCATCGAGTGTCTATCTCCAAAACGAAAGGACACACATGCCCATAAATTAGGACGATTAACGGGACTACACATTCCTCTTAAGTCATTCAATTTTCGTGGAAATAGCTAGCATAAATGCCGAGTTATTAGTCCAAGTGTTGTGAACAAAACTTGACGTCATATACTTTTAAAAGTAATTTTCTCGAAACGTATGCCGTCTATTAAAAAACTACCAAGAACATTTTCGTCTTATTTTGTCCTTAGGAATCGATTCTCCAAGTAATGCCCAGCATTTAATTTACGCCCTTGTATAAAATAGCAGATGAAGAAAGTGTCACTGTAGTCTATATAAAGTGGCGGATGAAGAAGTGGTAAAAATGGGAAGAAAATTGGCAAAAGTGGAGATATGAAAATGGATGTAAAATTAGGGAATAAAGAGAGATGAAGTATATAAATTTTAATAAATTTTAGTTGTTATTGGTTGCTTTGGCTTTTTTTGTTGATTACTGTTTTGTTCCTTTTGGTTTATTGTTGTGTATGTTATTATCTGGATTCCATTTTATGCATATGACACGCGTGGACATCACGCACAAATTTAAAAAAAAAAATTTTAAACCACCCACCCAATTCTCAAGATGGTGTCGCCAGTTTTACAGTCTCAGAATGCGCAGCAGCGACGACGCTTTTGCTTAATTAATATTTCGCCTTCGCCTGGCCTCCTTTTATGGGCCGTCTTTACTAGCGACCGAAAGGACATTCGGGGATATTAAGCAGGTTCCCTGGGAAAAAAAAGGTTTAATTCATCCATCCCGGATGCAGCCGATTGCACCTACTCGTTAATCCAGGTGGTAAGAAGTTTATTTTGTCCTTTTTTTTTTCTTTAAGGGCGCTTTAAAATGCCCCTTTCAGCGCGTGGCCGTAAAAGCGTAATGGCGAGCGCTTGTTGTTTTGTTGGCGGGAAAAAAGAGCGTCGCCTCTTTTAAGAGCAACAAATTAAAACATTTGGCTGAGGACGGACTCGGTGGTGTGGTTTCAAGGAGAAAGGTGGGAAATGTTAGTTTGTATACTAGTGCATTGCTACTGAAAGGTGTTGCGACTTCCGTTTCCGCTTTTTGTTGTTGTTTTGTTATTGTAAATAAAAAAAGGCGGGAAAAAAGTTTATTAGACTTAAATCAGAGCGTTTTCAGTTGTCAGGTGAAGCGATGAGAGGGCTTTGAGACTGGAGTCGTGAATTGTTGCTTTTCCCTACCCCCTCCTCGCAGACCCCTCTGTGTTGCATAATTGGCAACGGGTCTCTCTCTCTCTCTCACTTGGAGAACCCCCGTTTTAAAAGAGCAGATAACGCCCCGCTCGCCGGTTGCGCTCGACAGCGGCGCGCACGAAGGGCATTATCTCTGCGTGCGCGAGCTGAAGTGGAGCGGATGGAGAGCATTAAAAGGGCCGTTCCTGATAAAGTTAGTTGTTCCGAAACGTCGTTGTCAACTCCTTAAGTCGCTCGTATTGTTCGAGTATTAACTGGCGAGCGGCCAAGTTATGTTAGCAAGCAGGAGCGCCGTCGTCTTTTTCGTTTTTCTTCTCTTTTTACCCCCCCCCTCCCTTCACGGCCCCACCTCCTACTCCTTTTCGTCGCCATCTTTCGATAACCCTCTTCTCTTTACTTCTTCTCCATCTACCCCCAAGGGGGTTCGAATAAGCAAATAATTGTTATTGGTGAACGCGAGCATCGGCGCGGAGAGGAATCGAACGACGCCAGCTCTCCTCTCCTTGGATGCGCATGCGCGATTTTCGAAGGGTTGTTTGCCTGCTTGTTTGTTTGTTTGTATTTCTTTTTGCGAGACCCGATCTTCCTTGCTAAAGATACCCCGACTGGGATCACGTGATTTTATTGTAAGAATGATTTATTATTCATTAATATGGTTTAATAATATAGAAGAAGGCGTTCAGCTTAAAAGGAGGACCACCCCCTCAAAACGGCGCCCTGAAGGGCCTTATCCGCTCTGGGTGGCCGTTTTGCGCGGGTCAGGGAATTTGCGGTCGACTTTTGCGCAGTGAGAGAGAGATTTTTCTAATTGCTTACAATTACTGGGTCCTGTGGTGAGGGGGCGCTGAACCGTCAAGTCGACCGGCTAATGGACCCTCTTTCTCTCTCTCTTACACACATACACACATTCACACACAATAGCAAATACGCTCCTCCTTTTGATGATAACATTCAAGAACTAATTTTTTTAAAATCATTATATAATTCTTAAAGGAACCCTTTTTTAAATAGCTCATGTGATATTTTTTAAAAAAATATTTTTTTTTATCCTCCTCCTTCGTTATTTACCCCTCGGTCAAAGGACGGCCGTTCTCCTCCAACGATCCACTTGGCACGTCGTTAGGACACTTCATCGTTCGTCGGCTTCCCTTCGCTTAATGGATCAAACGCGCAGGCGCGGCCACTGTAGGATTACTAAAGAAGAATACCCCCCCCCACCCCTTCCACCTTTTTAATTGGCTGCATCGCGCGTTCCACAGTCTTGAACGGGGGGAAGAGGAAGTGTGGAAAAGGAATTTCAACTCTTACACCAAATCACGTAGGCTTTCATATGGTAGTCCTGTTTTTTCAGTAACCCAAGCATATTTTATGCAGAGTACGTAAAAGTTATAATGCTGCCGCATGAAAAAATGCTTATCGAAATGTGATAGAATGAATCTTAATTTTGAAAAATTTCATGAACCAATCGGTTTTCTTCTTTTTATGTCACTGTAAACCTATCATCGAGAAACTGTCTGCGATGACATTGAAGCATCCAGAACTCCCTGTAACTTTGTAGAATATTGTTTTATTGCTTGTCGTCGGAGGTACTTTCTGACGTTTGTCTAGGTTCCCCAGTCCCTCTATGACGATTCATATTTCCTTTAAGTGCCCACTGTCTGACTTGGGTTAGGTTATGTGTAGGTGAGCTTAGTGTTATGTTAAGTATGTTAGTTCAGATAATATGCTCGTTAGGTGAAGTTGATTTATGAAGGTTTTTTCATATGACAATGCACCAGTTTTCCAAAAAGCTTCTCGAAGGCGTCTTCAAGGCAGTTTTACTAAGGCAACTTTACTGGACGAAATAAACTCTTGCCAGAATAGTGTATTCTAATATCTATTTTAGAATGTGAAAAAATTAGCTTAAAGGAGTCATTTGTCTCTTTCATATCGCTTACTGATCAGGCGCCAACTCGAGTCTGCGAATATCGGCAGAACTTGTCTATTTATGTACAAACACCTTGCTAAAAATTAGAATAAAAGCATTTTACGTTCTGAAGTTAAATTTGAGTGTAGAGTGATTAATCAACGAACTTTTGTAACTACATGTTCAGACTTATTCTTCTAGTCGATCTTAGAAGGAACATTAGTTTATTCAAGAATTCAAATTCTCAATAAAAAATTGAAGGTGGCCAAAAATTAGAATAATTTCCAGAATTTCCAATAAATGTTGCATGGGATTTACTTTCTTTTTAGTCTTCAATGTAAAAGGGATTGCAACTTGAACAACATGGATTGAAACGTAACGCGAATAATATGGAATTGGAAAAACTCAGGCAGAAGTTGCGATAATCATGAAAGAAAAGGGGGATCTAACTTTTATAGGAAATCGGAAGAGATATGGGCGAAAACGCAAGACTAGTGATAGACAGAATTGGCAATTGAAGAACATTGTGAAGAAATACTGTTGCAAAAGTGTTAAGTATATTTATTATTAGTGGAAAAAATGTGGAGGAATTTGCGTTTCAGTTCAGGGTTCCCAAAATTAAACCTCTGGTGACTTTGAACTAGCAAAGTCGAGCCCATGGGTAAATGGTGCAAGGAAAAACTTCTAATCCACAAAGATAAATTTTTTACACGCTTTTATTTAACTTGTTTGTGTTTGTGCGCAAATTTTGTAATTAATATTTTGTCCACTTCCTGACTATCTACAGCTCTGCAACTTTCCCCAACGGCGTCTTATCGACGGCAATGCGTGTTTCAATCGTTAGTTTCGCTAGTCTTTCATTTATTCGTAAGTAATTTAATATTTAAGTTTAATATGTACAAACAGTGCAGTCATGATGTAACGACTGCCTGTATTGTTGTTTATTTTTTGTATTTAATTGTTGTTAATTTGATCATCAATGCTACCAAAGTTGTTGAGTGTGAGTCTTTGTGGACAGGATTGTTTATGATTAGCCAGCGTAATGTATTGTAAACGCTTTCTGGAGATAGAGACGTAGCCGACTGGGCAGACTTTCAAGGTTTTTTTGATTTTATATGTATCATAGAGAAGCTTATTTTTTGAATAAAGACTAAAAAGAATAAAATAAAAAATATAAAATAAAAACTTTTACAGCACACACTTTCACCTTAAGAACTGCAGTAAAAAGTAAAAAAAAAAAATGTAATGTAAAAAGAAAAAGTAAAAGTGTGATGACGCGTTTAATATTAAATTTTTAAAAAGAAAATGCTACATAATACAGGGTGTTCCAAAATGATTTTTACAACTTTGATCACGTATATTTCAGAAATGGCGATAGGTAGAAAGGTTCGGTTTGCAGCATAATGCACACACTCAGCTAAAGTTTTAGTAGTCGTTTAACAGAGTTCAATGTGTGCGCCATCTGTAGCACGCAGGATATCTACGCGATATTCCAGTTCCTCCCATGTCCTCATTAATGTTTGCAATTGCTGCTTTGGTGCGGGGTAGGGTAGACTGTATCCTTCACAAAGTATCAAAGAAAAAATATCTAATGGGGTTATGTCTGGAGACCTTGGAGGCCCTCTGGGTTCACCTCTGGCAATCCAGCGACCTGGAAATGTGTCGTCCAAAGCCTTCCTAACAATCAAGGCCCAGTGGAAGGTTATTGACGCCTCTAAAAAAAAAAATAAATCCCACCACAGTCATGAAACAGACCATACCATACGTTTACCTTTGGACTGTCGCGCACAATTAAAAAAAAAACCCCCAACAAAATATAGATGTGTGTAAATATTATGCCGCTAATAGCACCTTTCTACCTATCCCCATTTCTTAAATATACGTGATCAAAGTTGTAAAGATCATTTTGGAACACCCTGTAAAATAAATGAGCCACCACACTTTTGCGTTTTTTAAAATTACATTTTTTTACTTTTTACTGCACTTTTTAAGGAGAAAGTGTGTGTTTTAAAAGTTTTTACTTTTTATATAGTGAGGAATCTGTGGTCTCCTTTTCTTTTGGTGACCAAGATCCATGTGTGTGTTTGCTTTTGAGATCAGGAACTGGATCAAGAGATCAGTAAAATTTGGTGTTTTAATAATGGTTTGGGGGTGAGGGTGCATGCCGTCAGATGAAATGGGAAAGTTATTCGTCCTAAATAGTGTAGAAAATGTTGCAGTCTGTCAAAAATTGCTTGACAATTTCATGACCCCATCATCTGAAGATTCCTTGCTGTTCCAGCAGGATTGTGCGTAAACTCATACTCTAAATCCAAGAAACATCTTTCTATTTCGTGACTTCAACGACGAAATATCTGTTGTAAATCACCAGATATTAATCTCAGTGAAAATTTATGGAAATTGATGAAGACTAGAGACTTCACAAACACTCCCACAAATTAAGCAGGAGTTGATTTCGGCATATTTGGATATTTGGTCTAATATTAGTCATGAAGAAGAAGAATATGCTACATCTTATAATAATTAAAGCCAAAGGCTGTTATGTATTAATTTGATGAAAATGATTTGTATTGTAACTTTTTGTCTCTGTATTGGAATTATTCTAATATTTTGTTACCTTTAATTTGTTTAATGCAAAGTTTAAGTTTTGAATAATAAATCAAACCTTGAATCTGAGGTTGATTAGAGGAATAAGTTGTTGTTGTTGTTGTGCAGAGAAGCCAACTTCCACTCTATCAGGCGGTGCTTAGTTGGCATATAGACGAGAGCGTTTTCTACAGAGCAACATTGAAGAAGAAGTTAATCAAGGAAGCCAATCGGAAAGACGTGAAATTGTGTACATGTTTACTAGTTAATGAAGATAACAACGTCAGGTTACTGATAACTAGAGTGATTGATGCTAGAGCGATTTGAAGTCATTAGAATTGTAAATGAAGTCAAGTGTAAGCGCAGCTAGCGCAACCAGATTCGTTTCGCTTTGATGAACCCCCGATGAGTTTGTCATTGGCCTAAGCTATTGGGTTTGTGAGCATAAGCAGTTGGTCTTGAGTATACAAGTTGACTTGCTTTTGAGTAATAATTTTGATGGGGTTGAGAAGCTGGTGTTGTTGCGCGCAGCCGCAGGGGAAGACCTCTCGGGTATCGTTAAAATGATTTTTCGGTTTTAATGGAACCGTTTTCTCTGAACTTTGCCGAACATGATCGAACCTAGTTTCCGCCCTTAATCTTTGGTTGAATAGGACGCGCTGACGTCACGAAGAAAGCTGGATACGACATTGCAGCCCCAGTGCATTGAAGGAAGTTTCGTCGTCGTCGTTGTTGTTGTTGTTCCCCTCCGACGACGTCTTTTGGAGTTTGGGTGGTTTGCGCCGCATCTGGTCGATCAGTTTTGTATCCGTTTCGGCGCGTGATGAAAGACGTTTTATTTCTGGTCGGGAGGGGGCGCATGTGCGCTCGGAATGATTAGAAACGTTTGCGAGTTGCAGAGGGGTTCCTCGGCAAAAGAGTCGTTTTGGCGTTTTAAAAGGCCGACGGGGGTTCGCCCGTTTGTTCGCTTCTAATTCGCGTTCGCGCGCGTTTCTGGCGCCCCCTTATAACACTGGCGTGGCGAAAAGGGTTAATTAAAAGCGCTAATTAATGATTTCCTATTTATAGGGAGAGAGAGGGCGCGCCCTATGTTGCCGTTTATAGCGATGGCGGAGGGGGGCATTTATCACGGACCCTTCCGAATTATGCTGACAGCGCTGGCGAGAGGGTGGCCTTCTTCTCGGACCGATAGGGTGTCAATTAATTCCTCGTACCATCTGCCTCCTCTGGACGCGCGCGCGCGCGCGCAAAAATGGCCAACACTGTGGGCGTTGTGTCCGTTAATATCAAATTCCACTCCATATCTTGAAACTGTAGAATATATACAGGGTGATTCAGTCAATTTCTGACCATTTCAGTATTATGATTTATTGACCCATTAATGTTTACAAACTTAGCATTTCCGTATGATATCTTAGGCAGTTCGGAGTTTTTATTCCCGTGGAAAAGTCTTGATGACATGCTCAATGTGGCCACCACGAACGTTTTGAACTGCTCGTAGCCGAATGGTGAAGTTGTTCGTAACTCTATCCAGGATTTCTGCATCCACAAGGGTGCAGCAGTCGACGATGCTTTGTCGCAGCTGGTCTAGGGTTCTTGGTGCTGTAGTGAACCCCCAGAGATAAAAATCACATGGGTTTAGTTCAGGACTCGTAGGGGGCCAAAGAAAGCCACCCCCGAATCGATCTGGAAACCTGTTTGAAATGACACGATTTCCGAATTTCTGATTGAGAAAGTCTAGCACTTCATTAGTGGTGTGAGGCCTAGCCCCATCCTGTTGAAACCATTGATGTCGAAGCGGTATACGCCTCCTTCGCAGCTCTGGGATGAAGAAGGTTTCCAACATGTTAAGGTAAGTCTGTGACGTTACGGTGCCCTCAAAAAAGAACGGACCAATGATGCCTCTTTTGGAAATCGCGCACCAAGCCATAACCTTTCGTGGATGAAGAGGTGACTTATGAATTTCACGAGGGTGCTGGGAACCCCAAAAACAAACGTTGTGTTTATTAACGTCACCTGACAGATGGAAGAAGGCCTCATCTGACACCCACAGGTTGTCCACAATGTCCTGATTGGCTTCCATTTCTGCTCCAAACTCCATCGCAAATTGTTGTCGCTTCTGTCTTCCAGTGTCTGTTAACTCCTGATAAACATGGATCTTATACGGGAACAGGTGGAAATCCTTTCTCGTGGTATACGACAGCCCTTCTTCAGTGGATAGGCGGCGAACAGATTTTTTGGTAGGAGAATCGACCAACCTTGTGCGAACATTTTCGACAACTTCGGCCGTTCGAACACGAGCTTCGCTCTCGCCTTTTTTCTTTCCTTTAACACATCCAGTGGCACGAAATTGCTTGACAAAATCCATGATTGCTTGCCTGCCTGGTGCGTCTCGACACTTATACTCCTTCCGGAACTTTCTTTGCACGGTTGCAGGTGATTTTGTCTCGAAATACCATTCGACAACCTTGCATTTCTACTCTGTTGATAAAGCGGGCGCCATTTTTCAACAATACGATGTTCATGCAGCGCCGTTGCAACAATACAAACTCCAACTATTTAGAAATTCGAAATGGCGCTCATATTCTTTCAATTGTGTATCCCTAATGCACGTCATTCGAGTGAAGTGGTCAGAAATTGACTGAATCACCCTGTATAAAGTGCGTTTATGAGATTTATGTGCAGCGGTATTCCGGAGTTAAATATCTTTATGACAATTTAACTATGTACATAACTGGGTTAGCCTCGCATCTCTTTTGTGATTACTACACGTCAGCTGAAAGTTGTAAGATCTTAAATCACGTGATCTACTTTAAATCTTCATTTCGCTTATCACGTGATTTTCATCCAATAGACAGATAAGATTTTCTGCCTATTATTATAAGGGTTGTTCAATAAATAACCAGCCAGAGACAAGAGACCAGACTACAAAGATTTTCTTGTTACAAGTACTTGCTCTCGTTATGTAGACACTTATCTCAGACGCGATACGATCCATAAAGCCATTTCCTTCGTTTGCGTTTCGTGTGAGATGCTCCAATGGCAACCCTTGCGGAGTTTGGTCTGGTCGTCATTGAGTGCATGCTATCCACTGTTCACACACTTTCCTGAAATTCACGTGTTGGTGTACAATCGCGTAAATAGTAGCCACACTCATTTGTATTTCAGCAGCAATTTTCTCTGGAATGGCTGCATCCTGTGGACCGTTGTGGGACCCGGACCGTTGTGGGTCATGAATGGATTTTTGTAACGACACATTACCTTTTGCAACTGGGAACCGGATTAGGCCTGGTTGCTCAACCAGTTTCAGAAAACAACTGACAGTGAAAACTACTAGGTAACCACAAAAGTTCTTGTCGTTTTTATGTTGCCATAAAAGGAAGTGATAGAAGATTTGCAAATGAGTGTACAGTGTGATCTGTCGGGGGGGGGGGAGCAGGAAGGTTAGCCTGTATAAATACAGGGCCGTTGGGCATTCACATCAATAACATCTCGTGCAGAAGTGAAGACAAATGGAGCTGTCGAAGGAGATCGTTAGGTGTTGTTTGCTTTTTGACCTCAAGGTGGGCTTGTCAGTAGCAGCATCGAGTCGCCAAATGTGTCTTGCGTTTGGGGATGATGCTGTGAATGAACGCACCGCAAGGCATTGGTTCCAGAAATTCAGGTCAGGAGAATTTGAACCCAGTAGTCTAGTGTGTCTGGTGGACTAGACGCCAAATGGTTCACTAAGAGCTGCTATCAACTGGCCAAACCATCACTGGGGACCTGTACTCCCAGCAGTTGGAACGTGTGCAACAGGCATTGCAGCAAAAGGAGCCAGCATTAGTGAATCGCAAAGGGGTACTCTTCCTTCACATGTGGCGCGGGTGGCCAGGGAAACCATAGAGCGGCTTGGCTGGGAAAATTTGTGTCATCCACTTTACTCACCAGATCTTGCTCCAACGGGTCATCACCTTTTCCATTCTCTGGACAAGGTACACCAATGATACAGACCTGCGAAAGGGAATCGCGGACTTCTTTGAGTTCAAGACCGGCAAGTTTTACAGCCAGGGAATTGATCAACTGGAGACACGTTGGCAGAAGGTGCTAGATGCCAATGGGGATTACTTTGGAGACTAGCGATACGCTACTTTTTGTGTACATCATTTTGTTTTCCGGAATTAAAAACGGTAAGAACTTTTGTGGTTACCTAGTACAAATGCTGCTGAAATAAAGGAACCAAGAGTGATACGGTAAAATTAATTTATTAAAGAGTAAATGAAGAATGGTCTTGTGAGGATTTTTTTTTCATCAACAAAGGTTTAATAGCCTGACGCGTTTCGGCATTACGCTTTCATCGGAGGCAATATTCTACAAAGGGAAAATTGACAAGAAATATGATAATATATTGTCCACAAAATCATGTAAGGAAGGTGGTGAGCCTGGTGACGTCATGTGGTTCGGCAAGACTGTCGATTTCGCCTAGGAAGTTAATGACGTCATCTTTCTCAAAAGAGACCTGGTTGTTCAATATGTTAGTACGGTTTTCTCAGAGATATTTCTTGATTTCAGTCAGGAAAAGTGAAGGAGAAGATTCTGATCCATGAAGGATCCATTCCTTGTCATTTTCCCTTTGTAGACTATCGCCTCCAATGATGGGGTAAAGCTGAAACGCATCAGGCTAATAAATTAGGTTTACCGTATCACTCTTGGTCCTTTATTTCAGCATCAATTACTGTGATACTATAGTTTGTCTCACCCTAACCTGATAGTACTGGAAGTGTTACTGTCTGTAAACCAACCTTTATTAAACGAGATTTGTGCGCATTAAAAATGAGTTCCAAGAATTTTATTTTGTAATGAATAAATAATAAAGATTATTATATTTTGTCATTTGATATTATTTTTTCGTAAAGATATATGATTTATTAATTAAAAAATTATACTAAATAGGGTTTGCGCATTTTAAACAGGCGGCTGTTTTGCGCTTTTTTCTTGCAATTTTTCGTGTTCACCTATAATGGCGGAATCACCATCATCTCCTATGCGATAAGCACATAGAAGGCGGATGACTGCGTTTCATTAGCAACGAGGCTCATCCTCGTTTTGGTGCAATACTTCCAGTGCTATCAGGATAGGGTGAGCCAGAGTATAGTTAACTATTGAAAATACTAATGTTTGGTTTATATTGGGAAGGAATCTAGCCTGTTTATGGAAAATGGTATTTAATGGAAAAAGATGCTGGGAATGCCCACCACCGGTCTCACGATATCAATTAGTACGCAGTTGTGAAACACTCTGCTCAATATGGCTGGTGAGATTTGCTGAAGTTCAGTTGTGATATGCTTACAAACAAAGTGTACGGATTTTTGCATATACTTTACCTTTCAAGGCACCCAAAGGAAGAAATCGAGCGGTGTGAGATCCGGCGACCGTTCCGGAACACATTCTCCACTAGGAACACGCACTGTTTCGTTGTCAGCACCATTATGCTACTACCGCCCCCTGTACACGTTTCCATGCACTACTGCACAGTAACTTTTGAATCACCCTATATTAATATCACCTCATGGAAATATCCCCTCCAGCGCCTTTCCGCTTGGTTATTTATTTCATGGCCTTTATATATTAAGGAATTAAACTTCATAATAACCCGCATCGCGATCGTTTCGAATATTATTTCATTAAAAATTAAAAAAAAGAACGAGGCATGAAAACCCTCAACTCCCAAACATCCAGTCCGATACTACATATGAGGCTTCACGGATACTTTATTGCAGTGAAATGCATGAAAAATAGACCTCGTGATTCGAGACCATTATTCGAACGAGTAGAGTTTCAGCGTCGTTACTCTACTAATTGAGCTCACGCTACCAATATGTGTTTTTGAATTTGAAATCACTAAATGGACACATTGGTAGCGTCAGCTTCTATGTTCACGGTGGCTCAGTTTGTAGGGCAACGAAGCTGGTATTCGTGGTTTCCGGTTCGAATCCTGGAAAAATTATTGCTAGATCCTTAAAAATTCCAATTCAAATACCTCGTGAGAACATTATTCTAACTAAATAACAAATAGTAACATAAGCGTGTTAGATCGAGCGATAAGTGCAGTCTTCGCATCTTTAGAATCTCGCTTAGCAACAATCACTCGGGCCACAGAGAAGTAAGAAACGCATATTCTGATCTGTTGTTCATCCATTTAATGTGTATGCTTTGACGTTGATGTTTTTGGGTTTTTTTTTTCGCTTTTATGAGTCCAATCCCAAACCTGGCAGTGCAGAGTTGTCCAAGATGTCAAGGTAATTTGCAGACATCATAATTGTGGCCCAATACAACATACGAAAATAGCCCCATACTATGACACCGCACAGTCAGGTAGCGATTGTTTAGAGTTACACTTGAGAATGGTGAATTGTTACAGAAGATTTGGCCTGTATTGGATGCGTCTGCGGATCATGCTGCAGTAAGTCTCCTAATGACTTACATTACAATTATAGGTATAAATAGAAGCCAGTTGCACGTGTGAATTGACCTTATGATATTGGAATAACTGGTTAGCACGTGCGTAACTTGAAAGCTTAACAGAAAGATGGGATAGAATTGAAAAGCTTTATGACCGCGCAAGTCGTTTATAGAGGTAACTGTGGCTTTTGGGACATGTTGGATTGATATATCCGACAACAAGAAGCTCTATCCGACAACCAAAGAAACCTCCTAAGAGACCTAAGGGAATGTCTGATGACATACAAGTGCTTCAATAACTTATTGACTCTATGCCAACCCCTGTACTTGCTATAATTCGATCCAATAAAATATTAATCAGATGTTATTTTTCATTCATTAATAATAACATCTGTGTATTGCTTGTGTAGCTATGTGGTATTGAACGTCATAAGACACTGCTGAGCTTAACTTGTTTATTGGAGATGAGAGTCGTTCTGCTCTTAAGGCGCATTTGTCTTTGGACGTCACGTGTAATTGAATAAGGAATTTATGGGTTAGACAGAGCAAGAAAAGCCGGTGTTGGTAGACTGGGAGGGGTCTTTGAGGTGGGGTAAAAGGTGAGCTCGACGTGAAAGAAGACCTCCACGCTCCCCCGGTGGCCGTTAGGGGGCGGCATGTGTGGGGCCGCCGAGAGCCATTACGGTGTCGGGCACGTGTTTCTCCCCGTCTTCTGCTAATTGTTCCGACGATATCTGACTGTCCAAATCTGTCCGTCGGGAAATCATTACACGTCGAGCAAAATTCAAATGATTTTTTAACCGAGTTCCCTTCCTCTTCTTCTTACTTCCTATTCGATGCCCTCTTTTTTTTTTTTCTTGCTTCCTCCCCTCTTCTCGTTATCACAGGTGGGCTTTCACGGTCTGTCTACGAAGGCATTGTATTTTGGGGGCCCCCAGAATTTAATTAACCTGTCGCGAGGTCCAGGTCCCAAGTCGCGTCGAGCCTTAATCGAGTTAAGGGGTGGATTCGCCGGCGCCAAGTCCTTTTTTCGTGGCCACCGGGTAACAAGAGGGTGGGGGGTATTCAAAACAAGCGGCGTTAACGGCACTCGGCGGTCACGTGGTCCCTCACGGCCAATAATTCGCCGGTTATGGCCCAGCTGAGCGTGCGGGGCTGGAAGATTTCCTGCGAATCATTGCCACGAAATTCACCAACGATGCACACCGCCGCCGCCGGCAATTTCACTTTCTTTCTCCGCGCTCGTCGTCTATATTTGATAAACCCCCGCCTCCATACCCCCTCACGACAGTCCTCTCTCTTTCTTTCTACATCCCCTACCCTCCTCTTTAAGACCCCCTAAACATGTTTTCCTTCACAATGCTCTAGGTGGTTCGTCTACTATTCTAAAGTGCGTTACAATCAGACTGTGCTGCTACAGGGAGATTTGCTCATTTATATGCGCCTGTATCTCAGCATGTAGTACTTTGGTAGGAAATAGGGAGGGAAATTAGGAGTAACCACATTGAACGAAATGTTGAATTCTGAATATGAAAAATCAAGATGGCCCTACTATAAAAGGGTCGGTTGAAAGTACTTAATAATTGCCATGAATGAAGAGAGACTCGTGCACGCACAGTGAAAGAATGGTTAGTTTTTCTTTACAAAATCTTCCAATACAGAATCAGCTGCAGGAAGCTATTGTCATCTTGGAAACACCGTCCAGACAGGGTGCTCTTATTGGGTAGTAAGAGGGAAAAGGCATCGTAGGCCAGATCGCACGAGTATCTCAGTCTCTTGTGCTGGAGAATTGTCATGCAAGAGTAGCACTCCTTGGTCCACTTCAAAGATGACATAGTTCACCTCAAAGGTGAGCACTCCTAGGTCAACCTCAAAGATGAGCACTCTCATTGATCCACCTCAAAGATGGCCTCCTTGCCATCTCGAAAACGGCGATCATGCAGCATGCTTTTCATAAGTGAAAGAGAGAGAAGCTGCTAGGCATTGTAGTCTGTGCATTATTATGCAAAAGCAGCACATCCTTGGAAGGTCCTAGTCCAGCATCACGGCAAAAGATTGTGTTTTGCGACATTCTTTCTGGAATGTACTGAGTAAAGCACTACATTAAGAAAGTATGGACGTTTGGTTGTAGGCAGTCATTTTGGTTCCTATTTCATACGATGACTACTTCTTGTTTTGCAGCAAATTCATACTTGCAGATTGAATGCTTCCTTTTTGACAAAAGTTAAAGGGGAATACATTTTACGTCGTTATATGGTCATGGACAGGTTTTCATGACCTATTTTCTTTTTCCAGATTCGTTGTATTAAGTCTTGGTTACGGAAAAATCGCACAAGTTGGCAGTTACTAACGTGTAACAGCTTGAAAACGGATAGAGATATCTGAAAACTGAAATCATTATTGGATTAGTGAGGAAATTGCACCCCAGATCGAGTGGTCACATGACCCCCTTTCGGTTTGACCCTAAATTCCAAAACATGTAAATTGGTTCTGGTACACCTTAGACTAAATGTACGAATTTCATTGTCCATAAGTTCGCAAATATGCTATTGTTGTAAGTGGCTAGCTAGCTGATGTTAAGGCCTATTGTTATCATTAGCGAAACGTTATGAATAGCTATTTTTTTTTTTTTAGGCCTGTTGTTATCCATAGATATTTGCTGTTAGGATTACATCCACGGTCCCTCCGGTGTGTGACTGCACTGCACTTTCATGGTGATTCTATGGACTCTATGATCGACCTTCATAATAGGAAAAAAATATCGTGTCACGTGATATCAGGTGTCGCTAATGTCTAAAAAATTTTAAAAAGTTGATAAAAGGGTTACGTCCTCCTAACTGGACCTAAACCTGCGACCTCTCTCCGTGTCTAATGAATTGGTATTCACCGAGTCGCTCACGGCTTGACACTGATCGAAATGGCTTTGCGCATGCGTCGCCTTGTTATTCAGAAAAGAACTGGATATACTAATGTATGTGAATAGGATTCTGTGTGTTTGTTATTCGAACTTAAGATAGGGGCGGAAGTTGAATAGCATTCGCCCGCAAGGCGCATGCGCAAGAACAAAGGGGGATCAAAGGGTTGATAGTAGAGGGGCTTGTTCTTCGAATAAATTCTGCTTTAATCGAAAACTATGCGACTCCAGGGAAAATTCCATGGCGTCGATAGGTAGATAATCTGCTGTGATTTAAAACGCTCGCATCCTCCGACGATTTGAGGGAGGGGGCGGGCAAGCGGCTCGTGCGAATTAAACTTTTCGAATGGGCGAAAATGAGGAATTTTTCGATGCGGGGGGTGTGGGATGAACAAACAAGCTGTTCCCGACCCCCCGCCCTGTCGACTTATCGTGCGAGATTATGACGTGGAGCCCGAGAGTGATGGTGTCCAGTGACGGTGTCCAGCTCTCTTTCTCTTATCGTTCATCACCAGGTTCTTGTTGTATGCGCTTCAACTTAGATGATGTTTTATGTCCGCACGTGTTCAAAGGGTTCGCGAGGAGAGGGTTTGAAATATAAAATTTGCATATCGAGGAGTTGGAAAGTTTGGATGAAGTGTCTGTGTGTGTGTGTTTGATATAAAGGAGTCGCCGGGAGAATTATGGATCCGGCCTCAGTGAAAGCTGGCTTTATGAGAAAAGGCTTGAGCGAGAGTCGAACATAAAATACGGAGATATACGACCCTACACCAACCCCCTCTCTGCGCGTGCGCGCTCCTATACACACAACTGCCCAGGCTTGTGAAATTCGTGGAACCCGTCCTTTATGAAGCTTCTCGTTTAATTGCTATACTAAAAATGCGAAATGGAATAGTCATTTCGCATAATATGACACGAGCGCGTGGGAGTTTATGAGGGCCACGTGATCGAGCGCGCGCCCTTCTTTGCGACGCTGGGTTTCTTAGAGTTGATAATGTGATTTGCTTTTGTTGGAACTTCTGTTGTTGTCCTGGATGGGTCAACAACTGATTAGACAATTTTAGTCTGATCACAGAGCTAAGGCCTCACTGATGCTAAGGGGTCATCCAGTATAGCCACCACGTGAAGGTTGTGCCTTAATTGGTCTGTTTGGACAATTAATCTCAGGTACAATTTGCAATTGTAAACAGGGGGTCGCGAGGAGGGGGTTTTGATTTGCTTGGAATTTGGGGTTTTGGTGGAGAAGGAAGCGCGTGAAAATTATTCATTGGGAAATCATTTTCGGAATGAAAAGTTTTCCAATCGCGCGCGGGTGTCCGTTCGTTTGCCCCGTGCAAACAAAAGCAAATGCAGTCGGTCGCTCAGATTAACCTGGTGAGTGACGACGGCTCAAGATGGCAGCTGGACTGAGAAGAGCGCGCTGGAGCCAATCCTACGGTCAATCTGTTTGCTTGGACAATGCCGATTGCGGTTGTTGTCACGCCGCCAACTTCTGCCCAACAAATCAGCCCCCCCGACGCATTGACTTGCCCACTCTATTTGCTCTCGGTGCATCCTGGGAAACAACAGCAGCGGCGCACACCCACAAGCGCCGGGGACCTTTTCCGCTGAGCTATTTGTGAAGGCTTATTGAAACATCCATCACGGATTATGCGCCCAACACTTTTCCTACTCTATTTGAGTTATTAAAGCCTCTCTCTCTCTCTCTCTCTCTCTTTCATTGCCACTGCCTAGGCCTAATAGCGTTCATCCATCATGTTGCTGACAGCGCCGTGCAAGCGTCGCTACTGGGCTGCAAAGGGGTGAGAACGATTTAAGATTGGGATACACTTAAAAAAACAAACACCTTTATAATAAATACGCATTCCAATCAGGGATGGAGAATCATGTGACTCGTAATCCTAAATAAATCCACTGGATTCCTTTTTTGTATGTAAATTACTGGGGATCCAGAATAACAGGACACTTGAATAAGTACAAGTGCAATCTGATGAAAAAAGTGGGATTTTTGGTTCAAATGATGAAATTTAATGCCAGAATAGTTACTTCTCTCACCACCAGATGGCAATTGTTCTGTTTGTATGGAACTGTGGTACTCAGCATTAAAGAGCATCTTAGTTGGTTGTAAATTGTAATACCGGAGACACTTGAAGCCACTCATGACTCGAGCACCGATATCCGGATTGGTCTTGCAAGTAGCGGATCTATTTCGTAAAAGCGCTGTATAAGCGATCAGAGTAACAGTTTGAAATATTGAGACTTGGGCTTCTTGTAAGTAAAAAGAGCCAGTCATGAAAGAAACTGTGAAGCCCCACCGCACTGTAACTTCCATAAAGTCCACAGGGCAGCTTTAGTTTTTTAGAAAACGCAGTTTGCAAAATCATGCTGCTTCGTGTTGTTGATTATATGGACGGGCTGATCCTTTCTGGTCAGTACCGTACGAGATGCCAATTGATCCTGAAAATTCGGGGACAAATGTTTGGAGTCTGCCATTTTCTTGGACTTGCCGTCAAAGGGACTTTTTCAGCACAACGAGCGCAATGCTGCACTTGTACAGGGTGCTGCAAATAAATACAGGGCAATACTGCCGGGTAGTCTATCCTTCATACATTGTTACATCATCATATTTCGACCATTGTTAATCATATTTCTACCAATAATCAGCCCTAAGTTTGATTTACAATGGTCGAAATATGATGATGAGCGGATAGGCTATCCTGCAGTGCTGCCCTGTATTTATTTGTAGCACCCTGTACATTGCGAGTCCGATAAAACTGTTAACTAATAGTTTGTGAAGTAAAGATTTCATGCTGACAGCAGTGGCGTAACTAGAAGCGTGGAGGCCCCTGGCTAGAAACTTTTATGAGGGCCCCCTTTCTTCGGTTTAAACTGGCGTGGGTCCCCTTTCTTCAGGCTAAACTCCCGTAGGCCCCTGGACATTTGCCAGTCTAGCCACCCTATAGTTACGCCCCTGGCTGACAGTATGGGTAACAGAAGACCCTTAGGGACCATCTTAAGTGGGTCAGACATGAATTCTGTTTAAATTGATGCCACCTGGTGGAGAGAAATGTAACTATTCTGGTATTAAATTTCTTCATTAAATTTCTTTCTGTGCATTTTTGTGTCACTGGACACTTGTTTGCTGGAAACTTGGTCGCATTTCATACTGTTTCATAGGATATTTGTGTGGAGAAAACCTCATGAAACAAGAGACTCGGCATGTCGACAGTGACTGAAGGGTTTGGCCTCTTCCAACAGGACAGTGCGCCAAGTTATGGGAAGAGGGGCACTCATAAAAGTCTGGGGTCTTGCCATGGATAGCTAAGCTTATCGAATATCATATTGAACAGCATATGACGGGCAGTCAAATGATGAGGAATTGTAGACAAAGGAAAAGACATAGATGTCAGTAGCCCCCGTCACTGGCGACACACTTCTCCCACTGCGTCATAAGTCGCTGAATATCATTGGCTCAGAAATATTGCGCCAGCCATTCATTACTTCCTGCATGAAAATTTGGCAAAAAGTGTGCACGAAACTGTAAATCCACCCATTTGGGTGGATTTTGGTATAAATCATGAACGTTTGGGAAAAAGTGTGCACGAAAGTGTAAATCCACCCATTTGAGTGACTTTCGGTGAAAATCAGGAAAGGGTTTGGCCTCTTCCGGCAGGACAATGATTCGTCAAATAGCCACCAAATTATGGTCAAACGAGCTACCATCTGAGTTTATGTCTTATCTACGTTATCAGCTCGGAATTAATAGAATTGGGGATCGCTTAGTTTAGCATCAGGAAGCACGTGGAGAATTAAGTATATGTATTGGTGTACCACTTTTCTGGCACTTCAAGTACTCTTTGTTCGAATTCGAGCAGAACGCGGTCAGTCAGCTGAGACACTCTTTGTGGCGCTTCTCTGCGTTTTGGACAATCCTGAGTTGAGGCGCTTATTTCCGAAATGGGGTCTCATCATAGTGGAGTAAAGTTGAGTAAAAAAAATTTCCCTATTCCATAATTCCCGACGGAGCCCTTTTTTCCCCCGCTCCTTCGTCTGTGGGTGTGGTTGTTCCCAACGGAAGTGAGAAAGGAGGGGCTCGGGGTAGAGAAAGTTGGGGGAAGCGTCTCGTCATCGCTCCATGAAACTCTAATTAGCACCTTAATCATGAAAATTCCGATAATTAAGTGCGACTAAGGTTTCCGTAATGTTGTTTTATATTGCCCCGTGTTACATTCGGGTTAATGAAGAGCCATTTTTTCCTCCTCCCACACTCTTCACCCTTATGCCGCGCCGCGATTGCGATCGTATCGCTCGCCGCCATCTTGATTAAAAAACCCCTCCTCCTCTCTCGCGCGCTCTTCTTGTCACTGAATTTTTCAGGAGAGAGAGAGAGAGAGATTGAAAGATGGAGGCAGTAGAAAAGGGAATTCCTTTCTCTCCAACAACTTTTCCGTCAACTCTCCTCCTCTTTTATCGCCGCCATCGTTAAATACGGTCGCCGCCCATCCACGTCCCACAAATTGTTTCGCCTGATCAGCAAAACGGTCCTCGTCCTCGTCCTCGTCGTCGTCTTCAGCGAAGGATTTAAGGAGAGAGGGAAGAGTCGAGCCATTTTTTTTTTCTCTGGTTAAATACTGGGAATTTGTTTGTTTTTCAATCTAGTTTCTACTCCATTTCAAGGAGCGCGGTAATCGACTCGCGCGCACGCGTATTTTGGTTGGGATTTCGGAACTTTATTTTGAAATTTCTTATTGAGAGGGGCTGTTCGCTGATTGAAAAAAACGGTCTCAGAATTTTTCTGTCATCCATACTTTTAAATTTGCTCGTCTATCTTTGGCGTCGTAGGTTACATAAATTCCTAGAGATCATTGATTCAGAGATAGGTCAACTACGAGATGTGATTCCCGTAAGAGATCCAACTGGACCAAGAGATTTGACAACAAGCTGCAGATCCAAATAAGGCCGCGTTCATAATGGGAGCTTCGAGTCAAGCAGCGAAATTTCCATCTCCTTATTATTTTCAAGACTGACAGGCTAAATGATATCACTGAATGCAATTTTGCCTCTCTTCCTTGGTCCGTGTTTTGGATGTAACTAAACAAGGAAGGGAGGAGATAAAAATTTCGCTGTTTGAACCAACTCCACTAATAGATCCGACTCCACTTAGAGATCCAACTTCACTATGGCATCCAACTTGACTAAGCGATCTAACTCCACTGGTAAAAGGTAATCAGAAAAAAGTGGTTACACGTTTGTACATGATTGGAGGTAGTAATCCAAGCCACGTTCATAATAGTCCCGTGGGGAGGAAAAGACGCGTATTCTCAAAAACTTCAATAATTCGTAAGCGAGTGACATTTCTTTTACTTTCTTCTGCGGCAGTGACATTTCAAAGTGGCTAATCGTTTAGAATAGTGCTTCTCAAGCTTTTTTAAACAAGTACCACTCCATGAGTTCAATGCTAAACTGAAGTACCACTGTCAATGACTCGTTAATTTACGTCCATGCTTGGCATGAAGAAAAAATACCACACGAGTACCACTTGGCATGGCTTGTGGATCGTCCATGTATTACGTCATCTTTAGATAGGGGGGAGGGGTTTGAAAATGCTGACGACTGATGATGAGGGGGAGGGGGATGGTAGATTTCACTAACGTCAGCACCAACAAAACGGGGCCGACGATATTTATAAATGATGAAACAAATTTAATCAAGCATTATTTATTTGAATGACGCATTCAAGCTTTGAATTTCAAAGCGGACAAAAAATATAAATTTCTTTTTTAATTTAATTTTATCTTCTTTCTTTCTGTTTTTTTCTTTGTCAATTTCATATCTAAGAAAAGAGGCCTATGAGAGAGACAGGCCCTGAAACTCGAAAGTCATCTGACCATCTTAATGTTAGTCCATCTTGGATTTTAATAATATCAGTGTTTGGCTGTTATTGTCGCTTTCTACAATCATCCCCAGCAGGTTTCTTCCTAACCCTGTGCCTGTTGTGAAGAATAAAGGAAGGTTAACTGCAGCTCTTCCAGAAGATGGAAAGCGAGTAGGAAAGTTTTTGCCACTCTTTCAAAATTTTCAGTTTGGGCATAAACTGCAAGAGGAATCCGAATTTGAATTTCGTCAAATGTTTTATCATGCATTTTGTTCATCGATACAAGGATCAGTAGAGAAAAGAATTTGCAAGTACAGTATTATGAATCTATTAGAATCACACTCCTAATTAACAGTATGCTTTAAGCAAGATTGAAATGCAAGACGTTCCATTGCAGAAACTGGACGTTCCATTACAGAAACTGTGACTTAACATGCCTCATTGAAAAGCACAGCAGATCACAAACAATTTTGCAACCGCATGGGTACCACTTATAAGAGGCCAGTGAAGAGGCTGATTAGAATTGCAACACAAAGGTAGTATGAGCTGATGATTATCTTTAACGATGAACTAAATCAAGAATATGTTGAATGGGTGGACAACTGTGAAGTTGATGTGAGTATAATACTGTTTCATGAAATTATAACCTGCATTTATATGCCTTACTTTTAATACATTCAATTTAATTTTCCGATATGCCACTTCCACTGGATAAACGTCATCGTATTTCTATTCATGGTATCCATCTGTCCAGTATCACGGGAAGGTCTAAATAAAGGAAGACGATGATCAGGTAGAGTTATACGGTAAAATATTTATATTAATTGCACCATCATTACCGTATCACTCTACCTGATCATCGTCTATTTGTATTTCTATTTGATCATTGTATTGTTATTGTAAATAATACAGATGAGTGGCTTGAACAAGAATGGAATGAAATGTAATTGTGTTCAATTTTTAATAAAAAATTTTTTGAATACACGTTTATTTTGATTTTTTTCGCAATGGAGGGGAAGGTTAACTTACAGGATGAAATAATGATAATTGATGACTTTGGGGGGGGGGTTGAAATTTTGATGACGTAATACATGAACGAGCCCTTGAAGTACCAGCGATTGGACGCGTACCACAGTTTGAGAAGCACTGGTTTAGAAGATGCGCCAGGTCATTCGACGAAAACGACTTATAGTGTCATTCTTCTTCATGACAATGCCAAGCCGCACACAACCAATCAGCACTTGCTGAAAAAGTTTCTTCTATTCGGACTTGACCGCTAGTTGTTTTCTTCGCTTTCTTGCTCTGACATTGCATATGTGATGATCAGAACTTAGATGAGCGTTCTTTAATTTAAGGCGGAAGCGCTGTGTTGGGAGGCGCATTGTCTGCAGAGGAGAATTTTCCACGCACAAACTCAAAAGGATTTGGCGTGTCCCATGTAAAAGCTCCTTAGGGTTCATTACAGAGCCAAATCTTACGTGTAACAAATTGCGATACCAGATGGCGTTTAGTCGAATCATTCGATTTTCCATGTATAGATAATTTTGAATTAGCTGGATGACCATGAGCTCTTCGAGTATGAGTATTGCCTAGGGAATCTGTATGGAGTTCGTCAGATCCATTTACAAGAACAGAATAATGGTCTCCTCAGTTCTCGAATTTGACACTTTTTATTCTTGGAGGATGCTGAAGGAGAGAGCCCACGAAAACAATGCTCCACCAAAATTACCCTTATTACTCTTGCTGCAATCTTTGCTTGTATGACCAGATGTGTTTTTTTTTATAAAATTGGTGACGACTTCTATGATAATCTTCTTTAAATAATTAGCATTTTTATATTAATTCACTGGGTCCACATTGAGGAGGAAAATTTTTTCATTGGGAGAGGTCTCGCGCCATGAATTGGGGTTTAGCGGGAATACGATCCTGGAAATGCAAAGAAAGGATGAGGAGGAGGACGTGGTGTTAAAGTGGAAAATGTTTTCAGAGATTTGGAGTGAAAGGAAAACCATTGCTCGGAGCTTTACAATAAAAATAAAAGTGGGGGTGGTGAGGTTGGAGTAGAAATGTAGGGGTGGGGGTTAAAAATGTAGACTGAAATCGATGTGATGACATTTCCATAAGGAGCCCTCCTCTGTTTTTTTTCTTCTTTTTATTGTCGGATCCAGAGCACGCAAACACATAGATCAGGAATGGGGGTAGACGTCGGGAATGGCGTTGAGCAATCCGAATGTACAAATTATCCCGCGCGTGGAGTTGACGTCGACGACCATCGGGGGTCTCTTCCACTTCACGCGCCTTCGACCTCAGCGGCACGCGCCAATATATTCCACCGGGGAGGGCTCCCGCACACTCCTTGCAATTACCCAATAAAAAGAAGAAGGCGGCGGCGCTGCGTTTCTTGTTATGTTTTGGCATTCGGAATGGGGGTATGCCTCGCCGCCCATTTACCCCTCGTAGAGCGCGAGATTTGTCTCTCGCGTTTCCCGAGATTTTCTTCCATTGCCGTGACGCATCAGTGCCGCTAATACGTATCCACTGGCGAAGTGGGGGTATCTTGTTCGATACTCTTTTTTTTTTTTTTATATTCCCAACCACTCCTTTGGTTGTCGGTAAGGGGGTAAATCGGTCGAAAAAGAAAACCATCAACGCCGCAGGGATTCGGCCGTTTTAGATCAAACGAGCGAAATTTTTATAGTGACAAGAGTGGGTGTTGGAGAGGTTTTATTTGTATATTTGTATATAAGAAAGGGTGAAATGTGGTGAATAAAAATTCTCGGAGGGAAATAACATCTCGTTCGAGGGACGAGATTGAGGAAACAAAATGAACGGTCCCCGTTTTATATTTGTTCTTTTAAAATAAATCTTAAGAAGCCCAGTCGCCTTCGTTCTTGAAAAGAGGATTTTATTAATATTTTAATCCTAAAGCGGTTTTTAAGGGTACAGTTCAAGAGGGTATTGTACAATAAATGTACTCGCACTGGTTATTTTCACGAATATGAAGCTTTGAACTTCAATTCAAACATAGACACGCACTTGATATCAACTGGCGGTTGTTACGGAATAAGATTGCTGATACGCTTACGAATACGGCCATAGGGACATCATGCAGGGGTTAATCCAGTGTATTACAGTTAAAACATCAATTAGTCTGATGTAAATATTCAAAAGAATTGATGTGATGGTCTATTAGTAATTTGTCAGCTGATTCTGCCAAGTATGTTTATCAAAGTTTAGGGTGACTGTAATATGCCCACAATTGCTTATGCTTATTTGCATTATTGATTTTGTGTAATGAAGTGTGAATGCAATAAACTTGAATTATAAAAAGACCAGTCTGATTATGCCACGAGATTTGAGCAGTTGCGTGGGGCATCGGTCGAACTTATTAAAATGTTTTCAAGTCTTTGATCAACAAGCAATATATTGGTCATAAACATTTGAAATCGATGGATGTAGAAACAATAACACCGTCTGATTTCTGTGTTCCATCAAGATCTTCTTTACCAGGGAGTCTCTTTGATGGCTGACAATTGCTGATGTCTAGCGATAGATAATATTCGGTCAGATAATAATAATCCTAATATTGTGATTCATCTGTGTCTGTTGGGTGACCGGCAAGTGGAATGCAACGGTTTCTCAATAAAAAACATAAAATCAGTTTTGAGTGCAAATTTGCATTACCAAAACAACGAACTTAAAAAAAGTTCATTAGTGTCTGTGCGTATGCCCGCAAAAATTTTTTAGATTTTTGAAGTTCTGATTCGGATTCATTACTGATCTCCTCAAGTAAGTCTCCTCAGTAATAATAGTGTGATATTGTTGACATAAAGAATACTTGGTCGCAACAATGTCAGTCGCTAAGGATGACTTACAAGGGAATTGCAAGACTTGTCAATAATGTGGTATCAAAACAATTGCTCAAACTTATCATTTATGAGATGCGCCAATTGCTGCTTTACATTCAGCTTTTCTCACTCTTTTTTGTCATTTTCAATAAATCTATGTTAGACTAATGCTCGAAGAGTTTACGTATACTTTTCTCGAATATTACTTGACGGCGGCACCTGAAAATTGGTATTCATACTATACTCTATGGTTGCTAACTGTATGCCAAATTTGGTCACTATATGACATTGACAAATTCTGCACTTCCCTTGTCAGTCGAAAAACTTGCTAGCGATGTGGCCCTTAAAGATCATCTAAAGTAGAATGGTTAGTTTTTTTTTTATTTAAAGTAGAATAGGAATGCCTCAAAGACGGGCTTTCTGTTTGTCTTCATCGAGTTGAAAATCTAAAATGCCCAGGTAGAACTTTTCAGGAAATTAGATAGAAGTTCTAGAGCTTTAGAGTTTCAACTCAATATTATCGAGATAGACGATCTGTCTTTGAGGCATTCATATTCTACTTTTGATCATTTTTAAGAATTCACATTCAGGGTTTTAAAAAGTCCAAATTTTTTTGCGGACATATGCAGAGACTCCTAGTTTCAATAGCTTAATGATAATTAATTAAATTTATACACAAACTGAGGAATGCTATTAGTTGTTATAAGATATCAGCTTTTACGTAGATCAAGGAAAGAATTTTAGAATTTTTATTATTTCACCAAACATTTTAAATTGAAATATAATAGAACAACAACTATTGAAAGTGAAAATTTTCACATAAGCTATATATTACATTAATACTGACAGTTTGCATAAGTGAAGACCAAAAAAAAAATCACGAATTTAATTTTGTAAACCAATAGTATGCTTTATGGTCACTAAAGTACGATTCGTATAATACGGCCTCTGTTGTATTGAATTTCCTTGAAAATTGGTAAACAATCATATGCTAAAAATGCTAAATAATCCAAGTACTTTTTTATTTGTTTACTTTCTGGAGGTTTATGTCTGAATGAAGAAGAAACAAAAACTGACTAGTTTGAGATTCAAAAATCTTTTCCGAAATCGAACTTACCCATTAACATCGCAAAAAAATTTCATATCGAACATTTACAAACCAATTTAAGCCGTCTAACAAACTTAGTGAAAGGATTACTAGAAACCTTGCTCGAAAAGAAACGATAAACGTTATCAAGTGGAAAATTATTCCAGAAATAGACTATTTTATGAAAATTTTAATCCCAATACTCCGTATAGCTTACATGAAATTGGTCCAGATGGCATTTTCATTGAATAAGTACAGTTGAATTACTGATTATTGTAATACTGTGAATTGCTAATTTTGCATACCATCATAAACAGAGTAATATTGAAAGAATTGTGATAGATCGATAATTGATAACCAACATCCACGCGTTTTGTGAAGATTCGGATGATCACTTCGCCACGTGCTAAAGAAACTAGAAAGTTGGAATCTACGACACTTGCAACTAGGATTCCCTTATAACTCCTTGAGATTGTAGAATGAATTTACCGTTCCAAAAGAAACAGATGAATTGGTATGGATTGTAAGGTCTCAAACTGTATATCGGGTGGTCAAAATAAAGCGTTACGAATTGTTATTTCGGAAACAAAGCGTTATCGAAAAGATGATTTTGAGCTAATGCTGTACTAGGTGAAGGGGGCAGACAATGCGATGGTATTTTTTCTTTTCTATTTGGTGGAAGTTTTCAAGGTTACTTGAAGATCAGCTTTAATCTGACATTTTAAATTGATAGCTATTTTGACGTTAATAAACACCAAATTTTTATATGAAATTTTTCTTTATCCGCCTCAAACTTAACAAAACATTCAATGATTACGAAATTTTTCAGAAGAGGGTTGATTAGCTTCATTTTATCTTTACATATCTCTAATAAGATGCAGATGTTCTATAAATAATAAATAAGTAAATAAATAGCACTAATTGATTCTGTAGGCTTCTTAACTTTGGAGTAGTTCGCGAAACAACTTCCAGAAAGTGACATGGGAGACATATTTAATTTTGCTTGAAACTGCAAAGATTGACAGTTTCTGTTTGGCTGAGGTTCTTTATCGCAAGTTGGCAGCCTAGAACTTAGTTTCCATGTAAAAAACGGTTTCCCATTTAATGATCCATATAACATATCGTAGTAGTTAAAGACACCGGAGACATTAATGGTATAGTCTGCAAAAACATAGGGTAGTTTCGCAATTTAATAAATAAGCCTTACCGTTCCGTTATATTATCAAAATGACAAGATTCATGATACTCGTATAGTCCACGTGCAGTTTCCTTCTCATTCCCAGCGACTGATAACTAGGGGTAGAGTATCCAGGGTACTGTTACATTTCTAATTGTACAGTAGAAATTCGTAAACCTTTCGTTTTTTTCATAATGAATTATAATTGTTTTGTTTGAATTCTTTTGAAGTCTTTGTTTATGTCAAATTGAATACAGACGGGTGCGTACGGAAGGGGAAGTGAGAGAGGGGTGTCGAGAATCTCTTTTCACCTCCCTCTGTGACATGTTCTGTGATTTTTCCTCCAACAAGAGAAGAAGCGAAGTCCGCATATAATCATTAATCAATCGCTGCAAAGTGTGGAGTCATCAGCGGCGACGCCATTATTGATGAAGCGACGGCGCTTTTGCTTTGATTCAAAACGGGACGTGAAAAGGGATGGGATTTTTTTTTTTAATATTTTTTCCCATTTTTTTTTTTTTTTTTTTTAGCAGGGTCCTAAATAAACCCTCCCTTACTTGAATTATTGTGACACTTTGCGTTTCTTGACTAATAGCTCTAGAAACGTCTCGGTGACGACGTTTTTGAAAGGCTCTGTCTGCTTAGGGTTACGAAAATAGCCAGTTTGTTCTCTTTGAGTTTTGGAATGAGGTTCTTTGAGTCGCTCTAAAGATTGGTGTTATGACTTGGGATTTTTTTTTTTTTTTTAGGTTGGGGTTGCTTAGAAGTTTCTTTTATAAGACTCGAAAGTTGATTCTCATATTAAAGGTATACTTGGAGCGTGGTTTATTTTAAGGGTTTTTTGTTTTTTTTTCAAGAAGAACGCATTATGGACATTTTAAGGAACGCTGAAAGCTGTTTGCATGATTTCACTGCGTAGAACGCCAATCAATAAAATTTTATGAGCCTTATTCTGGTTAACATTGACGCGGTTACGATTGCGCGCATACTTGCTGAATTACATTAGACGCATTGCTCTTTGACAATTCCGGTTCCACACTGCCACCAAGACCTCGTCAAAGTTGTCTCTTAAAAACGTAAAACTATGGATTTTAAAA
Source organism: Rhysida immarginata (assembly GCA_023313115.1). Lineage (NCBI taxonomy): Eukaryota > Metazoa > Arthropoda > Chilopoda > Scolopendromorpha > Scolopendridae > Rhysida > Rhysida immarginata. Next base: position 6,341 of record JAHWFO010055111.1, on the reverse strand, counting down.
CTTTTATGCAACTTTTTAAAACGGAAGACGAAGGTGTTATAGTTATCATTTATCATACACGCGAGGAAAGTACAAAAATGGACCAAATTTTTGCTGTTGAATATTGACTTTACATAGCATTTTATCAAGTATTCCTCTCTACTGACGATATCCCGTTCCCAAGTTTTTGTCGTTATAAGAACGCTTACTGGGACGCGTTTTCTGTGATAGCGCGCAATTTTAGCACATATCCCTTGTATGCCATCCACCACCCTATTCACCGGGTTTAGCCCCAGCAATTTTTTCGTCCTTTTTCAAACTTTATCGCGTTGAGATAGAAGTGCGCGCTATCACAGAAAATGCGTTTCAAGAAATGTCCTAAGCGCTCAAGAGTGTATTCTTCCGCCATTAAAGTATAAGGGTCCTCTTGCTTTTTGAATGATCTCGACTACTATTTATTTCGTCATGTTTTCTTTATTTGGAGGGCGAACTACAAGCGTGACGTCAGTGTCTTCTCAAAGCAGAGCTTGTAGTGCTCATATCAAATCCTCCTTCTAGTTCAGCCTTTAGACAAGTCTTGTATAAAATTTTCAAAACTGATGTATGGCACAAATGCGGACTGACTTCCATGATCTTTGAAAGCAACTGACGTCATTTGCTCCAAGCGATGCGAAGGAGGCTTGGGATTCGTGATTTGCAGTGCAGCAAACCTTGCAAGTTAATCGAAAGTGCTCTGTCGGATACAAGATCGCCGTAGAAACTTTCAATATTTGGAGCCCAAAAATGAAGATAGCGTTATCGTAATGAAAGTTGGGATCACTGGGTGTCTCAAATTTTTTGCTATTGATATTTGCGCGACTTAAAATATTCCATAGATTAAATATTCTATAAATCATTCTGAAAAATTGTTCGGTTACAGCGACTTTATGCAGAGATGATATAATGTCTAGGGAGCCAAGAAAGGGTTCTGACGGGTGTTTCGTAAAATCATTCTGGCGTGTTTGGATTTTTTTTTTCGCTGTGGAAAGTACGAAGTATTTATGGATAAAGGTGTTAGGAAGGCCTTTTTGAAAGGTGCCCTCGGTCGCGGAAGTAATTTAAAAAATTTTTTTTCTTTCTTTCTATTGTGAACAGCAGTTGTCAATTGGACTCGAGTGGGGAGCAGCTGCCGCCATTTGATTTCCTTTCTTGCCGACGCTATCCCAGCCCAAGGGGGTAAACCGCCGTTGCCCATTCGGCGAGCCTCATTTCGGCGGCGGCTGTGTCCTGGCTGCTATCCTCGGAGCAAAACCCCATTGTGCGTAGAGATAGAGGTGGGGGGGGGGGAATCTTTTTCCGATGAGTGATTCCAGGCGGTTCGGCCACCAACCACCACCACAGTTCACAACTGTCCACCACGCGCATGCTCAGTGTTCGCGTCACGCACTCGATGGCTTCGGGGTGAGTGGGTCCAGGCGACGAGCGACTTGGGCAGTAAATCACGCACAGAACTGAATCATTAGAAAAGGCGGCCCATTGTGTTTGGCCTGTGATCAACGGTTATCGCCGTCGTCGTCGTTGTTACACTGGGGGGTTGACAGTGATAAAATAAGTCTCGGAAGCAACCGTGTGGGCGGAGACTACCCCTTCCTCAGAACCCCCTTTCTTTTTTTTTGCTCCCTTCTTTTTTAGATGGAGTATTACCGTCAACATTCTCTCTGTCGTCGGCTTGTCCACTGCTCTTCTTATCGTGATGTATATCGTTTTTCTTTTACCCCTACATTTTTACCCCCTCCTTCTGTCTCTCTTTTCTTTTTATCTCCTCATTCGTTTTCGTCGCAAATCCTTTTCTTCTCCTCTCTTCCTGTAAGGATCTTAAATTAGGTGACCCGTATCGTATCTCTTGCTCGGTTCATTGCGCAGGCGTGCTCCCTTTCCAGGGCTCTCTCCCCTCTTTAAGACAACGTCTCTTTTTCTCACGCAGAATAAAGCGTTTTTAGGCCTAGCTCGTATTTTTGCTATTTTTAGAAATTTTATGGTTCGTTCTTTGAAGCTTGGGGTATTGGTTATCTTGGGGTATATTACTCAGAAAGTATTGCTTGTAGAATTCTTCTAACTCCAAGCATAGATTCTTAGTATCTCAATAAGCCTAACAGTTTTGTAGTATGACTTGATAGGCCTCAGTGTTCCCATCTCTCTACCCCCTTTCACAACCACCAGTCGACCAACGTTCTCGCCACCGTCTCACCTTTTACTCAGCTTACCCCTCCAGTCCTGCCCTCCCTGGGGCTCTTTGTTTGCCTACTCTTCTCCGAGCTGGACATTAAGCGAGTGTCAAGTGAATGGCACTTGGTGGCGATGCGAACGGTCAACAAATCCCACGAAACGTCCAGGAGGTGACGTGGCGTAATCAAGCATCACGGCGGCTCTGGCGCGCATCTGATTCCAGGCCTGCTCGCGTAGGCGAGTTTTCTCCCTTTTATCGCCCTCCTCGGTTCGGGAGGATGAACGCATCGATTATGATCTGGCTGTGTTCTGAGAAGTAGAGTAAAGCGCTTCGGGGTACCTTTTGTGAAGGAGGGAGGAGAAGGGTTCTGCCAACTCTTCTTCTGTTCCGATCCGTATTTTTGCTGCTGATGCTTATTTTGAGCCTGTGTTCCTATCAACTGCAGTAGAGCTTTTTCCTCTAGTTCATCGTTTGTGACGCGGGTTCGTACAGGGAAAGCGCATATAGACTTTCCAATTCTGGAGCTTGTGCTGGGTCCTAATGATCTAGGACGCGCCCAAAAAGCTAACCATTCATACGGATGACTATACAGCTGCACTATCCCTTTGCGTCTATTCTGTACCCTAACCCGGGAAACTTCAAATTTTCAGCATGAGAACGTTTTCTAGGTTTGGGTTTGGTTATATTCACGAAAATAAAAATGTGAGGGTTCTTTTTAGATACTAATGTTACACAGTAAGGAAACTTTGTCCCTACAGACCTTAATACTTTCACTGACAGCGTTTCTATTCCAGGCATTTGAGTCCATGGTCTTTGGATCTCTTTCGGATCCAGCTCTGGGACTTGGCTTTCGGACTATGCAAGGTTGTCCTCAATCAATATCCAAAATGGGGTAACTGAAAACAGTTAAATCAAGAAATTAATCCTCTCTCTCCCCAAGAGGGTATAGTAACTATCGGAAGCCCTGAGTTTATGTATTTTTTACCTTTTATCCGCACTTTTTAACTTCCATTTTTTATCAAAAAATTGATTTTCTCGAACGTAGTATTTAGAAAATGGAAAAGATAATCGTCTCTCGTTTATCATCATATCCAATCGAATGACATATCACAGGGCTGCCCAACATATCGATCGCGATACGCTTTTTAACCAATCAGAGCTTTATTCCGATCGTTGTTGGTAGATGGCAACTTCTATTCCCGGATAGATCGCAATATCGTTCCAGTGAAAAAGTTTCTCCTGATCATATGTTGCCGCTTGAAAGCGTTAAGGAAAAGTCAGTGTACTGTTGATTCACTGTATAAATCGGACCAAGCGTAGTTCTCCTTTTCTCCACTAGACGGCGCCATATAGCGTGCGTATGTATCCCTCTTTCTTTGTATGTTTAGTTTCATCAAAAGCATTACGTTGGAGTGATAAATAAAAGTTTGTTTTTCGGTTCCTGAACAGAACGACCCAAAGGTCATTTATCGGAAAGCCCCAATTTTCGACATATTGCTATTTGTGTTAATTGGACTGGACGAAGTGTGCAAAGGATCCTCGAGGCGTGTGCCATATTTTTCTTCTGCATTACGTGCAAATAAGATTCATAAATCAAGTTTTACACAACAAATTGCTTAGATATCGCAGGTGAAAAAGCGAATACGTGACTATGTTGAAATTTAGAGAAACTATGCAGGCGCTGCGTTTTTTGATTGAACTATATAATATTTCAATTGAGCGTGTAAATGGAACACTTTTGTAACATAGCAATGTCTTTTCTGTTACTATTTATATAATCTCCGCTTCTTTACGTAACGTTTAGACTAGGTAGTATAAAAGATTCCAGTATATTTAAACTTAAACAATGTTAGATGGTATACGCGACTTTCCCTTAATAGATCTAAAGACAATGTGACCGCTACCCCCTCAAACTCCGACCTCACTGAGACAATTTGGCCCAAGCTTCCCCATAATGAAGACCTTGCCTGAGGAATCTGCATATGCAATTTCACGTTTGTTTCGTTTTTTTTTTACATAACCTATATACCACATAGACCAAATGGATCCCTCTTACTCACACACACATAACTACGAACCCAAAGTAACAATCGGAACCAAACTAAATAGAGAAGCAGGATATGCCCATGGTAAAGTACATTCCAATGGAGAATTTTACATATACAAGTGATTGTCAATGGGATTTTTGGCTATGTCTTGAAATAAATTAAATATGGGGTGATCATTTTATCACGCAACCCGGTATTCTCTGTGTTAGAACAGGGTTCTCCAAACTTTAAAGTCTCACGGAACCCTTCGCTATGTCAAAGTTTTCAAAATTGGAGATAAAAAATTATTGTTATATAATTTTATTTGAACCTTTCAGAATGTTTCACGGAACTCCAGGGTTTCATCCAGTGTGTTAGAAAAGTGCATTAGTTTATACCAGGACATATTCAATTTGTTGCACTTCTTGTAACAGATGAATGTTATCGTTACCTGCAGCAGCGTCTTTTAAAAGAATGTTTCATGACTGCCTGGTTTCAAAAGGCTTGTGCCCTCCCCCTCCCAGTCTATCTGATTCATCACTGGAATGTTTTTTTTTTCTCTTTGGGTATCTCAATTGATAAGTAGGCCTTCTCTAAACTCTTTCCAATGTTCTCTGTTTTACCAGTAGGCTTTGCTTTACCAGTTGACGCTCACCAGTTTCCTGATATCGTCGTTCTGTCCATAGAGGCGTCGTCATCATCTTTTAACATTTCGTGGGTATCGGTCGAGGATGGCTGTACTCCATCTGTTGTCTCCACACAAAACTGTGAGGAGAGCCTTTAATTTCTGAAATCACAAACTAAGAGAACCGACAAAGGAGGCTTCACGATTTGCAGCCGACAAGGAAACATGTCATTCGTGTTTATGGTGAAACGAACACGGTGGAGAATTTTGGCCATGAAACCCTCTGTACTGAGATGTGCAATTCTATTCATCTTCTCTTGTGATAGTTACTACTGAAAATAAAGAGAAGAGATGTGTGCATAATTTGAGCTTATGGCCGATAGTCGTTGCATTTAAACTATATTGCCAGTGTCTAACTTCTACAGCAACTTCGCTTCTTGAGTCGTTAAAACAGCGTCAAGGTAAATTTGTCTAATTTTTTTAAATTTAGGATATAGTTGTAAAAAAGTTTATATGTTTGAGCTTACAAATGCAAAAACTTGAAAATTGGAGTTATAGTGTTGTTTTCTTTTGTTTGTTTTATTGCAGTTCATATAGATGCAAACTTCTGGCAGCGAAAAGGTGAAATTGGTATTTGCTGATTGAAGATGAAAATGGAATACTGCATAATAATGTGATAGGCGTATATAACGGCCGAACAAAATAAAATATGAAAAAACACACTGTAATAGACATAAACATAACCCAAACTGGAAAAATTTTAAATTTTAGCTTCGGTCTTTCAGACATTCCTATTCTACTTTTTGATGATCTTTAAGAACCCGAAGTCAGAATTTCAGAAATTCAAATTTTTTTTTTGCAGACACATGAACAGATTCATAGATTTCAATAGGCCTACTTGATAATAAGAGCCAACATTACAACGCACTTTAAACTTTAAAATTTAAAGAAAGGTACATTAATTCCAATTTTCACACAAATCTGATGATGAGTCCAAATGAAATACCATTATTAATTATTTATGTGTTTATTTCTCAGTATAATTAAATATTGACTATGTGCCAGCTCTCTAATGAGAACCTTCACGAGTTTTAAGGAATTTTTATTTCCCTGCTGGATTTTTAATGAGAAAAAAATTGGGAACATATAGTCACTACATCGGATTTCATCTTCAGTCAGCATGATGTAAGCATCAATTTTTTACCTTTTCGTTATCAGAAATGTCTGTGTATCAGTAATGTCTTTTATTTTTCAATAAACACATTAGTCAGCGGAATTCTCACAATGCGGTTTCCTTAGAAGACGGGACAAAAATTGTACAGCTAAATTAGATTAATTGTAAGCAGTCTTCCTATAGTATGAGTTTTTCTATTGCATTTTTAAGATCGAAATAATGGAGAATTCCGCTGTTTTTTTTTTTTTTTGTTTTTTTTTAATGTCGTTTCATTTATCAATGAATTCTCCTGTAAATTCAGAAACCATGCAGCATTACAACGTCTGGCAC
>JAHWFO010055108.1:0-32568 GCA_023313115.1 Rhysida immarginata | reverse complement strand
ATTAATTTTGTTTTCGATTATAAAATGTAATGTATTTTTAGAATTTTGATATGCGTATTCAAATTCACTCCTAATGATTTTTTCTGAAATTTTGCACAGGCTTACTACATCTTTCGATGGTGTGATAAGGCCTCTTTATTTTTTTCACAATGAAATTAAGGTTGTGGCAGCTCTTATATTGCTCTTTCAACGCTTCTTTACATTGAAAGCAGATTATAGATTTAATTAGAGACCTAGAAACAAATCCTGCAATATATTCTACAACCGAATCATAATATTTTGACAAGATTTTAATATCAGGGATTGGATAATAGTGAGACGCATCATCTTGTATGGATTCATGATTATATTCATCAGAGTTATACATGAATTAATGTTTTGTGCCCTACACTTAATTTTAACCTGGTAAATTTAATGCCAATCAATTTGTCATCCTTTGGAAATCTACAATGCAAATGTTTCACTTTCTAATTTTTCTTTTAGCTATGAAATAGCTATTATACACGGGTGTTTGAGCTTGGTGCTTATTTCTTGAGTGACAGTTATTGTTTTTTTTAATGTATTCATCACAATAAAAACGTTTATACTATGTTTACTGAAATGTCAGTTAGATGTTTATACTTTATAAAAAATTTTAAAAGCTGTGTAACAAAATTGTTTTTTAAGATAATAAAAAAAAATGCAATTTTAATTTTTGTTAATCTGATAATAATGGAATATTTGTAAAGGCAGGACATTTAAACGGGAAGGATATTTAAAAGTTTAATTGCTATCAATAAACAAACCTAACATAATTTATCAAATATTAGCTAATTGATTTTAAAATATTTTAAAATTTTAAATTAAAAGAAAATCTGGTAACGTTGAATTTGTTATTTTACTGTTGAAAGGCCAATTGGCACAGTTGAGAATTCCGAATTGCTTCGTTTATTTTTTTTTTTTTATATCAGAGTTCATTATAAAGAAGTTCAACTGTGTTATATGCCGCTGAGAAAGCATAATTAAAACATAACAAAACAGAATATACAAATAAACTCTAGTTTTATTTATATTTGTTCATTCAGTGTGCATATTTTCTCGTATTTATAAAAAGTCTTCAAGATTATTTTTAAATTTGATTGTCGCCAACATCGATCGGCAATATTTCCAATCGAAGCGATCGAAAACCAAATTCGTGATCACGTTTCTGTTCTAAAACTTGCTAATTTCCAACTGAATTATCTAATTAAAATTTAACCAAACATGTCTATTTAACGATGTAAAAAGCTGAAGGACAATAGCAATTTATAATTTCACATTTACAAAATAAAGTGCATTCTCTTTATTCTATTTCACTATAAAATTGTGATCCGCCATCATTCTTTTGATCACGTGCTCCAGTAGTCGAACGTGATTGGATGAGCCTGCAACCGGCAAAAGCGGCAACCGGCAAAAGTTGAACAAATTTGTTGGCCTGACCGATTTGAATAATTTGTTTGTTTTGTTTCCTCTAATACAGGGATGGTTTAAAAAAATAAGAATAGGCAAAACCAAAAGGAATAGCTGAAAGATCGAAAAATTCAAAATTGGTAGTTTTGTCGGATTACTTTTAATTACTTTTAATAGATGGCCTTCGTGGCGGACCTATCGTCTAACTGCTCTTAATATACATAGATGGCGTTCGTTGCGGCTATACAAAACTGTCATTTCTTTTGTGGCGGTTATGTCAAATTTATTACAATTTCGATCTGCCATTTCGTAGGTTTAGACATAACTTAGTTTGATGTTTTCAATAAGGTAAAATTGACAGATTTGGCTGTGAAAACAATTCCGTGTCGTTTTACAATGCCGAGGAGAAGACAAGCTGACATAGGTCGTCGAAATGAATCAAATGTGCGACGAGCTACCTCACGTGCAAACCGCATGATGACAAGCGAGCAAGAGATGTTGATAATAGTCGTATTAGTATGGCCGAATGGCGTTCGGGAGTGACTGAAAATGAACGGCAAGTGGATAGATTTAGAATGCAACGAATCCGTGCACATCAAACACAACAACAGCGAGTACGACACAATGAACATGAGCGATTGCGCCGACGCAGTGCTCCTGTGAACCTGGAACGAGCGGCATTCCATTATAAACCGAAAAATCTATTACAGTGCGGACAGATCAATAACAATTGGGGAAATGTCAGTCGTTTGTCCGTATTGTAAAGCTTTGAAATACAGCGGTGAATCTCCTGGATTGTGTTGTGCGGGTGTAAAAGTGAAATTGCCCCAACTGGTCCCACCACCAGATCCATTACGCTCATTAGTTTCTGGGAGGGGAATTGACTCTATCCATTTCTGGCCAACATTCAAAAATACAATAGTTGCTTCCAAATGACATTATTTGGCGCAACACACATTGTACAGGACAATTTCTTGCCCACTTTTAAGGTAATTACAACATAATTGTTTTTTGTAACATTCATAATTGTATAAAAAATAATTTTACAGTTTCACATACCATGCAGATTCAAGGACAAATATATCACTTGCTAAAAGGGCTGTTACCACTGCCGGATGCGGACCATCAATTCTTAAAAATTTATTTCATGGGCAATTCGGATGCTGAAATTGATCAGCGTTGTATTCACAATCCGAAAGTGAAGCGAGCCATTATCAACGCATTGCAAACGTTTCTTCATCAGAACGACGAATTAATCAAAATGTTTAAAATTGCATTGGATCGGATGCCATCCGATAGCCATAATATCGTCATCAGGGCTGACAAAACTCCTGCGGGTGAGCATGCGAGAAGGTTTTAATTCACCGATAATCGACGAAGATTATTGTCGGAGAAAATTTGCAATCTAGAGATATCGTGCTTCATCATCGGAATAATGAATTAAAACGTGTGTCCGAGACGCACAGGGCTTACGACGCGCTACAATGTCCATTGATCTTCTGGCAGGGCGAAGATGGATACCATTTCAACATCAAAATGGTTAATCAAATTACAGGTAAGTGGAACAGATTTAATATTTAATTCGTTGATTTTAATACATCTAACTGTATGTGTATCGATTGTGATTGCAGGAGCTGAAACCAATAAAAAGTTAGTGCTATGAATTTTTATTCATACAGACTCATGATCCATGAAGGTGAAATAAATCATATTTTGATGTGTCGCCGTCTTTTCCATCAGTTCGCGGCCGACATGTATGTGAAAATTGAGACTGAACGATTGACATACATCCGTTTGAACTAACAGCAGCTCCGATCTGAAGAATACATTTATCTCCGCGGTGCTATTAATGCCGACGGCGATGCAAACAACGTGGGAAGAATGACAATTTTGCAGGAAGTCCGCGCCCATGCACGAGTACGCGAAAGATGCGAAGTCGTATGTTAGAGAATGTGGCCGCCCAGACTTATTCATAACATTCACCTGTAACTTCAGTGGATTGAAATCAAGAAGGTATTGCTACTCAGACAAACACCAGTTGATAGACATGACATCACTGCCAGAGTTTTTAAACAAAAATTAATCTCTTATGGACTATATTATAAAGCAACGTGTGTATGGCCAAGTTCGTTGTTGGATGTACTCCGTTGAATGGCGAAAGCTTGGTCTGCCTCATGTGCACATTTTAGTTTGGTCAGTTGACAAAATCAGACCGGATGAAATTGATTCCATTATTTCAGCTAAATCCCCGATGAAACTGTTGATTCGAAATTGCATACAGTGGTGATTAAGAACATGATCCATGTATCTTGCGGAGTTTTCAATAGCAACTCACCTTGTATGATTGACGGTAAGTGTTCCAAGCGATATCCAAGAGAAGCCTTTGCAAAAACCTTTTTCGAATTTTCATTAAGAATTTTTACTGTATTAAATCTAAGCGTTTTCATGTGTTTATTTTTAAGATATTGCAAAATGTAATCCAAAAAAAAGTCCGATAAACAAGGGCACGCCTGTAATTTACTATGGGAGAAATGATAAGTTCAACTTATGAATTTTAATGAGAGCAAAAAGCTCTGGAGGTTCAGAAATGGATAATCATTATGAAATGGAGAACAGGCAATGACGGATATCCATTGTATCGTCGGCGATCAGTTGCGGACAGTGGGCGATCTGCAGTTGTGAAGATCAAAGGAGAAGATGTCTGTTAAGGAGTTTTTGTCATTGTTTTTACTTGTTTAACGCCAGAGTGCGCACCATTGTTTTTTGTTACTTGTTTGGGCTCTCATTCTCTTTTGGCCTTGATCGGAGATCAGTTATGGCGAATTCGGCTGGCTGCTCTGGCGTGCTCCGGAGCGCTCTGGAGCTCTAATAATTGTTCGGCTGGTTGCTCCTGCTCTCACAGAGCGGCTCCCGCAGCGTTCGGCTGGTATTGCTCCTTGCTCCGAGGAGCACTCCTTCGCGCTCTTCCAAAATCGGTGGAGCAGTGATGCTCTCTGCTCTCGCTTGCAAAATCAAGATGGCTACCTCAGTGACTGAAATCGACGAAATTCTTTCACAATTACTGGATAGCTCTTCATCTGACGGTTCTTCCGATGAAGAAGACGAAGTTTTGGCTCTGTTAATGGCAAAACATTCGGAACGGCCGAAAAAAAATTTCAAAAATTGAGAATTTTGTTAATATTGCCGATACATATACGGATTAAGATATAAGTGGTCTATCTTTGTGTTATAATTAGAGCTCGTACTCTAAGCACTTATTATGAATATTCCACATAATAGATGCATGAATAAGAGCTAAAAAAATACAAATATACTTTCGCTATCATTTTTTTCAACATTCCCTTTCATCCATGATTTATTACACAGCATTCGTTAAAAATTTACATTCTGTGAATAAAAATTGACAGTAATTAACGGTAATTTAATAATTATAATAAATAGTTATGTGGATATTTTTCCTTTATAAATTAATAGAAAACATAAAATAAATATAACTTAAATTACATATATATTGAAGTATTTCTCCTGAATTTCTTTAACCATCTCGTATAATATTGGCCTTTATATATTTTTTATTTTATTTAAATTAATTTTATTTTATTTTTTCTATGAATTTATAAAGGAAAAATATCCACATTATATATTCCTTTTACTTAAACTACTTAATTTAATAATTAATTTACATTGCTGCCTTGGATAAAAATAGTATTGCTAGCAGAGTGCGTTGCCTCTAGACGAGTTTGGAGCACTGCTAAAACAATGTTCGTCTGCTCCAAGATTTGTTGATGCTCTCGGCCAGATTGATCACGTGACTCGAGCAATCCCTTTGCACTCTGGGAGCAGCCAGCCGAATTCGCCATTAGTGTAGTGCGCAGAGCACATTGCTCTCTTATCCCGCCAGAATATCGAAGTTTAATGAATTTACTCCACGTTGTCAGTAAGTTCTTGTTATAACATCAAATCCAGATCCTTATGAACTTTATCTCCTTAACATTTTGGTCCTTCGAGCCGGATCTAAATCGAGCTGTTGACAGAGGATTTACAAGAACTTTCTCCTTCGTCTTTGCTACTGGCTGCGTGCGACGTAAATGTCATCGCTCCCAGAGCCGTAGAACTCAAGCGTTTCTCCGAGCATTCGTGTTGTTTGTCGGCGTCTGTAGCACCTACCCTTCATGTCAACTGTTTTACAACTCCAGAAATCATCCGCAGGTCGTGTTTCATTCAGCAAACCTGTAAGTAGACTTTTTGTCCCTCAGCGTTCCTGTTTTCCTCCCCACCATTTGTGTTGCTCATCATTAGGCCTACTCATCATCGCTTCTTTGTTCTACATCGTCAAGTGACGCTTCAATCCGCCATTTAGTTTTTTATGACTGTGTTCTTTGACAATGGATCTAAAGAAGAAACATACAGCTATTAAAGCTCAGCTAACTCGTTTCGAGAGTTATTTGCATACCGTTCAAACTGAAAACCCCCCTCCACTTCCTGTGATCGTCTCCTCCCAGTTGAGAGAGAGGCTGCTCCATGTTAAGACTCTGCTTACTTCGTTCACAATCTACAGTTAGAAATTGACATTCACACAGAAGACGCGGATGGTGAAGAACAAATTACAGAATTCGAATCCCGTATTTTTCAATTAATCGCAACCGCTAATCTTCTTTTGGAATCGAATGTTCCTAGCGTGACCAACATCTCTGTTTCTAACAATAAAAGCTCTCCAGTTCTTCCTACTCCAAGCCATGACTCATCGGCTGTCGGTCCTATTAAATTGCCATTGATTAGTTTGCCTCAATGCAACGGACATTTTTCTGAATGGCTTAATTTCCGTGATCTGTTTCTAAGCTTAATACACGAGACTGAATCACTCAGTCCAGTTCAGAAGTTCTACTATCTTCGTTCTGCCCTCACAGGCAAAGCTGCTGAATGCATCAAGAATCTGTCACTCACCACTGCTAATTACTCCATTGCTTGGGACACACTCAATGACAGATATAATAACAAAAAGATCCTTGTACATAATCACATTAAGTCTTTGTTCACCTCTGAGACAATCACTAAGGAGTCTTCAAGTGCTCTAAGAATCTTGATTGACAGATCTCGCAAGGATTTACGCTCTCTTGATTCTTTGCTCGAGAAAGAACTTCACGTGATGCTCTACTTGTACATCTTTTAAGTTCTAAATTGGACCCAGCTACACTGAAAGAATTCGAGGAGAAATCTACCTCTTCAACTCCTCCTAAGTGCGAAGATTTGTTAAAATTTTTGGAGCTTCGTTCCTCTGTTAGAAACCCTGGAGCAGAGAAATGCCAAACCGTCCAATTCTCGTACTGTTGCCAAGTCGTTTCTTACCACTTCTTGTGTTTGTGTGGTTTGTGAAAGTGATCATCCCTTGTATTCATGCCCTGCCTTCAAGCAGCTGTCCACAGTTGATCGTGCTACTAAAGTAAAAAAGGAAAGATTGTGTTTTAACTGCCTTGCTAAAGGCCACCATGTCAAAAACTGTAAGTCTAAGCACAATTGTAACATTAGCACCATACTCTTCTGCACCAAAACTCTAATAAACCTCGCAACGACCACCCTTCCCATGATGACGAAGCATGCCTCTCTCTCTCTCTCCTCTATAACCCCATTAGCACAAGGGGCACTGCTATCTACTGCGGTTGTCAATGTGATTGACTTGCAAGGTCTTCCACACAATGCTAGAAGCCTTTTGGACTCTGCTTCCATGTCGTCGTTCATAACTACGTCCCTGTGCAAGAGACTTAAACTGCCTGTATCTCCGATCAAGATGCAAGTACAAGGTGTTACTGGTAATGTGACCACTATCCGTTCTTGGTGTGACATTTTTCTGCAATCATGCTCCTCCAATTTTACTCTCAAGGTGCAGTGCTTGGTTGTGCCTCAGATCACTGGTCTTCTGCCTTGTAAGTCTATTGATTCCTCACATGTGAACATTCCTCCTGGCGTGATGCTGGCTGATCCCACATTCAACATACCTGGTCGCATTGACTTGTTGTTGGGAGTTAGCTGTTTTTGGCAAGTCGTTCAAGTACAACGGCTCTCTTTGGGTGAAAGTGGTCCATCCTTGCACGCTTCTAATTTTGGATGGATTGTCTCCAGTCCTTATGATTGTGATCTCCCTCAAAAGACTACGACGTGTAATTTCACTCAAAACGTAGCTGACGTTCAACAACAGTTACAAAGATTTTGGGAATTCGAAGAGATTCCTCCCTTGCCCTCTTCTCTTCCAGAGGATGAATGCGAAGCTATTTTCAAGGAGACTACTACCCGTGACAGTGACGGAAGATTCATCGTTTCACTTCCACTGATTTATTAGGTGATTCTTATCCTTCTGCAGAAAAGAGTCTCTTCAGCCTGGAAAGACGTTTTTCTTACAATGAATCCCTTTTGTTGCAATACACCAAGTTCATGTCTGAATATGAAGATTTGGGACATATGTCTCTATGTACACCGGACCCTTCTGAGACCTCGTTCTTTCTTCTACATCACGGCGTGGTTAAGAAAGACAGTTTGACCACGAAGCTGCGAGTAGTATTCAATGGTTCTGCTCCTTCTACGACTGGACTATCACTTAATTCTATTCAACGAGTTGGACCTACAATTCAGCAAGATTTGATCAGCATACTACTTAGGTTTCGAAAACATGTGTTTGCCTTCTCCGCAGACATTGAAAAGATGTACAGCTAGGTGCTGATTAACCCTTCACAGCGATCATTACAGCGAATTCTCTGGAGACCTGATCCTACAATGCCTATCAAGATTTATAACTTGAATACAGTTACATATGGCACTACTGCTTCAAGTTTTCTTGCCATTCGTTGCTTACTTGAGTTGGGGAATGAATGTGCTAACACTCAGCCTGCTGTCTCTCACATTATAAAAGAGGATTTTTACGTTGACGATGTTTTGTCAGGTTGTGATACTGAAGCTGAAGCTGAAGCTTCCCACCTCTGTAATGCTCTGTCTGCTGTTCTAAAGACTGGTTGTTTTAATCTTAGAAAATGGGTTTCTAATGAACCGAATATTCTCAAGAACTTCCCCACTGCAGAAGTGCATCCTTTGATCGTGGATATCGGCTCTCACGAGTACACAAAGACTCTTGGTCTACTTTGGGTTCCTGATGAAGACGAACTGAAATTTTCCATCACCCCTGCTCCTCATCTGAAAGTTACTAAGCGCACAATGCTCTCTCGCATTTCACAAATTTATGACCCGCGTGGACTTTTGAGCCCCTGTACTATTTCTGCCAAGATGATGTTACAATCTCTGTGGCTCGAACACCTTTCTTGGGATGACGTTATTCCTCAGCCTTTCCATGGTCAATGGTTGAAATAAAATTCTGTTCTCAATGAAATAAAATTCCCTCGAAGAGATATTTGTGATCAACCTTCACGCATTGAGCTTCATGCCTTTTCTGATGCTTCTTCCAAGGCTTACGGAGCTTGTGTATATGTGCGATCTACCCACCGTGATGGTACCATTTCTTCCAATCTCCTTTGCTCTAAAGCCAAAGTGGCTCCTATAAAGACGATCACAATCCCGAGGTTAGAGCTTTGCGGAGCCTTGACTCTTGCTCGTTTAGTGCACCATGTTAAAAGCGTAATGAACATTGACTTTGATCTTTATGTGTTATGGACTGATTTAACAATCGTTCTCAGCTGGCTAGGGATGAACCCAAACCGCCTCCAAACATTCGTGGCTAATCGCA
Organism: Rhysida immarginata; assembly: GCA_023313115.1. Taxonomy (NCBI): domain Eukaryota; kingdom Metazoa; phylum Arthropoda; class Chilopoda; order Scolopendromorpha; family Scolopendridae; genus Rhysida; species Rhysida immarginata. Next base: position 23,414 of record JAHWFO010055108.1, on the reverse strand, counting down.
TTTCTGAGATTCAGCGTTTAACTGAGCATGCTTCCTGGCATCATATTCCCAGTAATTCCAATCCTGCAGATCTTTTATCCAGAGGTGCTGCCCCTACTGAATTAATGAGTTCCACTATGTGGTCAAATGGACCAGAATGAAGAGGAATGTTGACCTTCGTCTCCTTGTCTCGATGTTCCTGATCCAACCTCTTTGCCTGAAATCAAGCGTCCTATTCCGGCATCTAATCTCGCTGTGTCTAGCTCCTTTCCATTCGCAGCCTACTACTCTGCTTCACGTCTTTTGCGCATTGTTGCTTGGATCCTGCGATTCAAGAGCAATTGCCTCAGCCCAGAAGTTTCTCGCACTTATGGCTCCCTAAGCCCGTCAGAACTCAATAATGCATTTCTTTGTCTCATTAAGGTGGCACAAGCTGAATCGTTCTCTGAGGAGCTGCTAATTCTAACATCTCCCTGCAATGACATTCGCTCAAAGCCACATCATCTTATTGCATCCAGGAAAAGACAATATCTCACGTGTCGCCACCCTCAAAACAGCTACTGGTGTTTTGAAAAGATCTTTTTCCAAGATTTGCCCACTTCATGTCTCCTAGACTCGTTCATATTTTGCGTGTGCTGCTTATTTCTGTTTTAATTTTATTATATGTAAACATGTTTAATTCACATTTCTTTGTTTACTGTTGCTTTACCTTATTTGTTCACGAATGTATGTTTTTACCTGAATTTTTGTTGAAAGGCAATCCTTTCAAGGCCGGGGGTATGTTAAGGAGTTTTTGTTATTGTTTTTACTTGTTTAACGCCAGAGTGCGCATTATTGTTTTTTTGTTACTTGTTTGGGCTCTCATTCTCTTTTGGCCTTGATTGGAGATCAGCTAGTGTAGTGCGCAGAGCACATTGCTCTCTTATCCCGCCTGAATAAACAAGTGTAATGAATTTACTCCACGTTGTCAGTAAGTTCTTGTTATAACATCAAATCCAGATCCTTATGAACTTTATCTCCTTAACAATGTCCATGTGGACAATCGTTGGATTGTGCCATATTCGTCAATATTGTCGAAAGCTTTTGAGGCTCATATAAATGTGGAATACTGTAACTGTCAAGTCGATCAAGTACATATGTAAATATGTAAACGAAAGGCAGCGATATGGCCCTTTTCACTATAACAAATGCCAATGACGAAGTATCTCAGTATCAGATGGGTCGCTATGTCAGCAGCAACGAGGCGAATTGGCGCATCTTTTCATTTGCGATCCACGAAAGACACCCTACAGTAGTCCATTTGGCAGTACATCTGGAAAATGGACAACGAGTGTATTTCAATCGAGAGAATGCGGCGAACAGAGTGGCACGGCCACCGTCGACAACATTAACTAGCTTCTTCTCGGTTTGTCAAACAGATGCTTTCGCTCGAACTTTGCTGTATGCTGAAATGTCACGCTACTACACATGGAACGCATCATCGAAATCGTTTCAGCATCGGAAACAAGGAACATCAGTTGAAGGTCATCCAAATGTATTTTCTTCAGACGCTCTGGGTCGCATCTACACTGTGCATCCAAATAACGACGAATGTTATTATCTTCGATTGTTATTGGTGAATGTTCGTGGTCCGACGTCGTTTCAACAACTGAGAACCGTTAATGGACATCTGTGTGCGACTTACCCAGAGGCGTGTCAACTCTTACAGTTGCTCGAGAACGATTCGCATTAGGATAATACGCTCAAGGATTCGGTCATATCTTCATCACCACATTAAATTCGCACATTGCGATTATCATATCTACATGTTTCCCCTCGAATCCGAATGATTTGTGGGTCAAATACAAGGACGACATGTCTGAGGATGTTTTGCTTCGTGTGCGCTGCCAGAGTTTTCTTCCAACACTACAAATAACTGCAGAAATTTACAATGAGACATTGATCATGATAGAAGACATGTGTTTATTAATGGCGAATAAAGTATTGTCGTGTTTGGGCATGACATTACCCTATCGTCCAATGCAGGATGCATTTAATCACGAGTTATCAAAGAGAACAATACCACAGCGAAGCATTAGCCGAAACAGTTCGTACAAATGTTCCACAATTGAATCAACAACAAAAGATTGCGTACGACTCCTTGAAAGAAACTGTGAACAATGGAACTAGTGGAATTTACTTCCTGGACGCTCCCGGAGAGACTGGGAAAACGTTTTAAATTTCATTACTTTTGGCGAGGATCCTATCGCAGTATGAAGTTACCCTAGCATTGGCTTCATCTGCAATAGCAGCGGCTTTGTTAGAAGGCGGACGAACTGCACATTCTGCCTTAAAATTGCCACTGAACATGCAAACCAACGAGACACAAGTTTGCAACATCGCCAAAAACAACGCGATGGCAAAGATTCTACAGGTATGCAAATTGATCGTTTGGGACGAATGTACGATGGCCCACAAGAGGTCACTGGAGGCGCAGGACAGAACTTTGAAAGATCTTCGTGACAACCAAAACATTTTTGGTGGAGCCATGATTCTGTTGTCCGGTGATTTTCGCCAGACTCTTCCAGTTATTCCCCGATCAACTGTAGCTGACGAACTAAACGCGTGCTTAAAATCATCTAATTTGTGGCGGCATATGAAGACACTTCGATTGACGACTAACATGTGTTTTTGCAACAAGATCCAAGTGCAACGAGTATTTGTAGTCAACATCATAATACGTGGTGGTTAGTACTCACATGTGGGCACGTGTTATGATATTGCGTGCGTAACTCGGAAACTACTCGTTGGAATTCGTTCAAATTTTAACAGCATAAACAGCTTTATGTACCCTGTTATTCTTCCAAGTTTCATCGTCCTAGATGTTATAGAAAGTGAGTTATTCATTTGTTGATCTTAGTGGCGGCATTTTTATTTCTGTTCATATCTCAGTTATCGTTCAAATTCGGAGCCATGTTCATATGAACTTTTTTGCTTAGAATCGCATATTCCATCACCCTTATCATTTTGGTGATGAAATTTTAAAACACCCTGTATATTCACTGATATAGGTCAATATATTTTTCTCATTTTCAGAAAATTCTGTTATCTTTGGCTCCTCAATTTCTTCAGTTTCTACTTCAGAATGATGTTCCGGAATGTTCTCTTGTTCTGTGCTACTAAACTTTGCACTTTCACAAAACAAGAGGAGTGGCTCATCTAAATCATCTTCACAATTCTTTCCTTCAGGCATTGGCATCATACCAGCTGCAATAATTTTCCTGAGCACATACTGAAACTGTTTTGTTGTTGGATTATCACAGCTGCCTCCGCCTAATCGGATTTTAGAGAAAAGGTTCTCCAAACAATCTTGATTGAGTCGAGATGTCAACAAGAATTTTACAGCTTGTGTAGAACGCAATTCTTTCCATAACATTAGAGTAGAAGTAATAGTTAGCTGCAATCCTTTGATGCTTGGCGGTTGAGTCTTGACATCAAGAACTTGTGACCAAAAAAGTTCAACATTTTTTCTAAAAGTGTCAGGTGATGGCTGTTATCCCTAATTGCACATCGTATGTTTTTAACATCACTGAAGTTCTTCCTGTTTAGTGTCAAACAGCTGATCTATTTTTTCAATAAACATTGAAGTGTTCATGGCTTCAGGTGGCAGCTTCTGAAGTAATATCTGAAAACACATGCCTGTTGAAACGCTGTGGCTAAATACTTGCGTGGCTAATTTGACTTTCATTTTTGTAAACGCAACAGGATTCAAGTGAGATTCTTTTAACTTTGGAGCAGACCTTAAATCACTTTCTTGTTTCTTTCTGAAAAAATGATAAACGTGTTTCCATGAGACAGTCTGTCCATTCCATAAGATGTTGTGTTTTTGCAGCATATTACGTAAACATTTGATGAGATGTGGTGGATCATAAAAAAATATTTTACTATTGTTCACTAAGAAATATGGCTTTTCTAATGATACATTCAATTTTCTTCTGGCTTTTTGATTGTTGCTGCCCAAATCACAGACCACAGCTTTAACATTCAGTCCAATGCTTAACAGTTTTGACACTAAGTCTGTTATGACTTTCGCTAAAATTTCTCCTTCCATGGCATTTCTAACAAAGTAGGAAGCTAGTAGTTAGACCAATTTTTAATCAAACCACGTACCATAAAAACTGTTGCATGGTCCGCAGCTTGACTCGTCCTTCCACAATTTCCCAGATCCTCAAAACCTTCAACAAAATCTCGATTCTAATTGTAATGCAAACCTGCTTTTAATGCTACTTCATCTAAGACGAGCACACAGTTTTTGAGAATCAGACATTGCAGAAACCTTGTTACGCAATATGTCAAAGTATTCTTCCTGAATATCTGGTTCACAGGGGATTTCTTGTAACCACTGACGCATGGTTGATACGGCAGGTAAATGAAAAATCTTGCGTAAATTCGAAAGGCTTTTGGACCATGAAAATACATCTTTAATATTTGCTGACCATCTTCTTCCATGCACAGGCTTTCCTGATAAGTCTATTTGCATTTCAAAAAATTTTAGGGCAAAGCCATTCAAATGTTGAGAAGCATATTGCAGAAGTTGCGGTTTTGAAATATTATGAAAATTTATCCTTTGCATATTAATCCTTTTTTCTACCTGCTTGCTCGTGAATATGCACGCTGCAAAAGCCGCTTCAGTCTTTTCTTTCGAGGTGTTAGTTCAAAGTTTGAAGTAGATGCCACGGAAGAAAGCTTAGATGCTTCCTTAATGCCAGATGATGTGCTTGCAATTTCCAAAGAACTTGAAACATTGTAGTCTCCTGACATCATTTCTGTTTCTGCAACATTTGCAAGTATCTCATTTGGTATGCTTGCTTCTTGCGAAGGATGTTCTGGCACATCACATGAGGTTGGTTTCTCTTGCTCCGTTTCTGTTTCAAATTCCAATTCACTAGAGACTTTTTGCAACCTCAAACGATATGCGAAATACGAAAGGCGAAATGCGAAATGCGAAAGGTGACATTTCGTCTTTCTCCTTTCGTATTTCGTTTTGAGAGTTTTTGCACCCGCGAAATAAGAAACGCGAAAAGAGAAATGCGAAAAAGAGAAATTCCAGAGTTTCGATACTGCCAACATCAAGTTTTACTTCTACACTGCTCAGTTTACTCTGATATCTGATTCTCAGCATCATGGTAGCAAGGAGAAATAAGTACTATTAAAGTTTAAAGCTTTAACTCGTGATGGGATTTAACATTGTATTAAACAACTACGAAGCAGTTTCCTCGTCGGACGCCATATTGATTAATGCGAGGAACTTGCTGTCAGAGCGTGGAGGTTGCGCGTAGCACGCAAGCGCGACGACACATTTGGTTACCAAAGGTGGCAACGAAATTTTTTAGAATTTTCGTATTTCGTTCGACAAAACCTGGCATGACCAAACGGTATATGACTGTCACATGACCAAAATGCCACCTATCGCATTTCGCCTTTCGTATTTTGCATATCGTTTGAGGTTGCAAAAAGTCTCTACTAATTTCGTTCAAAGATACGGAATGAGAAATTTTCACTTTTTTTACAGTAGCTGTGTCACGTGTCAATCAACCTTTCTCTAAGATCGTGACGCGCTCGAACCTCCGTGACGAGCGACGACGTCAGGGGCAGTTCTCAGACAATCCGAGAAAACCTCGAGGAACAACGAGATCATCTGATAGAAATCAGTACGAATGGAGAAAGCAGGCGGACGAAAAGGCTTCCGACAGGAGACGGTTCAACACTCGAAATCGTTTCGAGAGGAATTTCGACAACTCGTATGGGCGAGGTAAAACCACTGTTACAAGTGCTTCGAGCAGCGACCTCGGCACCGACGACCGCATGAGGCGAGGTTTCGACGTCAGAATCCGATATGCGCCGAGACGAAGAAGCAGCCCAGCGACACGCCCGTAGCTAACGAGGCCGTCTGGCTACGTATTCATAACCTCATCGGTCCCGCATTAGAGGAGCTCTTAAGCATAGCTTCAGCCGAACCAACTGTCGAGCCAGCGCACAATAATTCTCGTACAACGGAGACAGCGAGGGAATTAAGTGGAGAAACAGAGAGCGACGGAATCTCCGACGGCGACTCGTCGAGACGACTGTACCGACAAGTAGGCGTTGTTGCTTTCAGCCACTTAACATTGATAAGCTGCGATACCCATATAGACATTCGTTCGGTTCGAATTGCTTTCGCCGATACCGAACTAGACTCTAACTCTATCACTCCGTGGCTTGGAGTTTTCCCTTTTTCTATGACTCAGTACTTTGACGCGGGAACCGGAGGAATTTTCCGCCAACAAACAAACTTTTTGCTGTGCGCTCTACCCGCAAGAAATAATCGTTCCTGCCGAACGTAAGCGTAATCTTCGTGATTCTTTTGAACTGCTTTCTTCGAAACGAATTAGCACTGTAGACTTTCACATTAAGCTTTATCATTATTATCACATCAACGAGGATTAATTCGACCCGTTGATAGGATCTTCTTAGCACCGCCAACTGTGTCTTCTTTATTATTTTTTTTTCGCAAGGAGATTTTTCGTCTGAGCGCCGGGGCGAGTAATTGCTTCACTCAAGGGGTGCCCCTTAACGCCAGCGTATACAAGATTACATCAGTGCTGTCTACGATTTCTAAAAGAGGAGTGCGACGATGCGTACATGTGATTCTTAATTATTTGGTGCAATTATTTGATTATTATTTTTTATTTTTTATTTTTATTTATTTTATTTTTTTTTTTAATTATTTAGTTAGTTAATACAAAAGATCTACGTCTGCTCCCCACGAGATCTGGTATGGTAAGAAACCGACAAGTAAGATCTCGTGGGAACAGGGCAGCCACAAAGGCTGGGTTTAACTATCATTACAAACATTAAAAAAAATAAATCAAGGGTTTAATTAGATATTACTAGAACAAATCCAAGCGAACAATCAATAACAAATTGTAAACACATTAATAAGTGTTAACAGAAATACAGATACAAGATGGCGCCAGGCATGGCCTTATAAAGCAACCACATTAAAAGTACTTATACGAGGGTTGTACCAAAAGTAAGGTTCCCAATGAGCTACAGCCTCGAGGGAAGGTGCTAGGCTAAATCCGACAACAGTGCCGTGCGCAGTGGTTCCCGCACTCTCGAGCCCCACTCTCGAGTGATTCGCTACGGCACTCAGTGTTCGCTTGGCAGCCGTCAGAGATGGAAGTGTTGATCGCCGCTCCCGCCAAGTGCGAGGTTCGAGCAGTAATCCTGTTTCTCCACGTAAGGAAGTTACCGCCCGTGGAGATTCATCGGCAACTGACTGAGGTTTATGGTGAAAAGTGCATGTCCGTTCAGCACGTCCGAAAATGGTGCAGGGCTTTTGCTGAGGGTCGCACGGAAGTTCACGATGAAGAACGGAGTGGAAGACCGCCGGTTTCGGATTCGATTGCCCAGAAGATCAACAGTGAGCTGCTGAAAGATCGGAGGGTCACTGTCCGTGAACTTGTTGAACGCATTCCTGAAGGTTCCCACGGCACACGCTTCCTCAACGGATTGGCGGGAGACTTCTTCGACTTAGGAATACAAAAGCTGAAGCACCGTCTTCAAAAGTGTGTCGAAAAAAATGGAGACTATGTTGAAAAATAGACAACAGTGTAAGCTTTTCAACGATGTATAAATTAATAACAATAAACAATGTATTCTACTTGTAAAAAATATGGGAACCTTACTTTTGGTACAACCCTCGTACTACTTAGCTCTAATCCAAAACGGGAATGGTTAATCGATCCCAGAATATACAAAGTTGCGTAGAACAACAGCAAAAATGGTAATGCAAATGCAAAAAAAAATATATTAAAAAAATTTAAAAAAAAATAAAAAATAAAGAAAAAAGTAAAAAATTACATGTAAATTAATCGGAGTAAGCAACAAAAGTTCAATTATTGATAAAAAGTGAAGCAGAAACTATTCGAATGCAATACATCGACCACGTATGCCATGGGGAAAAAAACGAACTGACAGATTAGGATGTTGTATCATGTAATATGTGTTTTTTAACAGCTTTACGTAACGCCATATAAGGCGTTCATTCTCGAAGAGCGGGCGGTAATTTGGCCCAGACGCCAACCCCAGCATAAGATACACATCTATTACACACTCACAGCAATTTCCAGATCATAGGACTCATTTTTTTAGGTTATAGCTCTCTGACTCGATTATAAGAATACAGTACTTCGTAGATAAGTTGTACCATCCATCTTCAAGTGTTTACGAACCCCCGACTCATCTAACAGCTTTACGAGCCAAGTCATAGGAAATGGGAATCATTTCCGGTAGAGATACGAAATCAAGTTACAAAAACATGGCGGATAACGATACTGGACGATTTCGCCGTTCGTGTTAGTAAGGAGATTAATACAAAATTATTAGAACTAATAATACTCTTTAATATGACTATGGATGGGACAAGTTATCTAAAGACTATCTATCGGTAGGGATAGTCTCAACTCTGAGTGCGAGAATAGACTCCCTCAAAAACCCAACGTTGAATAAGCCATTCTCCAACGTTGTTCGTCTTGCTCCTTCAAATTTTACCAGTTCAAGAAAAATTGAACGAAAACAGGAATCTAAGCAAGTTACAATTTTTTCAAACGTAAATTATACTTATTTAATAGTTCCAAATTTATTTGCTAACCAGTTTTCTTATTCATTATTGTGTTACGATTATTTTTTATATACTCGTTGTGATCTGAAATGCATTTCCACTGAACAGCATTCATTATTATCGACTGCTAACAACATGGCTAGTTTCTCGCAGCAAGAATGGAGCTGAACACCGGAAGTTGTGTATCGGAACCTTATAGAAAGTAAGAAGGGTAGATGACTTAATTTCAGCACGGAGGTCGAATATGATATTAACTAAAATAAAATGTCACTGTTTCCCTTTCCATTGTTATAGGGAGTTTAAATCATTGATTTAAAATTCATCCTTTTTTCTGTATTTCAGATTGCCAAGGATACTAATGAGCCTTCCTCTTCAGCAATACGTTATAGTTTCCATTTAGCCTACCCAAAGGAATGGAAAAGGAATCTTGCAGATTTATAATGAGAACGATGTAATGGTGAATTTTTGTGCAAATCAATTCTGTTAAGTGATGGTGAATTTATTGCATTGTACATTACAATGTATAAATTGAATGTATTGTTAAATCAATAAATTTACACGTGTGTAAATTTGTGTAAATAGGTCTGTAAACCTGTGTAAATTTGTGTATACACGTGTGTAAATTTGTGTATAAATTTGTGTATAAATGTGTAAATATGCTATACAGATGTGTACAAAGGTGTAAACTTGTGTAAATAGGTGTATAGACGTATGTAAACCAGTGTGAATAGGCGTACACCCGTGTGTAAACTTCTATATATTGTGTATACACGTCTGTAAATTTAAGTACATATTTGTGTAAGCTTATGTAAATAAGCTGTACAGATGCGTAAGTTGTTTACACACGTGTGTAAATTTGTGCACATATATGTATAAATGTGTGTAAATTTTTGTAAATAAGCAGTATGGAGGTGTACATAAGCGTAAACATGTGTAACCATCTGTAAACCTGTGTAAATAGGTGTACACACACTTTTGTAAATTTGTGTACGTGTGTGTGTAAATTTGTGTAAATTTTGTATACAGATGTGTACAAAAGTGCAAACTTGTGTAAATAGGTGTATACACGTATGTAAATTTGTGTAAATATGACTATATAAATGTGTAATTAGCTGTGAAAATGTATAAATATATAAAAATGTGTAAGTAGGTATATACGCGTATAATAAGCATTCCGTTAATGAGTCTTAAGTCTTGTACAGTCGAGTCAATTGACCCGAGAATGGCGACTTGGAAAATCGAGTCAAACAACTCTTACTGACATCTGTGTCCAATGACTCTCTCAAATGGGTCATATTAAGCGCATATTGCTGTGAGTGCAGTAATTATGTTTTGAGGTAGTAGATAGATATCGTATATACATCTCATAGAATAATAATGTCTGCTCGGGTTTAAGATCATAGTGATTGGAGCAGATAAATTTAAGAGAGAGTTTTGAGATTTATAAACAAACGTGCTTAGCTGCAACCTGTATATTTGATGGATGGTGGGTATTCGCAGGAGATAAAAATTATGTGAGAAGGAAGACCTTTTAGGTAATTTCAGTAAAGTGCGGAGAAACCATTTTTGCAATTTCAGAATTCTGGACAAGTTAAATGCGGTGGTTGGACCCCAGAAAATAACACAGAAACAAGCTGGGAGTGTATCCAAGCGTGATATAACAAAATAAGAATCTCCGGGGGTAAATGACTTAATCTGGAAATCAGGCCCTGTCTTCTGGTAAACTTCAACATAAGAGCATCTATCTGCAAATTCCAAGACAGATCATGAGATAATACAAGACCAAGATATTTAAAAGACTCAATATTCTAATGGGTTGATTGCCATAAGAAATTATAGGAGCTTTGGGAACATTGCATTTATTTCGCTGATAAAAAAAACATAATATTCGTTTTGTCAGTATTAACTTGTAGCGCATTAATGTTGGTCCAGCGAAGGAGCGAACGCAGAGCATCATTTAAAGATGATAATAGTCTGCTAGCCACAGAATCTGAGAATATCAAGGACACGTCATCGGCGTACATAATGGTTTTAGTAGGGCTAAATACACTGGGGAGATCGTTGATGAACAGGTTAAACAGCAAAGGGGATAGTATTGAACCCTGCGGAACCCCCAAGTTTCTTGTTACAACAGCCGATGACGTTCCGGAACGAGTCATAAAGTACTTCCTGTCGCGCAAAAAGTCAGCGATCCAAGCTAATGGGGGCCCATTTATATGGTATTGGGAAATTAATTTAAGTAATAACAGTTGTATAGGGACTGTATCAAAAGCCTTAGAAAAATCGATAAATAAAACTGCTACGAGATTGTTACTAGACATTTCAGCAGAAATAAATTCGGTTAACTCGAAGCATGCAGTCTCGGTACTCCTACTGGGCATAAAGCCATGTTAGCTTGCACTAATAAGTCTACTGGAATAAATATAATTCGTCAGACGATTATACATTAATTTTTCAAAAGTTTTCGAAAAGATGGAAAGTATAGATATGTGACGGTAATTTGTGAAACTGCTTGGATTGCCGCTCTTGAAAATTGGAATAATACGCTCGGATTTAAGAAGTGAAGGATAAGTACCGGAAACCAATGAACTATTAAATATCCTAGCGAGGGGAGCGGCTATTGCATGCCTGATATCAATGATTACGTCAACACGGAACCCCAAAGGATCATAAGAAGAACTAGATTTTAGATTAATAATTGTAGTACTCACCTCTTCTGCAGTAGCAGGAGTAGAGAAAAAACTGCCAGGGGTGGCGAGGCGACTAATAACGCTCGGGTCAACGCAACAAAAATCAGATGGAAACGATGGCAGCAGTGACTGAACAAACTCAGTCAGGTCTGAAGAAGTAATAAGGTGCGACTGAGGAAACGGAGAGTTAGCTCTGGGAGACCCATGTGTTAGCCCTTTCAATAAACTCCACTTATCGTTGATTGATGGAGACGCTGAAAGAGATCGGCGTAGTATTTAGCCTTAGCTAATTTGATGGAATTCTTAACTCTATTGGAGCAAATTTTATAACCAGACCGCAGCTGGGGCGAATTTTTCTTCCAAATTTTTAGGTACAGAGCGTTCTTCTGTCTTATAAGGGCTAAAATACTGGGGGTTACCCAAGGATTACGAATTGAAGGGGAATTATTTCTGTCAGACTTAAAGTGAAATAGGGTAAAATACCGCTCCCAACCTAATTTCCAATGACAAACAACCCAACCCAATTTCCAAGAGAAGATTAGTATCAGAGGAGGAGTTTAACACTAAGTTCCAATCTGTCATTAACAAATATGAAGAAAAAAAAAACCTATATAATCACAACAATAGTTGAAGATGAAAAATTTGCTCTGCTAAGATATGGCTTTTACACTTGGTAATTATGTCTCGATTCCTTAGAATTTTATATAAACAGATTCAGGAATACCCACAGATCTGAATTGCACTTGACAAATAGTAATCATAATCCTGGATTATTAATAAGGGACTGTTTCTCTAATAGAACTGAAATTCAAAATAAACTTACTACTGGAATTTTATCCAGCAACAATGGCTCATTAAACAATTGAATGAGAAAACTGTTTGTTACATCGCAGCATCCTGACTCATATAAATAAATAATCTATCATTATTGTTTTTAGCTTTGAAGAAATACTGTACTAATAAGTGATAGATAGTTAGTACAGTTTTTGGCCCCGTTTTCTAACTAAAACAAAATGGCGGAGCATGGCGCCCACTAGATCTTGTGGTGTCTGTAAAAATTATATTAAAGTAGCAGATAAGGCGCTCTTTTGCATTGGATTGTGCAAGAAATGGTATCATATTGCATGTAAGCATATTCTGGAGGCTGATTTTAATTATTATGAAAAAACTGGAATAGAATATGAATGTGAGAAATGTGCACGAGAAAGAAAATTAGGTAAAACAGCTGATTCGTTGTTATTAAGCTCATCAAGTAAATCAGGTAATTCCAAAAATAAAGGGGATGAGGTTATAAATGTGAACATAAGGAGTGATACATTAGAAATGGAGGGTGAAGAAATGAAATGGATTAAAACGAAATTAATGGAAATTTCTAGTAAATTAGAAGACTTTCAGACTTTGAAAAATAAATTTGAAGAATTTACAAATGCATTCGGATTTCTTTCTGAATCTTTTGAAACTATGCGAAAGGAATTAGGAGAACTAAAAATGATGGTCTTAGATATAAACAGGAAATTACTAAAATCAAGGAAGAGAATAATAAATTGAAAAAGGATGTAGAAGATTTAAAAATGAAGTTGTGTGAATCTGAGCAGTATTCTTATAATTCGAATATTTTGATTGGTGGTATTCCAGAAAAACCGGAAGAAAATTTAGAGGAAATGGTATATAAAATTGCATCAACTATGCAAGTGAATTGCGTGAGGTCGGATATTATTTCTGTTCATAGAATTGGAAAGAGACAAAATGGATCCTTGAAGCCCCGTCAAATCGTTGTAAAGTTTCATAGGAATATGATGAAGCAAACTATATTGCAGAATAAGAAAAAGAGATATCGTACATTAAATACTAAGGATGTAGGTATCTGTAATGAACTTTATCCAATCTATATAAATGAACATTTGTCTCCTTTTTATAATGAAATTTATCAACAAGCAAGAAGGAAGAAAAAGGAACTTAATTATAAATATCTTTGGATTAAAAATGGTCTGATATTGATTAGAAAAACTGAAAATACACAGCCAATTATTTTGAGATGCCTAACTGACATTCTAAAATTATAATCTGTGATTTAAATATAAGAAATATATATGTTTTTTTCCTCTCTCTCTAATGTTTGAGTCTTATACTGATTCACTATCCACAAATTTGGATAATTTGGAAAATGTTACGCCTTACTTGAATTCCTTAGATGAATTACCGAAGTGTTTAAATACTCAGCATATAAATATCTTTTACTTAAATATACGTAGCTTGCAAAAAAACTTCGATCAATTACTTGTTTATTTACAGTCTAGTCAAATTAATTTTCATATTATTGCATTGACTGAGACATGGCTTAAGGTCACTTACCTTAGTACCATACATATACCAGGATATACTTTTTTCCATACCTCTTCAAGTTTAAATCGAGCAAGTGGAGTTGCTCTTTTTGTTAAATATGAAATTTTTGCATTAATACAGGAAGTGATCTATTTAAAAACTGATTGTCTTCTTTTATCATGTATGATAGATAAAAGGAAATTTAATATAATTTTGGTATATAGATCACCAAACTATTCTGTAAATACTTTTATACAAGAGTTAAAAATGGAACTTGGGGATAAAAATAAAAATAGGTCTACTATTTTAATTGGGGATTTTAATATAGATATCATATCTGATGAAGAAAGAGGGGAAGTTACATATTTTATTGATACATTAAGGAAAATGAATTATTTCCCACTTGTTCTAGTCCCTACTAGAGTTACTGAGACCACAGCCACTTGTATTGATAATATTTTTGTGAATAATAATCTCATTTCTTCCTGTCAATGTTATGTTGTTGAATGTTATATAACTGACCATTTCCCATTGGTTTTGTGTGTAGATATAGAAGAAACTTTAAATATATCTAAATTTAATTGTAAAATAGACTATAATGGGTTAAATAATTATTATAAACAGATTGATTGGTATGTTGATGAAACAAGTATGGATATAGATCTAATTTATAATGCTTTTCATGAAAAACTTATAAATGGTTTAAAACTTCATACAAGAACTATTGTTGATAAAAACAAAATCAAACTAAAACCCTGGATAACAGCTGAGCTTATCTCTTTAATAAAACGTAGAAATGAAATGGGTAGTTTTTTAAGGAGGCATCCAAAAGATATCATGTATAAAACTAGATTTCGGCATTTCAGAAATTATGTAACTTCTCAGTTAAGGAAAACTAAATGGAGCTATTATCAGAATTTATTTAAAAATACTAAATCAATTTCTAAATCTTGGCAAATTGTAAATACAATTTTACATCGGAAAAAGAAAACTATTGTACTAGACTCTAAAAATGTAGATGTTCATGGAATTAATGATTTCTTTGTTAAAAGTTGTGAAAACATGCAAAAATTTGATAGACGTGACTTTACATGTTTGTCCTCTTCAATTTCAAATTCATTTTATTTTACTCCTGTTGTTTCTTCAGATGTATTTAATATTATAAACTCTCTAAATAATACTTCTTCAGTAAGTTATGATGGAATTTCAACAAAATTGTTAAAAAATAATATTGCTATTTTGGTTGTTCCGATAACTAAAATAATTAATCTTTCCTTTTCTCTTGGGAAATTTCCAAATATTTTAAAAAAGGCCTTAGTTACTCCTGTTTATAAGTCAGGAGATTCAAAAAATTATGCAAATTATCGTCCAATTTCTGTTCTATCGAATGTCTCTAAACTATTTGAGACTATCGTTAAGCAGAAGCTTATTTCTTTTCTTAATGCTCAAACATTTTTTTCTCCATTGCAATTTGGCTTTAGAAAGGGATTGAATACAGAAATGGCCATACAACATTTAACATATAAGCTCTCATCTGCGATTGAGCAAAATTGTAGGCCTATTGTATTATTTCTGGATTTGCGAAAGGCTTTTGATTCTGTAAATCATTTTATTTTACTTTCTAAATTATTACAATATGGAATTCGCGGTACGGCTTATGGCTGGTTTGCTTCTTATTTAGAAAATCGAAAACAAGCTGTCCGACTGCATAAAAAATACAGTTCTTGGAGGACTGTATCAACAGGTGTTCCACAGGGTTCAATTTTAGGACCTTTATTATTTTTAATCTATATTAATGACTTACTTTCTCTACCTATTCAAGGTATAATTCAGGCATACGCTGATGATATAGCTCTTATTTATGATAAAAAGGAGTTTTTGAATATCAATCTCATAGAAAATGATTTACGTATGATAAATCGTTGGTTATCTTTAAATGCTTTGACTATAAACGCAGACAAATCTGTTTTTATGCAGTTTCATCTGTACCCTTTTTCTTCTACTTTAAATACTTTTAGAATTCATCAACATGCCTGTGATATGATAAATTGTTCCTGTCCATTATTGAACAAAGTACTTCGGTTTCGTTACCTTGGTGTAATGTTTGACACCAAGATTTGCTGGAAAGAGCATATACAGGCCCTAACTTTAAAATTGAAATATGCTTCTTATATTTTGTATGAAGTTGGGCACTTTGTTCCATCAATTTTTTTATTAACTATTTATTTTACTTTATTTCAATCAAATTTTCAATACTGTGTTTCTATTTGGGGTGGAACTTTTAAAAGTCGTCTTACTAATCTAATTAGAATTATTGACAAGACAATTAGATTTCTTTCATCTAAAATTATATTTGCAAAAAATCATATTATTCTTCCTTTTTTGAAATTATATTTTTATTTTCTTGGTTTATATACACTAAAGCAGTCTGAGCAGATGAAGCCTTTTTTACATAGTTATAATACTAGATTTTTAAAAACATATCCTATGTTAATTCCACTTGTTTCTAGAACATCTATAGTCCGTCAACTTTATGTTACAGCTCCGAAATTATATAATCTAATTCCTCTTATTATAAGGCAGTCTTCAAATAAAAATATACAGAAAAAGATGTTAAAAAATGGATTAATGATACAGATAACCTAGAAAACCTTTTATTCTAAAATTTTTAAATTTTTATTTTTATTTTTGATGTTTTGCTTTATCTTTTGCTGCTGATGCGAGTCACTTACTCTTTTGCAGCAATTATTAGTTTCTCTATTTTATCAATATCAAATTTTGCTTTAATTCTGATAGACTTTAAATTTTGATTTTATAAAATTTCAATCTGTTGTAAAGTTTTGGACAGATTTCTGTCTATCTGGTAAGTTGTAATTTGAAAATTGTAATTTGAAATTGTAATTGAAATTTGAAATTTATTTATAATTTATAATCTATAATTTATATTTTGATATTGTATTTTTCTAGTAAATAAATTCAATTCAAAAAATTCAATTCAAAAATTGATATCCGGTTAGGAATAATTATTCTGCGGGAAAAAGATTTTAAAATAGGTTCGTAAGAGACACTATTATCAAATATGGTCATCAGTGGAAAATGGTCACTGATGGCCATATCAAGTGAGTTACTTAGCAAAGGAGGAGAAGAAGAGGAAAAACACCCATCAATTGCAGAAAAGAACTTATGATAGGCAGCATAATGAGTATAAGAACGGGTAGTGAGCTGGAGTCTAGAAGAAACAATTGGATTAAAACGTGAATTTAAAGCAGGAGATGGTTTGGACATATCAATGTTAAAATCCCCGACAAGAATAGTCCTTTTATACGAACTCTGTAAGCCCAAAAGCATGGAAGACAAGACGTAGCAAAAAGCCGGTAAAATTCCCGGATGGAGGCCGATAAATTAATATAACAATATATTTGCAGTTAAGCAAGACAGTTAATATCTCGTAATCGGAGGAAATTAATGTATAT
This sequence comes from Rhysida immarginata, assembly GCA_023313115.1. Lineage (NCBI taxonomy): Eukaryota > Metazoa > Arthropoda > Chilopoda > Scolopendromorpha > Scolopendridae > Rhysida > Rhysida immarginata. The sequence goes on along the minus strand of JAHWFO010055108.1, from coordinate 6,306 downwards.
TCGGGAATTTCGGCACAAGTGAATTTGTCTGATACGTAAACACAAATCCCACCTCCACGCTTATTGACTCGGTTTACAGAAAAAACATTAAAGTTGGGCAGGATGGTGATATCAGATGGATCCCGACTCCAGGTTTCTGTGAACGCTAACATAGAGGGCTTCATATTAAGAGTATTAAGATTAACTAACATTTCAGCAAAATTAGCAGAAATGCTCCGTATATTTAAGTAAAAAATTGAAAAGAGGCTATCGGTATTAGTAAACTCAACAATCGAAGAGTTGAAACTATCGGCAGAAATTGGGAGTTGATAATCTGAACGATAAACCATGTTCAGAACGAGTACGATTAGAGGCACAGAACGGCGTAATCTGACTTGGAAGTTACTCAATTTGGACGCAGGAGATTATACGCCTGGTCAAAAATATGCCAAAGCAGCAGGGGTAGGACAGAGGGAAGCTCGCAAAAGAAAAACGGGTTCAGTTTACGAACAAATAACAGCTAGTAAAACGGTGCATAAAAAATAGAACTAACAAATTACCATACATATGATGAATAATAAAAAAAAATAATTAGAAAATGAAAAAGGTTGACCAAAAAAAAAAAAAAGTCGATACATCATACAAAAAAAAATATAAGAAACCAGTGCAATACAGACAAACATAGGACTTATTGATAAATTACGATATGAGGTCCATACGTGCAAAAAAACAAAATTAAGTTGAATTACAGAGACACTGGAGATCACCGTAAGACGATAGTCGAATTGGCTTACCATTAGGGCCCCGGGCAAAAATCCTGCCTCCGGAGCTCCAGACATTCTGTACTCCAAGTTTCTGGTTTGCATCACGGAGCAGTCTATATCTAGAGACTGTTAGGTCCTCCAATAATACGTAAGGAGTAGACCGTAAATTGCACCTGTTTTTGATGATAGTGTCTCGGAAGGTGGAGGTCGCTAACTGTAGGAGAATAGTCCAGCAGAAGATGAGTTGCGTGGTCCAAGACGATGGATTGTAGAGATATCAGTGGCGTTGATACTAACACCCAATTTGCTGGCACAGATATCAGAGAAGATGCTGATCAAGTTCTCCGCAGGTTTTTCTGGGACTCCAATTAATCTGAGGTTATTGCGCCTGGAATACTGTTCCAGGTCGTCAATTTTTTCCAGAGCTGAGCCGATAGAGGATTCGCCGCCAGGGAACAAAGTGGACTCCACCCTCTCAAGTTGCGCCTTCATGGTATTCAACCGCTGATCAATCTCAGCCAGCCGAGAAGCCGACGACTCCATATGCTGAATCAGGGGCGTTAACTTATCAGAAACTTCGATTATTTTTTGCTCAAGTTGCTCGCCAATTTTAGAAAGAATTACAGTGATCAGTTTCTCGAGTGAATTCGGTTCGTCGAAATAAGCTGTAATAGCTTTTTCAATAAGTATACTTGGAACGTCGCCAGACGGTACACAGGAGAGTCCATTGGAGAAAGACGAGAGCTAACCGGCTTAGTGGCAGTCGAATTCTTTTCTGCACCTTTTGGCATGTTGAATTGCACTCTAAAATTAAATTAAAGCTAACTAGAAGGTGGATAAATCTGTTGATAGGCTGAGGAGGTAGAACAACTTACCAGCCAAACGAGACACAATTACAAAACTCCAATGGAGGGGTGTGAAGAAAAGGAGGCGCTCCAATGTTATAGTTTCGATTGCTCTTGAAACCAGCTAAGGTGAAACAATTCAAAAAAATTCAGTCCATGCTATATTAATGAAGCCACATAACACTAATTGAAGCACACATTCCAATGGAAAATGTAGAATGTTAAAAGTTGACGCTTCACGCTGCCTACTCGAACGGAGCTCAAACGCAGACGTCCGTTACAGTCGCCGTCTTGAAATTTACCATCGATTATGATGCTAGAATATTTTTTGTCAAAGTAAAAGCAATTTCAGTGAAGTGTGTGTTGTGCTTCAGTGCTTCGATAACGTTTATTTCTCGTTTAAGCTTTGGAAGCTTTGTATTCAGTGTGTGTTCTTCCGTATCGTTAAAGGGTATTGTGCTTTTGTTATCTGTGAAGTGAATTCTGGAGCCACGTGTTCCAGTTAGTTATGCCTCTATGGTATATGTATTTTGTGCCCAAGTTCATATTCGAGAAGCGACGTTGATTTGAAGCTACTGATATCATCAGTGTGTGATACCAGCTTCTTCTGGCAGTAGCATCTTTTTGTTTCAGCGTGACTTCTGTCGTCTTGCTACGCAGATATCATTGCCCTTCAATTCTTCTGCCAACGTCGGTGTCTACTTTACTCAGCGAGTGTGCAGCGAACCCCACTCGATTTCATCTTCTATTCTGTCGTTCGACGCCCAGCGCCTCCTACCGTTCTCTTTACCAGCGACGACGGAACCGATTCTACGTTATTGCGACTTAACTCCTGATCCAGGACTTTTATTAGAATCACCGATTCCGGACTTTGACCTTTCATCTTTATTATTCAGGCCCTTCACGTTTAGAGACTTTGACTCTTGAGTGAATGATAAGTTCTCATTGGACTCTGGTTCATTTTATTATTTTCACTGCGTGTAAAGAAACTCCGCTAATAAAATTATTTTATTTTCCTTTTTCAAATCATCCCGATCTCGTTCTGTTCACACCTTGACACGTGACAAGCTGTTACACCCCCCTCCTCTTCATCCATCCCTCCTGTTACATTCTCCTGCTGCTCTGATTTGTCACAAGACGGTTGATAAGAAGCATTAAACAAAGTTGGAATGGCATTTCAAATTAGCCGTTTACTTTAAATAGAGGAGAATATTAATATCATTTTAAAACTTCGTCATATAAGCCCATAAGATTATTTTATAAAAAAAAATCTTGATATTATTTTTATTAATGTATATAATTATAAAAATATTAAATGCTTTATTAGTGACATGAAACTGGAAATGAAGAATTTTCCTTTTTAATGTGTAAGTTTTTTAATTAAGAAAAAACCCTGTAGGTTTTAAGTTTGTTTATTCATTAAAAATGTACATTAAAACAATGTATAAATCATGCAAATCAATTGGGTTTATTTTTTTTAGGTTTTACCACTCGAATACTAATAATTATTTTGATTTGATTTTGATTGATTGTGCATCTTAAAATTCGTGTTTTAATTGTCACATTACCTCTCAGCAAAAGGGTTCAAAAATTGTGACGAATCAAAATGATCCGCGCAGAGCACGTAACCTTTTTGGTATAGATTCTGTTTGTTTACAAGATCAGGACTATCATAATTAATGATCCATTGCGAGCAACTAAAGTAACAAACAACGAAATCGAATGTTATCAATAATTAAGGACAACGAAATTTGAACATCATCAAACAATCATTAACTGCAATTAACGTAATTATGTAGCCCTTTCAGGTGTCATTTTTTCTTTTAATGGTAGAATTTTTGGCAAATGTTGACTTTTAGTAACTGCGGCACAATTACCCTACCAGACAGGCGTGTGTGATATATATCTTCCTGTAACTAAATTTAAATATAGAAGAAGGAGTGTGTCGTATGTCGGCCTAGGCTAAATTACCACCAACATTACGTCTCTTGGCGCCATATTCTCAATTTCCGTCACGGCTGAAGAAACATAATGACCTGACTTCTTTATCTTGCTATTATTAAATTAATTAGGATTGAGTCGACCAGATCTACCTCTTGCTATTTCTTGCTGAGTTCTTTTTGTCGTTTAGTATTACCTGTAGGTTAACTTTTTTGTAAATTTTGTTGTTTGTCCTATTGGATCTGTAGTATTTTTAAGGTTAAACCTGATTTAATTACCACATTGATGTATTAATCTTATTCGCATGTGGTTTTTTAATAGGCCTCATGCTCTGGGCCTTGATTTATTGCTCAGAGATCATTTCGTTTTGCTTATGTTTTAGTAGGTTTTGGGCCTTTATACCCTATACTAATTATAGCATACTTATGTTTGTCCTATTGTTATTTAGCCAATACCTAATATTTTGTTTCTGGGGTTTGTTTTGGGTGCGCACTTGTGTCCACGCTTTGTTGCCCCATTGGACCAACTTGCCGGCTCACAGCCTTGCACCCTATGATGTTATTATCAACATTAACATAAACTTTTAATGGTTTAGCAATCTTAAGTTTGTACTATTGTATTATGCGAATTTTATTTTGTGTCGCTGTTCCATCTTGAATAATTTTAATCACTGTAAAAACTATACTCTGTCCAACGAAAGAAAACCTGGGCGTGCCCAGTTAAATTGCCAATTTCAATTGTTAAACATTGTTTAATTTTACTTAGCAACAAGGCCTAACAATTGAAATCGGAAATTTAATTAGACACGTCTAGTTTTTCATTGAACAGTGTATAGTTTGTAATTATCTTGTTCTACTAACTTATTGTAATTTTATTTGATTTAATAATGTATTGTCGGTCTTTGACCATACTGGTCCTCGCAGTCATTGATGTAATCCATTTATCCTAATCTAAATAAATAAATAAATAAATAAATAAACATTCAGCACAACAAAACGATCGTCGAAACAAAGTTTAAATTAACCACAGCGCAACAATAGGCAAAGGGAAACGAAGCCTTTGTTTACATGACCGTGTCTGCAAAGACGTTAACAATGCCTTCAGTAAAGATAACAGAAAGAACTATTAAATTCATAATAATCACAGAGAGAGAAAGGGCGAGGTCAAAAATGCAAACACCGAGTTGGGTTGGTGAAGCAATGATTATTGCTCGATTATTAACGTATTGTTGACTATCCTAGCAACAATGATTTTCTTCACTAACTCAACTCGGTGATAGCATTTTTGACCTCACCATCATCATACATAGTGCATTGTTATTCGTATTTCAACCAACAATGTATTAAGTTTCAATACGAAGGCCTTCTCTCTCAGCGGTCACGACTATACGCTGTCCAACAATCAAACGCCGACGTCACAAATTGCTCCACGCAAATAAAACTCCATAGACATGTAAGAAAATCTATTGTGGAGACCACAAATACACATTTTTAGCCCAGTCGATTACAATGAAAAGGGAAGGTGCACAACTAGATGGTACAACAGTCCTAACTACAAAATTTCAACATTCCACAGCTAATCGTTCTTGAGTTATGCGAGATACATACTGTAACGGGCAAAAAATACGTGAGGGTCGTTTCTTCTTTAATAGTGTAACACTCCCCCGTACAGAGCTCTTCCTAAACGGAAAAAAAAAACAACACAAAGCATTAGCAGAGAGACTTTAGGTTATAAGTAGACAAATTTAGTTCAAGCAAATATGAATAATCCGCAGTACTTCCCTTTTGTTTTCTCAGTTTCTACTGACAAAGATAAGGTCAAGAAAAGAAAAGAAAAGTAAATAAATCGCAACGTAGAGGATTTGTTTGTCCTGTTATAATATAAATCAGAATTTCGTTAGACAACCATGTCTGACAAAAAAATCCGGGGCTTTATTGCAAATTTCTCGCCTGGGTGGCGTTTACAATTATATCTTTTTCTGATCACTGGATTTTTCTCGCCTCCGGGCGTTCAGAGAAAAAAAAAAAAATTATATTTTCTTACTCATTGGTTAAAAATTCTTTTACAATGATAGCGAACCGAAATCTCTGGACAAAATATTTAAGAGATTGTTCTAAACTTAAAAGAGGACAAAGAAGTAACAGTTATTTTTATCGTTCACACACTTTTCGTGGGACTAATGTTTCTTCACGCGTGGAAATCCTTTTTTCTTATTTTTCAGGTTTAACCGAGACTATTATTAGAGTCTACAGGTAAGTTACAAAAGAAATCATCTCTTTAGGTTCGTTTATTAATCACTTTCTCTTTTCACCTTCTGCATCTTTGTATCTTTTCAGGGTTTCATCGGCTGTGACAATTATGGCGACGCGCTCCCCTTTTTTTTTGTACACCAGTTTTGATCACTACCGGCTAATCAAGAATTAAGCAACAGTAAGGGGAACGGGAAATACTAAAACTAACTTGAGAATAACAGGGGAAAGGAGGGGAAGACCCAAATCCAAAATTAGGACTGGAATTTGAGCATGTTAGTAGGGGTTCTTACTGCGCTAGGAAAATCTTACGGAACCAACGATATCATTGAGCGTCTCCTCGACTTTCTTTGAGTTGAGTATCGCCTCGCATGGAGCGGGATTGCCATCAGAAGGAAACGGGCGTGTGCTGGGTTTCATCGGACATCTGATTTCCTCTTTGCGAGCTTGGATTGTTCTGTAAAGGGATACAAATAAAGATATAAAGAAAAGCCGATGGCAGAACTTATGGCCCGAATAATACGTTTA
>JAHWFO010055105.1:0-24008 GCA_023313115.1 Rhysida immarginata | reverse complement strand
GTCGTCGTCGAGGCATGGTGTTCTTTCAAGCAATTACTCTGAAAATCTAATCATTTATACTCTGACCCATTGTATGCAAATATTGCAAATTGCATATGGATTAGACCATTCCATCAGGGTGTTGCGATTTTTATAAACAGTAGTGTAGCTCATGTTTTGTTTTTTTTCCTCAGATAATAGTAGAAAACTGAAATTTTGCGTGCTACAAAAGTGAACCACTCGTAATACAAAGAACGAGCTGTAATCGAATTGCTTGTTGGGGAAGGAAAAAACGCTGTTGTAAACATTTACAGCGTTTGTCTGTTCTACATGAAAGTTGCGCGGTTGGTTGTTGGGCTCTGCGTTGAAGGACATAGCTACGTGAACAGGAGAAGAGCCAGTTACACGCAAGACAATCATTCACTTGTTTCACGGGGATAATATAGGGAAAATAATCTGTAATTCATTTATAATTCATTTATATTGTGTGTAATTTTCATACATTTTCGAGGAGGAAAACTGGGAGCATTGTTTTCTGAGCAATTGTCGTACAATTTTTCTACTGCAATACATTCCAGGCTTTTCTCCACAGTTTTTTTTATTATATCAATTGAATTTATTTCACAGAAAGGAAATTTCAGTAAGAAGAATTACGTATTGGAAACAAAGCCGGTAGAGTTTAAAGAAGCGTTCATTCTCTGTTCAATTCAGCACCACGGAATACTTGCAACCATTGAAAATGAAGCAGATCAAGCCAAATTAGAATTTGTTTTACGCAGATCACGTCCCTCTAAAGGAGTAGCTATAGGTCTCTCTCGAGTCGGTGAAAAACAGAATTTTAGATGGAGTAACGGCAAGATGCTCGAGAAGTACTCCAACTGGGGACCAGGTCAACCAACTGTAGATAAATGTGTGCAAATTGTGGTTTCCCCGGTTCCTCTTCCTTGGGGAAAGTTCGGTAATTGGGATGATGCTCGATGTGATAAAAAAGGTTATGTTTGTGAAGCAGGCAGGAGTAGATATGCTGTTGGGCTCATAGAAAAGACTCATCAAGAGGCGATTGATTACTGTGCTTCTTTTAGTGGGTGGAAGTTAGCTACTTTTCCAACTCAAGCATTACAAGAAGAAGCAGAAAAAACGGCATTATTTGGAATAAATTACGAAAAATTCTTTTATATTGGGTTGAAAGACGTGTCAGACGGTCAGAAAAAGTTTCAATGGATTAATGGAGTTTCGATAAATCAGACCTACAGTAACTGGGGAATAGGCGAGCCAGGAAACATCCCTGACGAAAATTGTGCAATATTACACAATACTATAGTTAAGGGAAGTTTTGAAAGAACTTGGCATGATGTTGGGTGTAACAACAAATTGTTTTTTATATGCGAGCGTTCTTAAAATGCCACTTCAAATGATGAATTTCGACACTTGAAACATAATTTTTTAACTTCTGCAAATTAATGAATCACATCTCCCTTGAACATTTGAAAAAATAAATCGTTTCAATGCTTCGTTGACCATTTTGTACACAGTGTTAAAGGAAGTTTACACGATTTACATTCTTTATTCTTAAAATAAATCCTATTTCTTTATTGGAAGCGAAACTTATGACAGTACTTAAGTACGAGGTAGAATGTCACGGATAAGCGAATGACAGAAAGGAAGAGTGTAGATTAAAAAAAAATATATTAAATTTTTTTTTAATATGACAATAGAAATTGGAATAATTCTTTCTATAAATAGATGCACTAATTTTCCATCTTGTTGTTTAAGATCACTACCAGGAGGAATTGAAATTATACTTGGGATTCTTGTTCAACAAGGATAAAACTCTTGCTTTTAAAAATTACTAGATGTGTCCCGTCAAAATTTGACGGTAAACAACACATCTTATTATTAATCTCCATTTCTTTAATTAAAAGATAAATAAATAAAAAATCGTCAGATCAAAAATTAGAGCAGCTTAAAAGCAGAGAAAGTTGCACGGAAGCCAATTTTTGCGGATATAGGTAAAAACAGTTTTTATCATATCACTACGCATGCGCTTAAAGCAATTTTTAATTGTAAATTACCGCTAATTAATAGTAATTATAGACACAAAAACTAACTTTGACAAATCTACAGACTAAGATGTTTCATTTAAGACCAAAATGAAGTTTAGAGATGCAGTAGTTTTCTCCAACGAACTGTCGAAAGAATTATCCTCGGAACTTAAATATATAGATTTTTTTTTATTTTATTCTTTATTTTAAAAAACAAAAAGTCAGGACGGCATTATAGTGGCCGCAAGGGTTCTTTAACGTGCAGCCAACAAATGACTACACGGGATCAATGGCTTTACATCCTTTCCGATGGAAGTACGTGAACTCAGGATTTTTCCTATGAAAAAATCCACGTCGACCTCGGTTGGGATCGAACTCGCGTCCTCGGTCATCAGAGGCGATCATGCAATCGCTGAGTCACCGAGGCCGATATTTACCACTGCGTACCGCATTGTTATAAGAACAGTTTGGAGAATAAAAATTTGCCTCCTTTTATAAATTTCCAAAAGATCCGACGTTGAAATGGAAATGATACCTGAATACATTTTATTGAGGAAGCACCGAGATCTTTCCTTCAATATTTCTATCTTCATTCATGGCCAAGAAAACTGCCTTCACACGACCAGAGTGTAACGTATTGTAAGCAGCCTGCTTGTGTTTTGCGCTTCCGTTTGCCCTCTTTACCGTGTGTGAGAAGTTTGTTAGAATATGAAAGAATTGTTTTGTCCATAATATTTTGAAAAAAGTGCTGCCCATAAAAATAACACATTATTGTTCTAATTTACTACTACTACAAAAATGTCTTTAGAGTTTTTTCCTGTAAAGTTTGTACTTTATTTATTATTATTATTAATTTTTTTTTTGTAGAATGAAAACTGCGTTTTTACATAAAACAGTGGGGTGGTTGGGAAAACTAATACAATAGTTTCAAAGGTTACGAATGTCAGTCATTTTTTCGTTTTACATGTTTTCGTAGCACGTTTGAGCACAAATCACATGTTACAAATTTTATTTACAAAATTAGAAAAGCATATTATATAAAAATATAAACAGACCACCTTCTCCAATTTTTTCAGTGGAAAGCTTGAAATAAAAATCTACAAGTTCAAAAAGTTAGAGCATGGATGAAGAAAAGATGGATGGGAACTCTATGCGTCAAGCGTGAGTTTTTTTCAGTGGCGCTCTCTGGCGATTTGCGTATTACTAAGCCAAAACTGTCTGCGAAATAAAAAAGAATAGTTTCAGTTGCTGCTTTGCGTAGTACTAAACCGAAACTTCACCACCATCGTTTCGATTTGCGTAGTACTAGAAATTTTTTAAAAAAGAAATTTATATTATTATTATTATTATTATTATTATTATTATTATTATTATTATCTTTATTCCATTTATTGTAATATAATTACATATTTGGAAGAGGAGTCTCAACAAAACACTTAACATCTTTTTCAGTTTTTATACTATTTCAATATTTCAGATCTTTACATTTTCTTTTACAAAATATCCTTTCTTTTCAATTAACTATTTTTTTCACAGAAATCTTTTATGATACATATTACTTTCCAATTAATTTGATTTCCATTTAGGTAAGTTTTTTCCCAATTTTCTTTTCTTTCTAGACCTTGTTTCTTTCTCTCTTCCTCTACCATTCTACATTCAAATAAGACATGTTCCAATGTTTCTGCATCTTCTTTACATCCTCTACATATTTTTTCTTCCTCCCTACCATACACTTTGTTTCCCACCAAAATACTTTCACATCTAATCTTTAAAAATAAAATTTTAACTCCAATATAATTTTCTATTGTTAAATACCTTTCTATTTGCCAATTTGTCATAATTTTTTTTATATATTCTACATGATACAGAATTATTTATTCTTTCCGTCCTTTCCTTCAATTCCTTTGCCACAATTGTCTCCATTATTTTTTCGTTTAATTCTTGCAAACTAATTTTTCTTACCCGCTTACCCTCCCACCAAATCTCTCTATATTCTTCCGATATATTTTCATTTATTTTATCAATCCATCTATAACCCTTACCCCCTCTAGCCATTTTTTTAATTTCATCCCAGCAAATCTGTACCAATCTATTCTCTTGCATATCTTCAATCTTTTCGATATATTTTGAAGCTTTTTTTACCAAATTAACCTTCAACTTTATTCTTCCTATTTCAGTCAAGACTACACAATTTGGTGTACTTCTTCTCAGTTCAAATATACATTTGAAAAATTGATTTTGTATACTCTCTATTCTTTCATCTTCTTCCTATCCCCATATTTCTGCTGTATACTCAACTATACTTTTAACTTATCTATCAAACATTTTTATCATTATTTAAACATCATTCATCTTTGTTCTTTTTACCAATGACCACACCTGCTTCATTGCCAGTTTTGCCTTTTCACTTATTTCTTCTTTCTGTTTCCCATAACTATTCTTCGGAGTAAACCACATACCCAAATATTTATATTCTTTCACTATTTCAATCTTTTCATTTCCCCATTTCCATTTTTCTTTTACACTACCTTTCCCACCCTTTTTAAACACCATCATTTTTGATTTATTAACATTTAGTACCAAATCATTTTTTCTCAAGAAATCCTCTACACGTATTAGCATCCTTCCCATTTCTTCTTCATCCTCTGCCAGTAAAACCACATCATCTGCATACATCAATTGAAAAATTTTCTTCCTTCCTACAACAATTCCACCTTCATTACATTCTTTCAAATAATTTCCCAGATCATTCATAAATATTATAAACAGCAGAGGACTTAAAACACATCCTTGTTTTACTCCGTTAGTTATCCAAAAGGATTCCGTAACACCATTTCTACTTTTAACTTTACATTTTGTCTCTTTATACATACTTTTAATATTTCCTAATAACTTACCCCCTATACCCATACTCCTTAATTTTACCCACAATTTTTCCCTATTTACCGAATCAAAGGCAGCTTTCAGGTCCATGGAAAATACTATTACCTTTTTTTCTTTTCTGTATCAGTTTTAATTCTATTATACTATTCAGAATAAAAATATTGTCTATAACACTCTTTCCACTTCTAAAACCAGCCTGTGTATCTTCAAGATACTCATTCTCTTCTATCCATCTTCTCAGTCTTTCTTCTAGAATATTTGTATACACCTTATATAGGCCGGAAGTTATACTCACTCCTCTGTAATTAATCACCTCATTTGCACTTCCCTTCTTTTTAATTGGACATATCACCACCTCTTTCCATTGATCGGGAAATTCCTTTTTTTCAAAAATTCGATTATAAATCTCACTTAGTCTTGCAATTATTATTGTTGGATCAGCATACTTCACAAACTCTCCTGGAACACCATCTAATCCATCCGCTTTCCGATCTTTCAATTTATTTATCGCTCTCCATATTTCATCATCGTTATCTCTTCATTATACCATATTTTCACATCTATTTCTCCTACTTCTATACTTCTATCCATTATCAACTCCTCTTTTCCATCCATTATCTTCATGAAATGACTTTTCCATTCCTCCTTACTTATTTTTTCACTTATACCTTGTCTTTTTCTTCTGAATCTATTAATTAATTTCCAAAACGACTTCGTATCTTTTACTTTTACCAACTCATTGTTCCATTTCCTCTCATATTCTTTCTTTTTTCTTTTACACAACTCCTTAAAATCTCTTCTCTTTTGAATAAAATCCGTCCATCCATTATCATTTTTTCTTGCCTTTCTAAGAGACCTTCTCATTTCTCTTTTCTTTTTCACACATTCATTATCAAACCATTCCCTCTTCTCTATATCTATATCCTTTTTTTCTCTTCTCATCTTTTCTCCTGCCAATTTTAATATTTCTTCAATTTCTTTTATCTGTTCTGTAACTTTTCCTCTATCTTCCACCATTTTCTTTTTGTTCAACATCTCTCTTGTATTTCTCCTATATTCCTCTTTATATTCTCCATCCCATTTATAATAAATCTCTCTTATTCCTTCTTCTTTTCCTCTATAACTAGTCTTTTTTCTCTTTCCTCTTATATACATTATTATAGGCATATGATCCGATTCATCTCGGATATTTACTTTAAAATCTTCTACCTCCTCTATTGCATTTACCTCCTCTATTGATTTTTCTTTACCTCCAATAAAAGTATATTCTCCTTCCTTATCTCCTTCGTATCGTCCATTTGCAATTATCCATCCTTCCTCTCCACACCATCTTTTCATCTCTTCTCCTTGTTTATTTACAATCTTATCCTTTGATTTTCTTCTTTTAAATACATTCTCTGGCATACACTTCCAAAAATCCTCATCTTCATTTTGTTGTAATTCTCCCATCTTTACATTCCAATCACCAAATAACAAACAGTTACCTTTTTCATAAAAAGAAATTTATATATTAAGTGGCTTTTTAAGATAAAAGTGTACTTAGAAAGTTTTTTATATTTTTTATTTTATTGTTTTTAGTCTATTTTTAATTTTATTAACCTAACTAAGCAGATGATTATATTTAGTACTACGCAAAGCTCCAGATGTCGCCCCAAAATCAAACTCACTGAGGAAGGCAATGTAGTGTCCCATCCATCTTTTCTTCGAGTCAGTAATTAGTCAACTCTAGCTAACAGAAGGTAAAGATCAGCAAGCACCTGCATGCTTTACGCGATATTTTCTCACTAGGGGGGGATGACTTAAAGTATGCAAGTCAGGAATTACCGCTAATTAATAGTAATTATACACACAAAAACTAACTTTAACAAATCTACAGCCTAAGATCTTTCATTTAAGACCAAAACGAAGTTTAGAGATGCAGTAGTTTTCTCCAACGAACTGTCGAAAAAAACACCCTTGGAACTTAAATATATAGATTGCTTTATGAAGCAATACAAAAACGAGAAAGTCAGATTATTAATACATTCAAATACTAAGTTTTGGACGCACATAACAGATGACACTTAATTCGATGAGCATCAAAAGTCAAATAAGAACCGTAACAAATCGCAATTACGCGCACTTTCCGCAATTTAACTTGAGTGTACTCGGTATCGGACATATTACTAATGGGAGGATCCGAGAATATTGCGTAAGCGTTGACGATCAGTATTGCTGAATACTTGGACTGAAACGTTACCCAAGTTGACCGGCTCACTGAAAATGTGAGTTTATAATGGGACGCCCGCAATGACGATCCCCCTTTGCTCTAGCTCTGATGCCTGTTATTGTGACAGCATCGATCGTTTATGGCGCTCGAGAAACGGAGGCGACGAGAAGTGGTTCATGTGTAAAATTGACTTGTCAATGGAGCCTCGACAGCAATTTTCTATAATTAGTAATGAAAAAAGGTTCAGGAATAGCAATAGCAATTTTCTATAATTCATTTCATCCTCAGGAACTTTGACCGACTACCTAGTAGTACTAGTCACCTAGTAATGCAATTATTAAATTTTCTATAATGGCGTTAGACCGGATTTGCAGAACTGATTCTTACAACTGAAAATCTTGCGAATTGTAAGGTAAATTATTTTTAAAATTCTCATCGAAAGCAGCCTGGATGTTCCTTCCTCTGCAATCCTTTGAAGCGGAACAGCGGTCGGTGTTGTCTCGTAGGCTACATCGAAGTTAAATTCTTTGTGCACTCTTCTCGACAATCTTTTCTCGAATACTTTTCTTCTCGTCGTCATGGTTTTTTTCGCAGCCACTTCTCCATCTTCCCGCTTTCATTCTTGCTTTGTTCCCGCCTCCTCTTTATATTTCCAGTCGGAGGCGAGCTGATTCATTCTGGTGTAAGTAGCGCCCGTGATATAACACACATTCTTTTGCCTGATTGCGTGCTGTTTCGCTGCCATAGAATCAAATAGTAAATTGAAATTATTCATTGCTTCTTGTTCAACTTTCAGTGATTAAAAAAACAAACTATTTCATTCTTCAACCTAATTTCCATGTTTTTCAGCTTATATTATGCAAAAAAAATAGCTATAATGATTTTAAATACCCAACAACAACCAACTAATCATGCACAGCGGCGATGTGTGAATGTGCGTTTGGCCTCTCGACAAAACACCATTGGGACAAGACTCTTCTGTGTTTGCCCCGAATTGCCGTTCAGCTCCTCGCAAGTAACCATTGTCAATTCATAAAAAAAATAGGCATTGTATATTTCATAAGGGATCGTCCATAAATTACATAACGCAAAATTGGCTCTTTTTTAACCCCCCCCCCTCCTTCTTGTAACGCACCCCTAACGCACATCGACGTCCCCCTCGATAATCATGCGACCCCTCTTCACCAAGGTTTCCTAAAACGTATAATGTTCAATTTATTTTATTAGAAATTGTACCAAAGGTATAAAAGAAAATTAAGCTTTTGAACAACTGTTGAAGTAACATCGTATTTATGAGTGAGAGCATCACTAATAAAACTGATGCAATAATAATTATTATAATATGTGGCAAGATAGAATTAATACCTTTTACATATAAGCATTGCCCCATGGGGTTAAAATATGGTGTTTTAATGAGGCATCAGAAAATATAAAAATGCAAACCTTTCAGAGGATTGGTTTGCAAAGTAAAAATCTTTCCCAAGCACCAAATGATATCAAGCCTTCAGCAAGAAGTATAGTCAGCAACAATCGACGAAATTGTGAACTGAGCATAATGCAGGGAATAAAAACCCAAGCCATCAATAATCTGCAAATCCTGCATATAAATGTTTATAACGAAAAAAATATTTGTTTTGAGAAGTTTAACAGTATCTAAAAATGTTTTATATGTTTGTTACTTTTAAGTATTATTTTATATATCATAGACTCCATAGAGAAGATCCGTTATGGCTTTTTGAGGAAAAATACAGTATTCCGGATGTCATATCAATTCAGTGTGTTACTCCTTATCCCAAATCCTGGGGGCCAGCTGTGTTTTGGTTTTCGGGAATTTTTGGATATCGGATTTAAAACTAGCTCTTTCCCCGAGTGATAGTTCCGACACCACATTCATCAGTAAAACGCCGCACAGATACGCCATCATGGTCGGATCAAGTTTCTGCAGTTTTTATTGCGTTATTGATAACGATAAATGCTTCTCACTGTTATCCACTGGCAATTCTATTTGACATTTGCTCGAAAGTCACACTAAAAAGACGGGAAAAAAAGTGCGAACTGTGCTGTAACAGCAAATGCATGTTCAGGCTGTATGATCACTGGGTCACAACTGACATTTAACGCAAATGGTACGATGGTTTCTCTATCCCGGATGTGTTCATGCATTGAATTTTTTTATCCTACCTTCTCTGTTTGATTATCTTATAACTTATTTATGAAGGAATTCGCGCGGAGGAAAAAATCACGAAAGTTCTCGAAAACCAACCAGCTACGTGTGTCCATGATTCTACCGTAGCAGATGTTCACTGGCACGGGGCTTTCGTAGGTTTTCCCCGTGCGAATTTCTCTGTAAACAAATTATAAAAATAAGGCAAATCGTTTACTTATTAAGCAGAGAAAGAACAGTAAAAAAATCAACGCATGTTCCGCAACCAAGCTGCGAGACATCCTCCAGAAAAATTAGGGGGACACTACTTGTATAATTTTACTATCCTTGATTCTCTTGTATAATTATTATTTATACTATACTGAACTTTACGCTAATCAAACCTTATAACTGCTACTCGACCCTCTAATAATAAAAATGCGGTTTTTATAATTTCTGAGAAAAGATATCGTTCAGTAATAGTTACAAAGCAATTCCATAGATTTGTGAGTCATGTTAATATTATTTCTTTAACTTAAATTTTGAAAAACAAAATAAGCTAATTCAGACTGCAAAAGGTTAAACAAATTCTTTTACTCTAGTAATGGTCCTTTGTTTCATTTTTAACCATCCCAGAAATTTAGTCTCAATTAAATCTGAAAAGAAGGGTTAAATAACGCCATACCTGATACCCCCCCCCCTCTACTCGTACATAACGCTGCTTAACGCTGTCCAAAATCTCCCTTCCCCCTTAAGCGTTACGTAATTTATGAACGACCCCTAATTAAAAATACAAGATAAAATGTCAGTTCGAATTCCTTCAAGATTTGGTTAGGTTGAACAACGTCGTCTCGAATGCTGTGATAAAAGGAAACTCTCGTTTCTCTCAAAATGAATGTAAAAACTTATGCTGTACCCTTTGCCGAAACTAACGTCATAGACAGCAAAGAAAAGGAAAGGAAAGAAAACTACCTGGATATGAGATTACTTTCTGCCGCCAGGAAAGTAATTTTCTTTCCTTTCCTGACCTGCTCTTTCTGTCTATGACGTTAGTTTCGGCAAAGGGTACAGCAAAAGTATTACATTCATTGTCAGTAGATCTGTGAAGTCAGTCACCTTTTTTGGATTAATCTCATGTACGGTATAGATTACTTGTGGGTTGATGTTCCTGATTGTAGCCTTACTAATATCACTTTTCTGTGTTTATTATAACCTTTTCACCAGGTCAATCGTGAACGTGCTTGACACAAGAAAAGACATCCGCAAAATTGGATACTTCATATGTCTCAAGCGGTACTACGAGCTTTAAATCTTTCAAAGGGATGACGGCTGTTATCGATTTTACGAGGAAAATTTGCCAGAAAATATATTGTTAGAATCTGCAAATAAAATGAAATTAGGTATTTCTGGCCCGAAAAATCATGCGATGCTTCAAAGAACATGCATTTAAGCTAATTATATAAAAATAAAATTATATAACCTTTTAAGAAGAGGTAAAAGCGATATATTTGAAAATTTGGCATTTAGGCATTTCTGGCTCTAGGCCCTTCAATTTTATTTTTATATTTTGAAACTTTAATTATCCGCATGCAGATTTGGAACACGAATTTTGTTTACTCTGTGAGGAATAGCATTGCGTAAAGGATTTAGGCAGTGGTGCATATTTTTTTTACTGCTATTTTGCTTATTTTATTTTTTGAGCTATTACTTAAAATAATGTTTGCTACTATAAATAAAATAAATGTTTGCTACTATAACGTTTGTAAAGTAAAAGTATTTATTTTCATATAATAATTGTAAAGATAAACAGCTTCTAATTTTTATATATCGATGTTTGTTAATACCTGTATTTCTATATTTATCAAAACTTTCTATTTAATGATTTTAAATTATGTGTTTTTTAAAATGGAATTGAAATCTTCAAGGCTCTACGCTAAATATAATTTTCAAAACTTCGAATATTACTTCAATGGTTATTTCAAAATTGAAGATTTGTATAAAACATTTTTGGTATTAATATAAACAATTTTTACTTAGAGGTAGCAACATGGGTACAAAACGTAATCTAATCACAATCTATATTCAAAATAATAGATCACGCCTAATATGTACATATAATGAACGACAAGACTATACTTTACTCCTGAAATTAGACAATGAAATAAAATTTGATTTAAATATTCTATGGACTCTCGCTTGATTAAATATTCAGAATATTCTTTTATTTTACTTAACTCTGAAGACGAAAGTTTCTGAAATCACGAAATTAAAATATATACAAGGGCCAATGCAGATATTTGTAGCCGAACAATCGGTGTACAGGCGCCATCAATGTTAAGTTTGGAGATATAATCTTTATTGTATAAATCATGTATTGGGAGCAAAGGAAATCACTGAGTTTTAGTGGCATTTGTTCAAGAATCAAGATGCTGTTTTCACAGTAGAGAAAGTGCTCCGCTGAATTTTTATATAAATATCTCTATTTAGGCAAAAATATGGCTCTTCTTGTTAATGCCCCTTTTGTTTATTTCACAAGCATAGCAATAAAAAACATCTACCAAATATCACATGGATAACGCAATAATCCATATTAATTTTCCACCATTCGTGCATATTTAAATCCATCTCATTATTTTTTAATAATTAACCTGAAATAAGAAACAAAGAATGTGTACGAAAATATTTTTCCGATCACTGCAGTGCTTGGAAATAATTTTGCCATCGCTTCATAAATTAATATTTTGTTCAACCTTTCTTGGCCTTAACAATTGCAGAAATTCTCTATTTATCACTTCTATATTTATCATGTTATTTATCAATTCTTGAATATACTTGTAACCAATTTCCTGCCAAATTTGATTTATAACCGATTTCAGAAGTATGGGTACTTCGGGAATTCTGTGAGCTATGCAGATTATAGCACTGCTACTTTAGGGTAACCCTTGCCAGAAAGGCCATGGTTGAGAAGTGAGACGAAGAGCATCCAAACATATACAATAAAACCTCCCTAAACGGACCACCGACGGGGAAGGCTAAGTGGTCCTTTTTTAGAATTGGTCCCAAATTGGTAATGTTGCTTATCTGCTGTTGAAAATAAACAAATCTGCTTTTTTTTAATTAAATTATCAAATCCAGTTAAAGGGAATGTATTATTTTATTTTGAAATTTTACAGTTCAGTATTTTATTACAGTATTTATAAAAAAAGTAATAAAAATCTGTTTATTTCTTACTTACTTACTTTACAAACCCGCTTATCCGTTAGGGTCGTTGGGGTAGCATCCCTATGGAGGATCTCCAGCGCTCGCGATCTTCTGCTATCAATCAGGCGCATATCCTCAATGGTAATATCCAAGCAAGTCGAATCCAGATTCTCCATGTAGTCTAGCCACCTTGTCTCATACACATCGGCTTGGAAAAAAGCAACTGCCAAGGAAGGCCAATTTACGGCATCCGTATCACGTAGCCATACAGACGCAACTGATTTGCGAGATCTCTCAATGCGGAGAAGTAGCGGCTCAACACTTAAAGACTTTCTTATTGTCGCTGTGTACTATATCTAACAGGGTAAAACCTATCACACCTCTCAGGAATCTCATTTCGGCTTGCTTGTACCCGCGATCGCAGTCTTTCCAGGGTCATTATCCAAGATTCATGACCATAGGTGATAATGGTGACCAAGATACGATTTGAAAACATAGGGCTTGGCTTTGTTTCCCAGCTCACGGATCGCCACAGTTCACGTCTGACACAGCTTGCTGCACCGATCCGAGCATCGAATTCGCTATCCTACTGCCCATCACTCGCAAATGCAGTTCTGAGACACTTGAACTTTTCTACTTGTCTCAATGGGGCTCCCTTAACATAGTGAGCGCACTGAGCAGGCTGTCTTGAAAGGACCAGAAACTCAGTCTTAGCCACACTGATTTTATTTCCAGCCACTTCATACATGGCTGGAAACCGATCTAGTGCCTGCTGAAGATTGGTGCGAGAAGACCCAAGGAGGACAAGGTCGTCAGCAAAGAGCAACGTTCCACCAAGCAGTCGCCCACACAAACACCCTCATCGGCTGTCCTTGTCTATCCAGTCCATAAAGATAATGAACAAGAGGAGCGACAGTACGCACCCTTGGCGGAGTTCAATGCCCACGGAGAATGGTCTTGACTTAATGCCATTTATCCGGACGCAAATCTCAGAGACATGATAGCAACCAGTAATTGTCCATCCACTCTATGCTATTGCAACACTGGCCAGAGCTTCCGCGGAGAAACTCTGTTATATGCTTTTTCGAGGTCCAAAAAGCAAGCGTAAACATCTTTTGCATACTCGCAGAATTTCCCAAAGATTTGCCTTAGAGGAAAGATGTGATCCGTTGTACTTCGGCCAGGTCAGAAACCGCACTGGTTCCCCGACAGTTTGGAGTCATCTATTTCTCGACTTGTCTTCACCAGGAATGCTGAGCAAAGAAATGCTTTATAGTTGTTGTTGCAATCTCTCCGATCTCCCTTTATAAAGATAGGGACCACAGTTCCTGTTTGTCATTGCTTAGGGGCCTGGCCAGATATCCAAGCAACTTGACACAGGATACAATACTGATTTAAGGCATTTAACATCTGAGACCGGATTTCATCATCATTTGCAGCTTTGCCAGTCTTCATAGACTTAATTGCCCATCTGACTTCTGCTTCGGTGATACAAACATAACTGTTTTCCACTCCATGGTGCACTTCATGTGCTTCAGTTGTTGCTGTTACCGGATTAAGAAGAGATGCAAAGTATTCATCCACCTATGCAATACACTCTCCCCAGTTTTCAGAAGCTTTCCCATCTGAAATCTTAAGAGGTTGTGATGAAACAGACTTTTTCTCCACGGAGGCGGCGCACGGTCTGCCAGAATACCTTGCTTGCCGAACCATAGTTTGCCTCCAATGTCTACCCGAATTTCTCCCAGACCTTGGCTTTAGCTGTTGATATTGTCTTTACTACTGCTTTTCGCGCCTCAGCATACCGCGTTCGACTCGAAGGTGACTTATTTGCAAGCCATAGCAAATAGGCTTCCTCCTTTGCCTTGAAAGCTTCTTGGACTTCACTGTTCCACCATGCCGTTCTTTTCACACTCGACCGCTTACGACCATAGCACAATGCAGATGGAATTATCACAGCAGTTTTAAACAACTGCCACTCCTCTTCAAGGTCTTCACAACTTTATCCTCCAATACCTCCCATTTGATGCACCAAGTCTCTCTGGACCTAGTATCTCGCCTGGTTAGCATGGATTCATAGAACTGCAAAGTGCAGACAACAAGGTGGTGATCAGTTGATAATACTGCCCCTCTCCTCACACGAGTATCCAACACTGATTGAAATAAGTCAGCTGACACGATTACAAAATCAATCGTGACTTTTGGTCCATTGCATCCCTGTACCACGTGTATACAGATGGACATCCATGTCCTGGAAGGCGTTCATGATGGAAAGTCCATTGTTACAACAGAGCTCCTAAAGCACCTCCTATTCGTATTTAAGTTAGGGTCACCATTCCTCCCAATCATGCCTTAACGTTTTCAAAAAGGTTTTTACTTGCTCCGTAGGAATTGTGCTTACCGGATGTTGATCGATTGCAAAATCAGGTACAAAGGTCAAGGCAGATTAGATTGGACCTGTCCCTTCTGAATGAACATAGGATAGCAGGTATATGTGCTATTCACGTGTTCAACTATGACTTAAGTCTAAACCTTTATGCACCCGACTGTAGGTGTGCATTGAAGTCGCCCACCATGATGACAGAATCTGTACTCCCTCTCCTGCTAAGAGCAGCCTGAATTTCATCAAGAAATAGTAGTTACTCTGTGACTACATTCGGAGCATATGCAACGAACAGAGAGAAAGACTGTTTCCCTATCTGAGCCCTCAGGAGACAGTCTTCCACCTAAAGCGGTCCAATTTGCAACATAATCTGCCAACCGGGAACTTGTGCTAACCAGGCGAGATACTAACCAGGTGCTAGGGGCGACACCTGAGTAGAAAAACTTCCGCCCTCCTTCTAAATCCACACGTTCCAGAACCCGGACGTTCGTAATACGTATCCTGTCCAGTCGATATCGTTTCTAGTTGAAAATCTGTTTCGTGTTTTTTAATTAAGTTTTTTATAGAAATAGGATTCTAGAGTTGTTTGTGCTTCTCGTCTTTCAAGCGGTTTGCTATGACAATGTCTTGAACATGCTTCTCCACCGTCCAAAGATATTTCATAGCAAAGTGCTCTAAAAAGTTTATTACAGAGTTCCTCGGGAAAAATGAAAAGTGTTGCAAGAGTGGATGGGCAATTGCTTGTTGCTATCATGTCTATGTATGAAAGCTCTGAGATGTGTCCGGATAAATGGCATTAAGTCAAGACCATTCACTGTATTGTCGCCTTCCCCTTGGAACTGGATAGACAGGGGTAGCCGAGGCGATGAGCTTGTTTGTGTGGGTAACTGCTAGGTGAAGAGGTTGCTATTTACTGACGACCTTATCCTCCTTGAGTCTTCTCGCACCAACCTCTAGCATGCTTTAGATCGGTTTGCAGCCAAATGTGAAGAGGCTGGGATGAAAAGAAGTGTGGCTAAGACTGGGGTTCTGGCTCTTTCAAGACAGCCTGCTCAGTGCGCTCTCCATCTTAGACGAGCCTTATTGAAACAGGTGGAGAAGTTCAAGTATCTCGGGACTGCATTTACGAGTGATGGGCGGCAGGACAAAGAATTGGAAGCTCGGCTTGGTTCAGCAAGCTGTGGCAAACGTGAACATTAGCGATCCGTGATAACGAAACTTGAATAGTAAACAAAGCCAAGTTCTGTTTTCAAATCTCTCTTTGTCCCCATTCTCACCTATCATCATGAACCCTGGGCAATGACCTAAAGAGTGCGGACGCGGGTGCAAGCGGCCGAAATGAGCTTCCTGAGAAATTCAATAGGTATTACTCTACTAGATTGAGTGCACAGTATCACAATGAAGGAGTTTTTAGGCGAGAGGTCTCAATTGCATTGGTATGGCCACGTGATACTAATGACGCAAACTGGTCTTCCTAGGCAGCTATTTCCAAGCTGGTGGGTAAGAGAAGAAGGGGTCGGCCTAGAACGAGGTGGCTACAATACCTAGAGAATCTGAGTTCGAGTCGCTTGGGTATTATCCTTGAGGACGGAGGAGATTCTTCGTTATCATCAGAGCCATCTAGGATAAAAGCCGTGCTTCTCTTCTGTTACTTCTTTATAAGCCTCGGTGGTCTTGATGGTATGATTAGGTTAGGTTAAGTTAGGTTAGCTGTCGCTGATTGGATTAGCTCCGTCCCTCAGCTAAGTAGCTCCGAAAAACCTCTCCCATTGAGGACTTGCGCTTGATGGAGGAAGATCGCGAACGTTGGAGATCCTCCATAGGGCTGCTGTCCCCGCGACCCTAACGGATAAGCGGGTTTGAAAAATAAGTACGTTCCATAACAGTACAGCGGGGCCATACCCAGAATTTTTATTTCGGGTGGGAGGGGCCTGAGGGGGGGGGGGCTATTATCCTAGTTGCTGGTTCCCCAGCAAGGTGGTTGGCAAGGTGGTCAATTTCGGGGGGGGGGGGCTGGGTACGGGCATGCAATAGAGGGATGCGTCCACTTATCTCTTTGGCATGATTTTTCCCTTTGTTGTACATTACAATAAATTTGTTATATTACATTAAATTTTTGTGTCTGATTATAATTATCACTGATAGATAGCATTATCTTCTTCCAGAAATCCTATAACATGAAAAAAGAGGCATTTTTTCCTATAAAATACATAATAGCAAGAGTTAATAAATATTTTTAAACAATGCAATACTACTTTGTTTCCAAAGGTGGTATCAGGAATAGATGAATTGGTACTACCTTTGAGCCCATGGCAGAAGGTAGTGTTCCTTGCAAAGGGGATTACCGTAATGATTGGGGGGGGGGGGGATATGGGTCAAGTCGATTTAGCAAGGACAATACTCTAGATAGGCTTTGCCCCCAAGTCCCCCTCCCACCTTCCGCTTCTGCTTTGAACATAAAAATAGAAGGTATGCTCGAAGGGTACTACTTCATCAATTCCTGGTGTTGTGAATAGCGTACTTCGAGGACATCTTAAGAGCAATGTTTATTTTTAACGAGTGCTAATTTTAAGATTGGAGCTGATCAGATTAACCCTGTTAAATTAAATTTTTATTTACCTATAACCCAAATATAATAAAGAATCTTTCGGCCCTTTTGATTGGTTTATTTTTATTTTCTTTACTTTATTCTTCTCAGTCTTTACACCATGTTAACAAAATGTTAATCTGTTAAGATAGGAAATTTTATTTTTAAACAAGGAATAAAAGCATTCCTGTATAATAATTTCCGTTTTCTCATATTAACAAAACTTTCATGCGAACATAGTTTCCAAACGACCCATTCAGATCTTGACATCTTCCAGAACGACCACCTTAAACACAAGATCCTCTGCCTGGAATACATCTCGGCCTGCTTTGTTCTTGACCCTTGAGCTCTTGCTACGGAGCTCTTGACAGCCCGCAAGTTAAGTCCACAAATTTCAGTCCTCACAGATATTTTAAATATTTCCATCTTTTACCTTATCCGTGGGCATGTCGTGGGCATTTTCCACTCAACCACGCTTTCACTTAGCGCTATATTTGAAACAACTGACTTGTAAAGCAGAAGTACGGTAGTTAAATTTGTAATTCAAAGAAGAAATTATGGCATACACTGCATATTTACACAGAATCATAGTTCAGTTTTTTCTTCCTAAATGTAAAAATAGAATAATCTGGCATCACTGAATTTTTTTATTATGTAAATTTGTATTTTTTGACAAGTTTACATAATCTTTATTACAAAAAAGGTATTAACTTAAAATCAATTTGTACATAAAATATTATTTCAACATAAAAAATATTCTTTGAATTTAAAAAAAAATTAAATTATTTTATACAGACTAAACATTTAATCAACATACAATAATACAGACATACAATGAATTTAAAAAACATAATTTTTTGAATTATTGTTCGAGACAGTTTAAAAATAAAAAAAAAATTATATAAGAACCAGAACTTGCTTCTTGCTCCTCCATTTCTTCTAGAATATTGTTCATGGAACGATAAATGGAATTCATTTCCATTACTATAAATACATTAATGATTATAATATACACCATTTCTTGATTTTGTTGATGAAAGTCATTAATAAATATTTCTACAACATTAAGTGGCATAGTTCTTTCACTGTGATTTATATTCACACCCTTGAGTCACTGTGCCCATTCATGTAAGTTTTGTCCTGAGCCTCTTCCAAAGTAGAAACCAAATTCTGATTCTCTTCGGATAAAATTACATCTTTTTTGCCAACTCGATTTCTAAAAAGAAAATATAAATGAAATTAAAAATCATGATCAGTTTTAAGATGAGATATTAAAATAACATGTGTGCACTACGTTCTTTTATAGAATAAAATTTCATCTGATGATGCCCATTTGGAATTACAGCATCTAAGTGCCAAAATTCATGGACACATGGAATGTATTGTATAAAAGCCACCCACCTCCACCCCCAGTGCAGTTCACTGATTTCACAAGTGAACCGAAGAAGTCTGGAAGGATGTTGTCCCGTGCACACAATTATGATATTGGTAGGTACAGGATTGTGAATTTGAATAGACTTCTCAATCACATCACATACAGGGTGATTCTGAAAAAGTGTGTATAACTGTAAGCAATGTGGGTCCGAATTTGAACGCTAACTGAGATATGAACAGAAATAAAAATGCCGCCACCAAGATCAACAAGTTAATAACTCAGGTTCTGCAATGCCTAGAATAATGAATTTTGGAGGAATAATAGGATACATAAAACTCTGTATACCGTTAATGTTTGATCGAATAGTTTCCGAATTACGCACTCAACATTGTAACACGTGCTGGTTAGTACTAGCATTTAAGCACTGTTACGATTTTGAATGCGTAACTCAGAAACTACTCGTTGGAATACGATCAAATTTTAACGGTATACAGAGTTTTATGTACCCTATTATTCCGGCAAAATTCATTATTCTATGCGTTGCAGAACCTGACTTATTAACTTGTTGATCTTGGTGGCGGCATTTTTATTTCTGTTCATATCTCAGTAGCGTTCAAATTCGGACTCACATTGTATTAAAAGAAAATGTTCATTCTGGTCACCTCTGCCATTACTTACAGTTATAAGTTACTTTTTCAGAATCACCCTGTAAATATTCACTTAAGTTTGTATCAGACAAATATAGTGCCCATTCCTTTTGTCAGAATTCTTCAGAATAACCCTTCAGTTCTGGGCAACTCAGGCCCAATGACATTGTGTTATTGACACTGGTTATGATCAGTAAGCACATGTGGCCAGAACTTGCTTAAAACTGTAAATTGAGAAATGTTGAATGCCAGCACAACTTCGAGCACCATCATGCCCGTTCAAACTCTGATAATGAGTGGCCTGCTCTTATTCAAACTGGCTCAGGAGATATCAGACCATGACTGAGATAGCTTTGAAAATTTCCATGGCATCATAGTACAGTGACACTGAACTTTATCTTTAAGACGGCTATCTCATGACTGCATATCAATCTATTTTAATTTCTCTAAAAATCCAATGGCAAATCAATTTTAATTTCTCCAAAAATCTTCTTTTTTAAAAAATTAATAAAACATTTCTTGTAAAAGAGAAATTATTGAAGCACTTCATCAGTTAATCTTCAATATGGATTAGTGCAGAACACCCATAACATTCCTACAACATACACAAAACTTCAATCATGGCTCAGAAAGAAACTCCGTGGTACACATTCTCCTGATCTCAACCAGCCCTACGTCGACAGAAAAGCGTCGAATTTTAGGTTAAGTGAAAGGAGTCTGTTTGGAGAAACGGAAGGAGCCATGATTGCCATCCAAGACCAGTTTATTAGCTCAAAACGCTGCAAGAAAACTATTCGACTGATGGGGCATACAGGTAATTCCATATCGCAGAGGAAACCATCCAACATGTCATATCCAGTTGCAAAATATTCACACGGACTTAACCAAGTAGCCAATATCATACATCATACATCAGCTAAAATACACAAATTTAGAGATTCAAATACTCCATGCTATAAACATATCCAACTGTCTTAGAGAACATCACTGATAAAACTATCCTCAAAACAGAACAGGCATTATACTCGTAGATAAGCAAAACAAAGTGGCCTACATAATTGATATTTCTATTCGCAATACACATAACTTACCAAAGACAAATGCAGAAAAAAATCGCACAAAATAAAATGCCTTTGGGGAGTTAACAGAGTATACATGTTCCTATTACTCTTTCTGCCACTGAGGTTATTCCATAGTATTATTGGCTACGGTTATTCCACACTGACTAAACAAAATTTAAACCCACTCTTATACAGTCTTACAGAAAGCAACAATCCTCAACCTTGTCACATAGTAAGGAAATTCCTACACCCAGACAAGAATATTTTCGCAAACACGTGAAATGTAATTTTTCCCTTCCTTACATTTCACCCCCTCGGATTTGGCCGTCTCTTCGGTCTGCCTCTGGGACGTGGCTTCCGGACTTCATCCGAGTTTGGTTTTTCCAAAACAACCAACATTAATAAAATTTTGTGGTTTAAGTGATTAAATTTGAAGTAAGTTAATGCCAAAGCTTTGTTTAAGGAAGAAGTGCATGCATGATAGTAAATGGTAATGAAACAAACAAGATACAGTATGTCTCAATCAGGATAAGGAATACAGTCATTTCTCACTTTACTGTGGCATTAAGATGGAGGCAGAGATAGGAATCTAAGCAGTGCCATTTTCTGGCTACCTGTAAAAATCAACTGATGCCGTTCCCATGGATTTCTGTGTTTATTTTCTTAAAAAGGGCGGTAGGAAACGGACATTCCCGAATAATAGAGGGTCTATAGAAAATTTACTTGGAAGAACGGGACAAATTCAACCAGGATGTGTTTCGATAGACCCTTGATATACAAAGCAATTTTACTGTTTCAGAGGAAACTTACAGAACACAAACAGCGGTGGGTAGTATATCTTGGTATAAAGTAAATAAAAGCACTACATCTATTATTCAAATGAAGTTGAAACAACCTTCTGTAATCATAGAAGAGCATACCTGCAGTGATCTGCTGGAATGTACTTTCCATTCATCCAGTTTAAGGTAATGGAATTTGTTGAAACTTTTCTAATCCTCATCAGTTCATCCATTAAATTTATATTATGCGTAAGGTGTTTTTCTGATAAGCTGTTTATGTGATTTTCCTGTTTAAAAAAGATAGCTACTGTATTTCAAAAATTGCTTCAAATTGCTTACAGTGCAAATATTATTGCTTAAAAATAACAACATCAACATCAGAGATAAAATTTAATATTTTACCTTTGTTACAAATCCTTCCTCTTGTGTTTTTATTTTGTCAACTTTTGAACCAGGCATTAAGTCATCTAGAACTTTTAACTCTTCTTGAGTGTAAAGAAAATCAAGCAGTTTTCTAACTCCAACCATTACAACGAGCTATAAGAAAAAAATTCAAACTTAGGAAAAAGCTTTATGGAAAACTGATCGATAAAACCCTCTCTTCCTAATTTTTATGAACAAATCCAGGGTTACTATAAACGATTTCAAAATACTGTATTTTCCAAAGTATTATGCATACAGATTTAATTGATATATAACTCCATAGAAATCCACGAAAAGAACCCTAAAACTCCTCTACAAACAAACCAAATTTTACTCATACAATAATTCTTGTATGTATGCCCCTCTGGTAACATGATACACATCTAAGCGGTAGTTGAGTTTGGGCCATACATTTTGAAACGTTCCCCTGTCAATGTCATCACAGCAGCATTGGCGCATTTCCTGAGTTCTACCTGTGTTGTTGGCTGCCAACCAGTGTGATGATGCAAACTTGATGAGTTTATGGTTCATTTCATGCATCAAATACATCTGTATGCATAATACTTTGGAAAATTCAGCATTTTAAAATCAAATGAATCATTTATAGTGGCTCTGTATAGTGTATTCGATAATTATAAAATTATAAATTATTCCATGTACAAGCTAATTAAAAACCTTTGTGGAAGGTGGCTTTGTCTCGGTAACCATTTCTGAAGATTAGTATCCACAGCATTTAGGTATTTATTTATTTTTAATTTATATTAGGAATGAGTAAGTTACAAAAGTAAGAAAGGAGTATATGTTGAATGAGTTTCAGTGGAATGCACCTCCCCTCAAGTATTGTAAAGAACAGTCACTTTGTATACTCATGCCATATTGTCAGTACTGTTGTTGGTTCAAATGATTTCAAGGGGGGGGGGGGGGATTTTTTACCATCTGAGGCCATCTGGGAGCTGGAAGACCTACATCAGTGGATATGTACGAAGGCTATTTCTTTTTCAACCTCCATTCGTGCTGCTAAATGACCAGCAAAGCAGTAGGAGGTGGATCTGCAGAGCTCTCCCACCAATATGTCTGCTACTGCTGAGTCCAACACATCAGTTGGTGCTGAACTGGTGGCATGGTTGACTATCCTGCTAAATGCGAATTGTGTAGCGTTATTCGTTTTCTACAAGTGGAAAGAAATAGCGCAGCAGAAATTCATCACCGAATGAGCCACGTTTCTGGTGCAAACTGTGTGAATGATGGGTTGTGCAAGAATCGTGTGCGGGAAATTTAAAGATGGCCAAACTGACATTAATAATGAAGGTGGACAAGGATGCAAGTCTGTCGCTAGTGAAACTTTGTTCAGCGAGTTGACCAAGTGGTTCAAAGAGACGGAGGTTTATCAGTAGTGACTTGTCTGTGCATTTTCCAGAGATTTCAAGGTCAGCTCTGTACATGCCGTAGAGACAACATGATGGTGGCAAACTTCTATGAAGAGGGTATTGGAAAACTCCTCCACCGATATGACAAATGTCTCAATCTTTACGGTGACTATGTCAATAAGTAACTTTGACAGTACTTGATTCCTAGTGATAAAATCATTTGTTATTCACACTTGTCTTTATTTTATGCCCCTTCGGAATTTGAAAAATAAGTAGCCTTCGCATATGTTGAAGATCTAGTGGAAACTGACCTATATGTAATCATTTAAGAGATGGCTATGCAGATGAGGACCACTCACAAAAGCATTGTCATGCATTGATATCAACAAGCTAAGGTGACCAAGAGGAAAGTTTTGGCTGCTCCATTAACTCACAGTTTAGCAGAAAGCAAACAAAACGAGCTCATTCATTCGACAAAGGATGCGTCTGTAACAATAGTAAGGCCTCAGGTATTGCTCAAAGCAACTATCATCTTTTGCAATTGATGTGTGGTACTTCCTGGACCAATAGCAGTTCACCACTCGAAATGAGCGCTTATTCAATTCTCTACTGCTTCATTTCTACAGAATCGAATCCAGATGGAGTAAGTCATGGAAAGCAATCGCTACTATATTTGATTTGTGCTTGTATATACCATGAGTAACATCTGTATTGTTGCTTTAAGTTTGCAGATATTACTTTCTTTCCAAATTAATAACGTAAATTCTGTATATATATCTTCTTAATGTACACTACTGTTTATAAAAATCGCAACACCCTGATGGAATGGTCTAATCCATATGCAATTTGCAATATTTGCATACAATGGGTCAGAGCATAAATGATTTTCAGAGTAATTGCTTGAAAGAACACCATGCCTCGACGACGAC
>JAHWFO010055103.1:0-40000 GCA_023313115.1 Rhysida immarginata | reverse complement strand
TTAGACTTTTTCCATAATATCATCACTGTATCACTAGGATAAAACAGCAAACACATTTAACATAAACACGATGGACACAACAAACAAGAAGATAAAAAGCGGACGTACCAATATGAATAGATTCGAAATAGTAAACATGAACAACCAATGTATATATAAACTCTTAAAATATCCAACAACAACAGTATAAATAAAATCTCTAAATATATCCATTTAAACAACTACAATGTACAATTAAAACTTTATGTATAATAACAATAAATATCTAAAATTAAAAAACACCAAAACTACAAATCAATATAATCAAGTCATAAAATCATATCACGGTGATCATCAACCATGACCAATTTAACTCATCAACCAAGTTAACATCTAGCCTTCATTTTGTTTTTCAATAAAACTCATGGTAAAAGACCAAACATAAGACCACTTTTTCATATAGTGTTGTAGTCTTTCACTTGCCTGGAAGCCATTCTTGTCATTTTGTCTGTAATTATTCAGTTCTTTAACAAAAAGGAACCATACGCTAAATTTTGAGTCATGGTGCCAAGCGATAACAGCCTTCTGTATGGAGGATAGTGCGATCAGTACAATATCATTCATTAACATTCTACATTTAATCTTGGCCTTAACCAAAACTCCCTCTAAAAGTATATTCTTCCACCCCACAGTGGATAACCAATTGTTTTAAGTATTCGCTAATTTTGACTGTCGCACTACACTCCAAAAGGAAGTGGTTTTCATTGGCGGTACTCTCATGTTCAAAAAACAGGATGAGGAGGCCTTCCGCCCGATTTTAAACAGAAAGTCTGGTGTTACACCACCCATGTTCCTAAAACGGAACGCTTTTTGGGTGATGTCTTGTAGATATGGGTTATTAAACGATGAAATAAGCTTTTTATTATTTCTTCTACTCTTAACACTCGAGTAATTGCATGTTCCATTTTCATATAATTACAAATGTCCATCCTTTTTCCTTTTATCGTGCAACTCACTGCATGCATGCATCTATCTATGCACCTGGCCCTCGCTACCACTCTGTTATTCTTAATGTTTTTGCATTCACAATTTATTGTAAACCTTTCGCCCTGTTGGAATATTAATCTTGTGACATAACATAATGGTAGAAGTTTACTTTGACTTTCCCTAGTTAATTTATTAAAAAAGGATTACTTCCATTATTAATTGCTTTGAATATATAATCAAAGTAAAAACTTTTTTTACCACATATAGTGTTAATAACAAAATTAACCCGGCATGCATTTTTCAAGTCCTCTAGATATTTAAGTCCCAGTCCACCACTGTTTACATCTTGATAATATGCAGACTTCCTCATCCATCTCTTATTGGAGTTAACCCAACTTATAATTTCTCTCCTCATTTTGTCCAACCACTTCCTTTCAGGCTCAGCTACCCTTAATACAAATAGGCTTTCGCTAATCACAACAGTGTTGATTAGCATTACCCTGTCCTGTATAGTGAATAATTTAGCATATGGCACCCATCTCAAGTTAAATTCATGCCACCATGTCATTAGACCATTATAATTTTTCGTCCTAGCCATATCACCAACCTCTATGCCAAGGACTTTCAACGAATTGTTTGTTTGAACTCTATATTTTTCCTGTAAGTATTTATTCTCCATTTTCGTATAGTTCAGCATGACCGATTTCTCTCTGTTTAGCAATGCATTCGATGTTGCCATGTATCTATTAATCTCTTAACACAACACTTTCAATTCCTGTTCGTTAAACAAGAAAAACACTATATCGTCTGCATATGCTGAGTAACTGGGAAAAATCACTTGATTCACTGGTCTACTAGTCATGATGGCACAATTTACATTTCTCAAGAATGCTTCCAGAAGGGACAACTATACGTATAAAAGAGGGGACAACGCATCTCCCTGTCGTATCCCCGTTCTCATCTCGATTTTTTTCGATCTTTTACCATGTATACATAACTGACATCTCTGGTTCTTCAAAAGGATGTCCACCCAGCATCTTAATGTTTCTGGGCAATCCAATTTATTTAAAGTAGTGTTTAAGAAATTATGATCCAACCTATCAAATGCCTTGGATTGGTCCAACCCCAGGGCCATCCCTCCCTTATGTTCTACTAAGTCAAACATGTCTCTTATTTGGTGGAGGTTATCTAAAATATTCCTTCCAGGGATATACGCTGATTGATTTTTTCAATTATATCATCAAAGAATTTTCTGTATTTCATTACTAAAATCTTTGATATTATTTTCATATCTGTATTAACCAGAGCAATTGGCCTATAATATTTTATTCCTTCAACATCTTCCTTTTTAGGAATCAAAATAATGTCTGCAACTAGAAGACTACCAGTCTCTGCGGTGTTTATCATATAGTCGTAAAGGATTTCTAAAATAGGGATCACATTGTCGAATAGATATATGTCAACTGGAAGCCCATCATTTCCAGGAGAGGATTCCTTATTTAATTTCCTTATTGCTTTTTTTATGTCTTCCTTGGTGAATGTTCTGATCTCTTTCTCAAAAACCTCTTTTCCTCTCCATTCTTTAATATATTCTTCGTATTCTAGATTTTTATTGGGGACTTCTCCATACAATTTTTCATAATACTTATGGAGCTCTTGCAATATTTCTTTATCATCTACTATTATGCTTCGAACAAGGCTGGGTTTCTTCTTGACATTTATTAGTTGTTTCATTCTTCTCGCATTTAGGGATTGTAAACCCCTTTTCTGTTTAAAAAATTTTTCAATCAATAAATTTTTCTTCCTCTTATCCTCTATTTGATAATTTCTTAATTCAAAACCAATTTGTATTTTGAAGAATTCCCAACATTATATCGGATTGTCATTCACCTTGAACATTTCCAAGAATTTTTGCCAAGAATATTTCCATATGTTCGTAACATTTTTTATCTTGGAGCTTCCATGATGGAAAATGATTTAGTCGTAATCTTCCTTTCTTATTTTCTCCTATGTTCAAATTAACCCATGTTATCAGATGATCCCCTTTCGACAACTTATCATAAATACCTGCATCTAAACAACATGCACCTAATTCTTTTGTTACGTACGTTCTATCCAGTCTTGCCACTGACTGATTTCGAGTCCATGTGTACTTCTTTACTTTTTTGTTCATCTCCCTCCATATATCGATGAAGCTGTAACTATATAGAAGATCTTTCAATTGGCCCACCAACGCCGTTCTCCATTCCCTCGACGGCACTCTGTCAATTTCTGGGACCACTGTGCAGTTCCAGTCTCCTGTCATCAAAAAATTATCTCCACAGTGATCTTTCATAAAATCGTTTATCGCATTTAATGCATTCCTAGCTTCAACCGCATTTTGCGGCATAAGAACGTTTATCATCTAAATTCTAACTTCACTCTTAATGTATAAAATTGCATTCACATAGGCCTCGTAAATAACCACCTCCTCCTGAATATATTTCATATTATTTATTGGGACCATTATTGCCACTCCATTGAACCTGTGTGTAGCCTGTGTGTAAAACACTACAAATTCCAATAGATTTGCTTTGTGGGGGATCTTTCGTAAATACTCCAAATTCCTGAATCATATAAGATGCATTTTTTTCACTTCCAATTAGGTCCATAAGAAATTCCTTATTGTGATATCCATTTAGATTCCTTACATTCCAGGTAATAATTTTTAACTTTGTCATTTTAATATTTAAAAATATAAAACCTTACACTACCTTTATTTTTATTTTACACTTATAAATATCTACATCCCTTTTTCTCACTTTAATCGTTTTAGCGCATTCTTTATCTTGTCAATTTGTCGTACCGGGACATTCTCCTGTTCCAACATTTGCTGCCCCACAGTACAAAAATCTTCTACGTCATAGTTATAGTTTTCTATCATTTTTCGCAATCCCACCCTTCTATCTCCTGCCTCTCTTAAAATTTCCATAAACTCATTTCTTAATCTCTGAGATTGCCTTCTGTGTTCTCGGGGATCTTCCCATTTTTTCCCCTATCTTTATTGTTTCATCCCTTCCCTCCTCGTTCACCTTTATTTTTCCTTGTTTATCTCCAATACATTCCAATTTTTTTTCCACCTGTTCGATTTTTTCAACATCCTCCTGCTCTATACTTTCCTCATCCTTATCCATCATCTGTCCATTCTGATCCTAACTTATTTCATCTTCACCTTCTGAATGCACTGCCATGCTAACTCCTTTACTAATTTCCAAATTAACAATCTCACTTACTTTGTTATTAATCTCATCACTCCTTTCTTCCTCATTATCCTCTAAATTTAAATCCTCATTTACACTTATTTCCATATTTCTCTCATCTTCATTAACCTCGTCCTGGTTCTCTTTCTCTTATCCCATATTATCATCTATAGAATTCAGTTTCCTTTTTTTTGATTTATTTATTTCTCCCCTTCAAATATCCATTACTTCCTCTCTTTCCACATTATTTTTCTCTACACTAAATTCCTCCTGAATTGTCTGCTTTGGGCAATCCTTAATAAGGTGTTCAGTGCTTCCACACATAAAACATTTTTTTTTCCTGTTTTGAACTCCTTAAAAATACTGCTTGTTTCAGAACTTCCATTTTTAAAAATTCAGGAATATTATTCTTCTCCTTTGGCATGAAGTAGATAAACCGTGAAAAAGTTAATACGTTTTTCTTTCCTCTTACAAATATTGGAAATAATATAGGTTTTATTATTCCAAATTTTTTAATTTCATCAACAACCCTCCATGCGAGACCGTTGTCAGCTAGCGGGAACCGCCCTGCCTGTCTGCCCGTTGTTTTTAAGCTGAAAACCCGATACCACTCTATGACCCTACGTTCAAGAGCGCGTCAGCTAGTGGTAATCAGCCTGCCTGTCCGACCCATTGAATCCTAACCGTTTTCAAGTGCGAGTTGACGGCGAAGCTTAATGAGCCCCTAGCTTCTAAACCACTCTTAACCAGGCTCGGTCATCATGCTGGTTCACTGGACTGTAGCGGGCCGATGACGGTCGGGTTATGAATGGTTACGAGGAGTTGACTTAACCTAACTGATACAAACGAAATAGAAAGGTCGTAATTCCTACTTGAGGCCCGCTGCGGCGTGTTCCAATAAAAATCGAGAGAGAAATAAATTCTAAAACAAGAACTGGTGTCCTAAACTTTATAAAATGTCTGAAGTAGCAAAAACGAAGCTAAAATGCCCCATCGAGGGCTGCAAGTGGAGATCGAGCAATTACGAGCTCGCGAACCAGCATCTCGTTCGAGCGCACAAGGTCCACTTCCCCGAGCGTCGCAGATGGCTCATTGTTGAACGGAAAAAGGAATTGATGTATTTAGGTCAGAGAGCCTTAGACGATAATTTGTTAAAACTGCCGGCAAAGCATCCTGAAACTACGGCTGAAGGGCAGGCGACAACGTCACCGACGTTGAATAAATCGGCAAGTTCCGACCATGAGAGCAGTAGCCCGTCTGAGGACGGTGAGTGCGAAAGCTCAGGGTCTGCTGTCCCATGCTTGGCGTCTTCGTTCCATAGCAAAACACTGAGAAGTGGCAAAGTCATTCGACCGAGCAAGCCCGAAGAGCGTTTCTTTGACTTGTACTCAGAACCCATCTAGGACACGAGCAAATTTTGGAAGGCAAAAGTTGGCTTGGCCAGAAACATAATTGGATTTATTTACGAGAAGTCAGGGCAAAAGTTAGAACCCACTCTGGGTGGACCTACCAACGGGGTACCCCTATTTGACATACGCTCGGTGGAAGACTGTGTTAAGTTGTTTGAGGAAGAACGAAAGATTTGTCCGCAGACCTCGAAGAAATACTTAACTGCTTTCACATAGTGCCTAGACACCTATCCGCACGCGAGGTGGACGGTTTCCTGGGAGCAGGCAACCCATCCAACATTCCAATTTTGGCGCATCTACGTAACTTAGTTTCGGAGGTGGGTGCTCGAAGTGGGACTTAGTCGAAATTTTGCCTTCACCGTGAAACGAGCTCTGTTTGCTGCACAACTTAAGAGGGTCATATTTACTCCCGCCGCCTATCCGCGCATGAAGGAATTGATTTCAGCTCCACCACGATCGAGCTCTGTTCACTGGCATAGCTGAACAGTCTGGTACTTCCCACGCCGCCGTTTACCCGCGCTTGAATGAAATTTCTTTCATGAGCGCTGTTCACTAGCCAAAGAAACAACTTTAGTCGGCAACTCGGCTCCTATGCCACCTATCTGCGCGCCAGTTGGACGGTTTTCTGGGAGCAGGCAGCGCGTTCATCGTTCCAGTTTTGGCGCCTGTACGTAGGTTAGTTTCGGAGGTGGGTGCTCGAAGTGGGACTTAGTCGATATTTTGCCTCCACCGTGAAACGAGCTCTGTTTGCTGCACAACTTAAGAGGGTCATATGTACTCCCGCCGCCTATCCGCGCATGAAGGAATTGATTTCAGCTCCACCACGATCGAGCTCTGTTCACTGGCATAGCTGAACAGTCTGGTACTTCCCACGCCGCCGTTTACCCGCGCTTGCATGAAATTTCTTTCATTTGCTCTGTTCACTAGACAAACAAACAACGTTTGTAGGCAACTCTGCTCCTATGCCACCTATCTGCGCGCCAGTTGGACGGTTTCCTGGGAGCAGACAGCCCGTTCATCGTTCCTATTTTGGCGCCTGTACATCCGTTAGTTTCGGAGGTGGGTGCTCGACATGGGACTTAGTCGAAATTTTGCCTCCTCAACCAGGAAACGAGCTCTGTTAGCTAGCAAACTTTCGTGGGCAACTCGGTTGCTAAGCCACATATCCGCACGCGAATGGGACGCTTTCCTGGGAGCACGCAGCCCGTCCAACGTTCCAATTTTGGCGCGTCTACGTTCCTTTGTTTCGGAAGTGGGTGCTCGAAGTGGGACTTAGTCGAACTTTTGCCTACACCATGAAACGAGCTCTGTTCGGTGCACATTAAGAGCGTCATTTTTACTCCCGCCGCTTACCCGCGCATGAAGGAATTGATTTCAGCTCCACCACGATCGAGCTCTGTTCACTGGCATAGCTGAACAGTCTGGTACTTCCCACGCCGCCGTTTACCCACGCTTGAATGAAATTTCTTTCACGAGCTCTGTTCACTAGCCAAAGAAACAACTTTTGTCGGCAACTCGGCTCTTATGCCACCTATCGGCGCGCCAGTTGGACGGTTTTCTGGGAGCAGACAGCGCGTTCATCGTTCCAGTTTTGGCGCCTGTACGTAGGTTAGTTTCGGAGGTGGGTGCTCGAAGTGGGACTTAGTCGATATTTTGCCTCCACCGTGAAACGAGCTCTGTTCGCTGCACAACTTAAGAGCGTCATATTTACTCCCGCTGTTTACCCGCACTTGAATGAAGTGATTTCAGCTCCACCACGATCGACCTCTGTTCACTGGCATAGCTGAACAGTCTGGTACTTCTCACGCCGCCGTTTAAACGCGCTTCAATGAAATTTTTTTCATGAGCTCTGTTCACTAGCCAAAGAAACAACTTTTGTCGGCAACACGGCTCCTGTGCCACCTATCTGCGCGCCAGTTGGACGGTTTCCTGGGAGCAGGCATCCCGTTCATCGTTCCAATTTTGGCGCCTGTACATCCGTTAGTTTCTGAGGTGGGAGCTCAAAGTAAGACTTAGTCGATATTTTGCCACCTCCACCACAAAACGAGCTCTGTTCGCCAGCAAACTGTCGTTGGCAACTCGGCTCCTACGCCATCTATCCGCACGCGAGTGTGACGCTTTCCTGGGAGCAGGCAGCCCATCCCACGTTCTAATTTTGGCGCGTCTACGTACCTTAGTTTTGGAGGAGGGTGCTCGAAGTGGGGCTTAGTCGTAACTTTGCCTCCACCGTGAAACGAGCTCTGTTCACTGCACAATTTAAGAGCGTCATATTTACTCCCGCCGCTTACCCGCGCTTGAATGAATTGATTTCATCTACTCCACGATCGAGCTCTGTTCACTGGCATAGCTGAACAGTCTGGTACTTCCCACGCCGCCGTTTACCTGCGCTTGAATGAAATTTCTTTCATGAGCTCTGTTCACTAGCCAAAGAAAAAACTTTTGTCGGCAACACGGCTCCTATGCCACCTATCTGCGCGCCAGTTAGACGGTTTCCTGGGAGCAGGCATCCCGTTCATCGTTACAATTTTGGCGCCTGTACGTTTGTTAGTTTCGGAGGTGGGTGCTCGACGTGGGACTTAGTCGAACTTTTGCCTCCTCCACCATGAAACGAGCTCTGAACAATAGCAAACTTTCGTTGGCAACTCGGCTTCTACGCCACCTATCCGTACGCGAGTTGGACGCTTTTATGGGAGCAAACATCCCGTCCAACATTCCAATTTTGGCGCGTCTACGTAACTTAGTTTTGGAGGTGGGTGCTCGAAGTGGAACTTAGTCGAAATTTTGCCTCCACCGTGAAACGAGCTCTGTTCGCTGCACAACTTAATAGCGTCATATTTACTCCCGCCGCTTACCCGCGCTAGAATAAATTGATTTCAGCTCCACCACGATCGAGCTCTGTTCACTGGCATAGCTGAACAGTCTGGTACTTCCCACGCAGCCGATTACCCGCGCTTGAATGAAATTTCCTTCCTGAGCTCTGTTCACTAGCCAAAGAAACAACTATTGTCGGCAACTCGGCTCCTACGCCACCTATCTGCACGCGAATTGGATGCTTTCCTGGTAGCAGGCAGCCCGTCTAACGTTCCAATCTTGGCGCGTCTACGTTCCTTAGTTTCGAAGGTGGGTGCTCGCACTGGGTCGAAATTTTGCCTCCACCATGAAACGAGCTCTGTTCACTGGCATAGCTGACACGTCTCGTCCGCTTGACAATCGACCAGCCATTGCCCAGTGGTCTTTTTTCGGTGGAAGAACAAGGCTCGATCGCGAATTTTTGTTCCACGTTCCGATCGACGCGAAACCGGGATAAAAACACGCGGGCTTGTAACGTGTACGTGCCCGCCAAATATCACGGCGATCGGCCGCGGTTCGTATTTAGAACGAGTCTCAACCGATGAACAGAGCTCAAGAGGAACACAGCTCGAGCGTCACCCCACGACACCCAAATTTATTCTATGTCTGAACGACCGGAAACTCGGTGAAACGATGCGGCCTTAAGAAATTTCTGTGTCCGCCAAATATCAACGCGATCGGAGGTTTTTTAATTTTCGACATGAACGGGTCGTGACACCGCACCTCTGATCGACCAGCCGAACTCCTCGGGGTGGAAGTCAACCAAGCTGAGCTTTAATTATTGAGTAGGCAACTCTTCGAGGGTCTCCCTATGAAAAAATTCCGAACATCAACAGTCCAAAAAAAAACATGCTACTTTTGAGAGTGATTTACCGGAGGTACGAATTTCATGCCGCGTTTGGCCACTCTTGTGCGGCCGGGGGGTGAACCCCTTTCCTGGACTTTTAATTGCCTACTTTTCTGTTGAGAACAAGTGCAGACTGTCCGATGCTATATATATAGAGAGCATCGTTGAGGCGAGTGGAGAGTCAAGGAGACAAAACTAAAACGTATTAACGATATTACAAAAAAGGGGCAGAATATACATTACTTCTTCGATCTCCAGACGGGCTTCTTCGTGCCAGCTCTTTAATATAGGAGGTCGATACAAGCTATGACCGACGCTTTCTCGATCCTTCACGGGTGTTGTCAAATTGCACGGGCAAATGCTAGGATTTACCCGGCTTGAGGCACCAACGTTGCCAAGAATGTTCCGAATTTTGGAAGGTTTCCCACCATAGGCGAAGGCGACTGCTTCAGCTCGATCCACTGGGGTTTACGTGTTCCTAAAACTATGGTGCGTAATCCGCGACTGGTGGAAAGCATTTATCTCCGGCGGGGGAAACCATTTCGGTCGAGCGTCGGTTCGGTGATGGGTAGCCTCTTTTACAGGTAACCCGGCTATGGAAAGTCTGGTTTTGCAGGCCTAAAGGCTGGATTCATTGTATCAATCGTATCGACCGGCGGTTGTCACAGAATCGTTCTCGGGATCACCTGAAACACACTGTGAGACGTTAAGGTTACGCTTCCTTTTATAATAATAATAATAATAATAATAATAATAATAAAAAGAGGCATTTGTGATGGAGCTATTTAAAGCCCGCAGACGGGATTTGAGGTTCGTACTTGAGCTTTGACGGTAGAACGTCGTTGCAACCCGATGCGAACGTCGATTCTAACCGGTAGAGGAGAATGGATGCTCTCGATTTGGTGACAGATTCGAGTGAGCCTTCCACAGGAAGCTGCCTGACATCGTACCATAAAGAGAGAGAGAGAGAGACAGAGAGAGAAGCAAACTCGGTTAGCCAAAATATCTATTAGAAAGGCGCCAATGGATATATCGCCCGTCCG
Organism: Rhysida immarginata; assembly: GCA_023313115.1. Lineage (NCBI taxonomy): Eukaryota > Metazoa > Arthropoda > Chilopoda > Scolopendromorpha > Scolopendridae > Rhysida > Rhysida immarginata. The sequence goes on along the minus strand of JAHWFO010055103.1, from coordinate 29,646 downwards.
TGGTGCTACTGTAAGCTCTGTGGAGATTCACGTTATTTTGAAATATAAATCGGCCGAGGGTGTATGCTTCAGGTACGCGGCGTTGGATAGTGCTTGGCCGGTTGAAGAGTGTTTTGTAAGATACGTGGTTGATCCTGCCAGTAATCATATGCTTGTCTCAAAGATTAAGCCGCATTAAGGTGAAACCGCGAATGGCTCATTAAATCAGTTATGGTTCCTTAGATCGTACCACCCTACTTGGATAACTGTGGTAATTCTAGAGCTAATACATGCCGAAAAAGCTCCGACCTTCGGGGACGAGCGCTTTTATTAGAACAAGACTAATACGGATCAGAAATGATCTGTTCCCGTTTGGTGACTCTGGATAACTTGGAGCCGATCGCACGGTCCTTGCACCGGCGACGCATCTTTAAAATGTCTGCCTTATCAACTGTGGATGGTAGGTTATACGCCTACGATGGTCGTAACGGGCAACGGGGAATCAGGGTTCGATTCTGGAGAGGGAGCCTGAGAAACAGCTACCACGTCCAAGGAAGGCAGCAGGCACGCAAATTACCTACTCCCGGCATGGGGAGGTAGTGACGAAAAATAACAATAAGGGACTCCTCCGAGACCCCCTAATTGGAATGAGTAACACTTTAAATCCTTGAACGAGGATCTATTGGAGGGCAAGTCTGGTGCCAGCAGCCGCGGTAATGCCAACTCCAATAGCGTATATTAAAGTTGTTGCGGTTAAAAAGCTCGTAGTTGGATCTCAGTGCTGGTCCGGCGGTCCGCCAACGCGCGTTTTTACTGCCGGCCCCGGAGCCATCCTGCCGGCCGTCCCTTATTGCTCTTCGTTGAGTGTTTTGGGTTTACTTTGAACAAATTTGAGTGCTCCAAGCAGGCGTGTCCCGCCCACATAGCCCAGCATGGAATAATGGAATAGGACCTCGGTTCTATTTAGTTGGTTTTTCGGAACCAGAGGTAATGATTAATACGGACAGATGGGGGCATTCGTATTGCGACGCTAGAGATGAAATTCTTGGACCGTCTCAAGACGAACTACTGCGAAAGCATTTGCCAAGAATGTTTTCATTAATCAGGAACGAAAGTTAGAGGTTCGAAGGCGATCAGATTCCGCCCTAGTTCTAACCATAAACGATCCACCAGGATTGGAGCCTGCGGCTTAATTTGACTCAACACGGGAAAAATCACCCGGCCCGACCACTGAAAGGATTGACAGATAGAAAGCTCTTTCTTGATTCGGTGGGTGGTGGTGCATGGCCGTTCTTAGTTGGTGGAGCGATTTGTCTGGTTAAATCCGATAACGAACGAGACTTTAGCCTGCTAAATAGATATCCCATCTCACGGTGCTAGCACCTCTTAAAACCTTCCGTTTTCTCCTTCGATGGAGCTGGGGGAGGGTGGCGGGGGTACGGGCTTTGCCTGGGTCGGACGTTCGCTTCTTAGAGGGACAAGCGGTGATCAGCCGCACGAGATTGAGCAATAACAGGTGTGTGATGCCCTAAGATGTCCGGGGCCGCACGCGTGCTACACTGAAGGAATCAGCGTGTGCTTTTTTCACTCCGGAAGGAGCGGGTAACCCGTTGAACCTCCTTCGTGACAAGGATCGGGGCTTGCAATTATTCCCCGTGAACGAGGAATTCCCAGTAAGCGCGAGTCATAAGCTCGCGTTGATTACGTCCCTGCCCTTTGTACACACCGCCCGTCGCTACTACTGATCGAATGATCTAGTGAGGTCTTCGGACTGGCAGGTCCATTGCGGGTCGCGGTGGCCTGCTGGGAAGATGACCGAACTTGACCATTTAGAGGAAGTAAAAGTCATAACAAGGTTTCCGTAGGTGATACTCAGAACATCAACAAAATAATTTAAATTTCTTATTTGGTTTCCATAAAGTTTTCACTTTTTATCAGCATCACCAATAAACAAATAACAACAAAATCAAACAAAATCAATCAAATTCCATTATATCAATACCTTTTACAAAACATAACCGATTTATATCGGAGTACATTAAAATGAAAAATCAATTGAAAAACCAAAAAGACAAAAACAACAACACACACAGAAGGCAATTGAACCAGATAAATACACCAAAAGCAAACGAAAAAGACTCAGACAAAAGACAAACAATGGAACAATTCAATAAACAACAAGAAAAGGTTAAAAAAGCGGACGAACCAAAAGTGTAAAAATAGAAATATATATAAAAATATGTATAACAACTGTACACAGAGTAAAAATATATCTATATAAAATAGTAACAAGTGTATAAAATAAAAATTAGGAAACCAAAACTAAAGAGATAAAAAGATTAAAAGTTAAAAACATTAAAAGTTAAAAACATTATAATTTAAAAATCTCTAAAAAATTATTCGTGATCCTTCCTATACTTTATAAAGGATTTCCAGATGAAATTCCATCTCTTAAAAAATTTTTGCAAATTATCAGAGGCAGTAAAACATAATCTCTCGTTATATCTGAACCTGTTGAGTTCCTTCACAAACAGGAACCAGGAATTAAAGTTAGTATTGTGGTGCCAGGCAATTACCGATTTTTGAATCGCCGCCAAGGCCACACAAATCACCTCACTTACCAGGTTCCTGCACTTCATTTGATCTGCTAGTGGGATGCCCTCAAACAAGTATTCTTCCCACTTATGTTCATCTCCCCCACATGTCTTAAACAGTTCCATAAGAAAGTGCCTGATTTTTACTGTGGCTGGGCATTCACAAATAAAATGAACCTCATTCGCAAACCTGTTCCGCTATCAAACCAACAGATGGGGGAATCCTTCTTGGAGATTTTAAACAAGAAGTCAGGGGTGATACCGCCAAAGTTCCTGAAGCGAAAGGCCCCTTGAACAGTTTGCGTCAATAATGGATTACTCCATATATTGACCAAATAAGTTTTTTTAATATCTTCTTGCAGGTTTTCCATAATAGTTTTTTTCCATCGTACTGAAGTTTTTGATAGTACATAATTTACCTTTAATATCAAGGGTAATGGCATGCAGGCATCTTTCCCTGCAATACCCAATATTTTTTATTTTATTACCCCTAATGTTCTTGCAGGTACTATCCAATTTAACTAATTTACCCTGGAAGAAGATTTTTCTTACTGTTCTATGAAATGGCAAAAGGTCATTCACCTCAGGTCTCTTGATGGTGGCAAAGTATGGGTTGATTTGCTTGTTCAGGATATGGAATACCTTGTCAAAGTAGATGCTTCTGCATCCAAATTCCGTGTTAACCACAAAGCTTATCCTGAACATTTTTTTTAAGTTGTTAAGATTAAGCAACCCAAGACCTCCTAATTTCTCCTTTCTATAGTAGGTACTCCTTGCCATCCATCTCTTATTGGTGTTCACCCATCTTATCATCATCCCCATCTTTTTCTCTATCCACTTTTTTGGTGGTTCGATAATTCGGAGAACATATGCGATTTTGCTAATCACCACAGTATTAATCAATAGCACTCTCTCCTTAATAGTAAGGGAATTGTAATAGGGCACCCACTGCAATTTAAAGTCCTCCCACCATTCATCCATCCTATTATAATTAAGAATGTGGGAGTTATGACCTATTTGTATACCTAAGACCATCATATTAATGACAACCCTAACACCATAGTTTTCGGCGATAGTTTCATCATTTATACCAGTATAGTTTACTATCGCCGATTTTGTTTTATTAATCAGAGCATTAGAGACCATCATATAACAGTCCAGTTCGTCAAATACCTCTACTAATTCAGACTCATTTTTGAGAAACACCACAAGGTCATCAGCATATGCTGAATACACTGGTAGGTCTACGTCTGCACTGTCTCTAATATTCCTAATACGTTTATCTATTCTTCGTAAACATGCTTCCAACGTAAGGATATACAATATAGGAGACGGTGCATCGCCTTGTCAAATACCCGTAAGCATTCTAATGACAGGCGATCTCTGACCATTCAAACATATGCAGCAACTCTGATTATCGAGAAGTATTCTGACCCATCGGAGGAGGGTATTAGGGCATTTTAGCTTCTTTAAAATTTCAAACAGAAATTTGTGGTTGACTCTGTCGAAGGCCTTGGTCTGATCTAGGCCCAGAATCAACCCGCCCTTAATCGCCATAAAGTCATGCAGATCTCTAATTAAGTTCAAATTATCCGTAATTCTTCTGCCTGGGATAAATGCAGTTTGGTTAATAGAGATTACACCGTCGAAATACTCCCTAAATTTCACCACCAATATCTTAGAGATGATCTTCATATCATTATTGGTTAGTGAAATTGGTCTATAATCCGTTGTCCTTAATGGATTATCATTCTTTGCAATCAGGACAACGTCTGCAATCAATACAGAATATGTTTCAGCATTCTGAAACATATGATTATAGACTATATTCAATATAGGGATGATGTTCTCCAGCTGATAAATTTCGACGGGCAACCCATCTCTCCCAGGCGAAGCATTTTTATTCAATGACTTTACGGCCTTTTTAATATCCTCCTTCGTAAATATATAGTAGTTGTCATCCCCATCAAATGGGGCATCCCAATCTTTGATGTAGTCAGAACACCTCTCGGAGTACTCCAAGTCTTTCTCGTAGATGTTACGGTAGTACTCAGTAAATGCATTTAGTATTTCCTTCGAATCAGAGAGCTGCACGTCCCCTTCAATCAGACTATTAATTACCTTGGGGCTATTATTATTTTTGATGATGTTTTTCATCTGATTGGAGGTCAGAGATTGTAGACCCATTTTTGCCTTGTAATATTTCTCAACTAGACTGTTGTTATATATCTTGTCTACAATATGATAGTCCCTAAGCTCCTTAATTATGAGAACCTTGTAGAATTCCCACAATTGAACTGGGTTGTCATTATATTTAATCATATCGAAGAAACTCAACAGGAACTCATTCATGTATGAGAGGCACTTTGGATCCTGTAATTTCCAGACAGGGGCATTGACCTCATTAAGCCTCCCTCTCCTTTTATGCCTAATAGCAAGATCAATCCATATCATAGCGTGATCCCCTCTTATGACTCTATTACATATACCCGCTCCTTTTACATAACTATTTAATATTTCTGAGGCATAGGCTCTATCAAGCCTAGCCTTAGAGTCACCTCTTTTCCAAGTGTATTGCTCCGCTGGTTCATTTCTGCACCGCCAACTATCAATCAAAGTGAAGGAGCGAACCAGGTTTGATAAGGATTTCACCAAACCCGGTCTCCACTCCCTCTTAGGTATCCTATCCTTCTGGGGTTGCAGAGTACAGTTCCAATCACCGATAAGGATAAATTGATCCTCACTGTGGTTTTCCATAAAGGCACTCAGCAATTCAATGGCCCTGATAGCCTCACTTGCTCCTTGAGGCACCAGAACATTCACAAGCCATATTCTATGTGCCTCAAAGGCCATCAGGACCGCCATCATATATGCCTTATAAATAATAGCATTTTCCTTTATGTTCTTAACATAGTTATTTGGAACCATAAACGCAACCCCATTATAACAATGTGTGGCTGGTGCAAAAAAGATCTCATAATCTTTATTAAAGATGTTGAACCAGTTAGGAGCAACACAGGAGATCACGCCAAATTCTTGCAAAATTAGGATTGATCCCCTATAATCCCCCAGTAGGTCATATAGAAAATTTTTATTTACATATCCATTTAAATTCCTGGCATTCCAGGATATTAATTTTAAATTAGCCATCATAAATGGATATGTAAAATAACACCCCTCCTGGCAAAACAGGATCTATTTATTACCTTTTTTGAGCCATAAAACTGCTCGATGCAACCTCTCTTTAGTGCCATCAGCCAGCCTGCCAGAATTAATCATCTGCCAGGCTACCCTCTGGAAATCCGCAATGAAATAATTATAGCTTGATATAACTTTGGTTAGTTTCTGTCTTTTTACATTCCAGTCCATTAAAATAGCTGGAATGTCCCTCTCTAACCCATTGTCAATTTCTCCCCTGTCTACACCCATTTTCTCTTCACCATTTTGTTCTTCCATCACATTCTTATTTTTATCCTGCTCTTTGACGTTTTCCTCATCAATCTGGGAGGGTTCAACCTCCTTCTCTACCGATTCTGACTTTTCAAATACACCCTCAACTTCCTTAATTATCGACTCATCCTCACTCTCTTCCTTCACTATCTTATCTTCATCCATCTCATCACTATTCTCATTATCAATATTAATTTCATCACTATAAAGTGAGTCTTTCCTATTTACCTTATTTCTATTCTCTTCACTATTATCAATTTTTCTTCTTTTTCTTTTACTTCTTTTACTTTCAACCACACACTCTTGCATATTAATCTCATTTTCATGTCCCTCTTTTTGGACATTTTGCGTTACCGATTCATCCTCCATTCCTTTATCGACGTCATCCTGTGGCTCACTGCCCACCTCTATATCATTATTACTATTTCTCTCCTCACTGTTACACCTCTCAATTATTACTGGGCAATCTTTTATGAGGTGGCCCACTGAGCCACAAGAGAAACATCTCTTGACCTCCTTTACAATCCTTATACGATATTTTTGGTCGAGTACCTCCACAGTAATATAGTCCGGGATTTGTACATCGACCCTAGGAATGGCGTAGATGAATCTACTAAATGTCAGTATATTCCTATGTGGCTTAAGGTAAATAGGAAATATTTTAGATTTAATGAGGAAAAATTTTCTCAACTCATTAATAATCTTATTATAGGGGATAGATGGGATAACCCCCTGTAGCAGGATTTTAACTGTGGATGGGTTGTATCTCTCCGTGGGCAGGTCCTCGCCGTTGACCTTGACTCCATTCTGCAATAACTTAGCTGTAAGCTCTTCACTAATTAAGTATACATGAGTATACATGGAGTCAAGGCGACCTATGGCCCTAATTGAGTCGTCACCACATATATCCACTATGCTACGTATGTAGTCCTCGACCCTTGAGCCATCAAGGGTCTTGATGACGACTCTCCGGTTTTCTAAGCTGATGCTTATTTCCTCCTCATTGACAACAGGTCTTTTGACCAATTGTTCTTTATAGGAGGGACTCTCTTTCCCTCCTATCTCCATTTTATTAATAACTTTATTACTGCCTACAGCATATTTGACATTAATCATAACAAGGGACCAACAATCTAACTAATATTATTATAGGAAATCCAAGCCTAAAAATTCAGATTAATTAGATTTAAGATTATAAATTAGTCTAGGATTTCCTTATATTTATTAATTTATTTTTGTTATTTTATATTATTTTTCCTTTATTTTATTTTTTTGCTATTAATATATTAAGTTCAGTTAGTTCTCCACACTTCAACAACTTCAACCAACTCACTTCCTGCAAAACAGGAAGTGAAGAAGGACGACCTTGTTGTAACCACCAAAATTAAGAGGAATAATTATCTAAGCAAAAGCCCATTATTGGGGCCATACCCCATTAAGGGAACACCACCACCATACAAAGAATTAGTATCAACATCCACACAATCAAATTATCAATATTAAACCAAATATTATACAAAAGAGAGAATGGCTGTGTTATTATATCGAGGTTTATCGAAAAATTTATAAAATCCCTCGATAAAACAATAATATTAATGATATCAAAAAATTTATAAGACAGGGATAATCCCTAATACCTTATATTTAGGGACTCATACAAGCTGTTGGAAATAAAATTCATTATTTCACAAAATAATCATTTTTCCGGGAGCTCCATTTTAAAGCAGCCTCCAGGAAGGATCATTATTGTAAGATTCCGTAGGTGATACTCAGTTAAGATCTCCTTTTTTTTATATTTCTAGTTTTCATAATACATCATATTGATATATTTTACATTTTAATATTCATCATTGCATCACCCATAGGAAGAAAACACAGAAAAAGAACAACACAGAACAAAAACATGGCCACTTGTCAAAAAGAACAAGTGGTCACACAGAAAAGACGATATACAGAATCATTTAAAAAATGGACGAACAAAAACGTGTATATGAAGAAAACTCTAACGACAGTTATATAAATAGAATTCTATAAAATTTTTAACATGTGTATAATATAAAACAATTGCAAATAAGCAATATTTTCTATATAAAGAACTAACCAATAAAATCAAAATCCATTCAATAATAATCAGTCCTTCCATATATATTTTGTGGTAAATTTCCATATGTATAGCCATTTTTTTAGATATGTATGGATTTTATCATTCCTTTTATAACAATTCTTATCACTCTGCCTGTATTCATTAAGCTCTTTAATAAAGAGAAACCATGCGTTAAAATTTATATCATGGAACCATGCAATGACTGCTTTTTGAATTACAGACAGAGCGATATTTATAAGGTCATTAAGTAAAATCTTGCACTTAATTTTTAAGCTCCTTGAAACCCCATGGAGGACGAGATTCTCTATCTCCTCCTCCTTACCACCACAATGCGTGATTAAATTGTAATTATATTCTCTAATGAGTTTTGTTGCACTGCAAGAGAGAATGAAGTGCCTCTCATTACCAGTATCACCTGGATCGAACCAACAACAGTCCATATTCTTGCGGCCAATCTTGTATAAAAAATCTGGGGTTACTCCGCCCATATTTCTGAATCTGAAGGCCCTCTGAGCAGTCTGAATCAAACTAGGATTATTCCAGGTATGAAAAAGATACTATGAATCCTTTTTCAATTGATCCTGTAACATTAATATTAGGGTCCTTTCCAACAATTTATGATTCTTAATTTCCACTTTTTCACCTATAATTATCACTTCTAACTCATGTAAGCACCTTTTCATACATTTAATTCTTCCCAATATAAAATTATTTTCCTTTATGTTTCTGCAGGGACAATTAACCATTATGCTTTTACCCTGCAGAAAACTTTTTCTAACCATCCTGTGATATGGCAATAATTTTCTTATCTCCTCCATATTTAGTTTGTGAAAAAGAGGATTTCTATTATTATTAAATGCATAAAATACATTATCAAAGTATATGCTGTCACGCCCCCATATCGTATTGATTGCATAACTTGCTCTGAAGGCCTTCTTCATCTCATTCAGATTTCGCAACCCCAGACCTCCTCTATCCACCGCCTGATACTAAATATTTCTTTTCATCCATCGTTTGTTCGCATTCACCCACCTGACTATCTTCCCCATCATACGGTCCACCCATTTAGCAGGTGGCTCCACCACACGCATCAAATAACTGACTTTCGTCATTACAACCGTATTGACTAGCATGACTTTCTCTCTTAATGTAATGTGCTTATAGAGAGGTAACCATTTAGCCACAAAGTTGTCCCACCATTCATCGATTTTATTGTAATTACTATTAACCATTCCATCATCGACATTGATACCTAATATGGTCATGTTCTTCACCACCTTGATGCCATATCTTTCCTCAAGATACACATCATCAATCCCGGAGTGGTTTATAAGCGCTGACTTCGACTTGTTTACTAGACTATTGGAGATGTACATATATTCATCCAATTCCTCCAATACCTCAACCAGTTCTTTCTCATTGTTTAAATAAAACACGACATCGTCAGCATATGCAGTATATAGTGGGAGCAACTTATTTATTCTATGTGATATAACCTTATGGTTAATACTTTTAAGGAATGCTTCAAGGGTAATGATGTATAATATCAGTGACAAGGCATCGCCTTGCCTAATCTCTGTCTTCATGTTTATAATTCCCGACTTGTCACCATTTATGCATAAATGACATCTCTGATTATATAGAAAAATCATAGTCCATCGATGGAGGGTCCTGGGACATCTTAAGTGCTCCAATATAGTTAACAGGAACCGATGGTCTATCCTGTCGAATGCCTTAGTCTGATCTAGACCCAGGATCACCCCACCATTATTAGCTATATAATCACTCATATCCCTATTTGTGTGTATGTTGTCATTTATCGTTCTACCCGGGATATAGACAGACTGATTTGTCGAAATTATACACTTAATAAAATCAGGAAATTTATAAACTAACATCTTCGATATAATTTTCATGTCGTTGTTGACCAAAGATATCGGTCTATAATCCACAACCTGCATAGGGTTATTCATCTTAGCCATCAAAACGATATCCGTGGTCAACAATGAGTGTGGTTCAGCAGAGTTATAAATATATTCATAAACCACACGCAGAATACCATAGATATTTTCCAAGCTATAAATTTCAACTGTCAAACCATCATTTCCAGGTGATGCATTTTTATTTAGTGACTTAACCGCATGCTTAATTTCATCAATTGTGAAATAATGAATTTTGTCATCTTCTATATCTGGGATGGGCCATTCTTTGATATACTCTAAATACTTGTCCGAATGTTCAAATTCTTTACCGTACATGTCCTGATAGAACCTTTCGAATTTATCCATAATTTCTCTGCTGTCTTTATATTCCTTGTCACCAACCACAATGCTATCAATAATTTTATACATATCATTGTCTCTAAACATCCTTTTAAGTCTACTCGAGTCCAACGACTGAAGGCACGTTCTCTCTCTGTAGTACTTATCTATTAAAGTATTCCTATATTCTTTATCTGCGATTCTATATCCCCTTAATTCACGCATGATTTGAACTTTAAATTATTCCCACAGTTGAACAGGATTATCATTAAGCTCCAGGAGATCAAAAAATCTTAACAAGAATTTATTCATATGTTGTTTACAATCATCATCCTGGAGCTACCAAACAGGGAGACTAGAATATAACCTCCCTTTCTTATGGATATAGAGATCTAATTCTATCCATATCAATCTGTGGTCACCCTTAATTACTTTAGTATCTATACCTAAGTCTTTAATATTTAAGTGCAAATCCTGGGGGACATAGAACCTATCAAGACGGGCCCTCGAGTCGTTCCTCTCCCAAGTGTATGTCCTGGCCATCTTATTTTTTAGAGCGCCAGGCATCGATCAGATTATAAGAAGTAACTACCCTGTTTAAAGCTTTACCTAACGCTGGTCGCCATTCTTTATGGGGGATTCTATCATATTCAGAGTTCAACGTACAATTCCAATCCCCCATAAGCATAAAATAGTCGTTAATATGTCGACTTATAAAGTTCTCTAATGATGACACAGCGTTATTAGCCTCCTTCGCATTCTGTGGTATCAAAACGTTAATTAACCACATGTACTTCCTCCGATCTTAACTAAGACGGCCAGGACATAGTGATCAAAAATGGTAACATTATTAAGGACAATGATGTTGCCCTTCCTTGGAGTGAAAAAGGCAACACCATTATAATTATGGGAGGACAAAGTGTAATTTATCTGGTAATCGTACTTATAGAGATGGGTCCAGTCAGGTGGGCTACTAGAGAACACTCCAAACTCTTGCAGTGCAAATATAGCATTGCTATTTTTCATTAAAGTGTCAGAAAAAAGTTTTTATTTGAATACCTATTTAGATTTCTTATATTCCAAGAGATCATTTTTAACTTGGCCATTGGGAGTAAGAGAAAAGATCAAAACGCTAAATCAATAATCCTTTACATATATTTCTTACATTTGATAATCAATGTTTTACTTTTTTTTTTCTTTTTTTCACCTGCTTTCTTTATAGCATTACTGATCTTTTCTACCATTTTCTCTGACCAACCTCCCTGCTCAATCATTTGCTGACCAATTAATATGAAATCTTTAATCTCATAATTATATTGCCTTATCATTTTCTTTAATCCAATTTTCCTATCCGTAGACTCTCTTAAAATGACCATGTAATCCCCTCTTAGCCTTTGTAGAATATCATTATGTGTTTTTGGGGATCTCCCATTCTTAGAGGTATTGGGTACATCAACCCTTTCTTCTTCTTCACCAGATTCATCAATACTTTTTACCATCTCCTCATTATCCGTTAAACTATCATTTTGAGTGAACATGCTCTTATCATTCTCACTAACTACTTGTTCAGCACTAGATTGTTCCTTATTCTTACCCTGAGAATCCACCACTCTTTCTTCCTTATCACTCTCAGTCAAATTAATTTCTTCATTCTTATCAATTTCTCCCACTTCCAAGTCTACATTATTTTCTTTATTCTTAACATAACCTTCCCTTATTACATTATTCTTAATAATTTCCATTGTTTCCTCAATAATATCTTGATCATTCTTATCATTTCTCTTATCATTTTCACCTTCATCAGCTAAATCCAACTTCCTTTTTTTTGGATTATTCAAATTCTTTTCTTTTATATTTTCCTTCTTTTCTTCCTCATTCAACAAATTATTTTCAGTGAATTCTTTATCGCTATTATTGGGGCAATCCTTTATCAAATGTTCATTGCTTCCACATATAAAACATCGCTTATCTTGTTTTGATACTTTAATGTAGCAGCTATTTTTCAATAGTTCTCTTTTGATGTAATCTGGTATTTTAACATCTTCTCTTGGTATGATGTAAATAAACCTAGAGAATGACAATACATTTCTCTTACCTCTGACATAAATGGGGAAGAGTCTAGATTTATTAACTACATACTTTTTAATTTCTGCAATGATAAGGCTCGGGTTCATCGAAGGCAGCACTCCTGATAGAATCAACTTAATTGCCTTTGGAGACTGCTTCTCCGCGGTAAGATTTTGTCTTCTAACCTTAATTCCCTGTAACAAAATTTTATCCACATGTTCCCTCTCATGAAAATAAATGTGTGTATAAAGGCCATCCAGCCTACCTATGGCCTTAACAGACCCCTGTCCACATACATCTTCGATTTTTTCTAAATATTCAATAATTTTAGATTCCTCAATCGTTCTTGAAATGATCCTTTTTTCCTCTATTGAGGTACTAATTTCTTCATCCGTAAGGATGGGACCCGAGGTCGCGACATTGGCATATGTAGCCATCCTCAATTATTATAATCAAATGGTTTTCAATTCAATCATTACAATTTTATAATCTGTCGACAACAATTACAATCACCAATAACTAATTAATATATTTACTTAGTTACTACCTTAAATCTAGGTTAGTAGGGCAAAACAGTTCTGTTAGATAACTATCTAGTCAATCTAAACAAGTGTTAAACTTTTAGACCATTACAAAAAAAAATTTTTTTTTTACTAGTGCACTTTTACAAATTGTTCAGAAAAAAAATTCTGACATATCACACACAACCTATGGCATACCAAGGTGATCCTGGGGTATTCATAGATCATATAGAATAAAAATTTCTGAAAACCAACACTTATTTCCAGAAAAATATCGAACACTATCTGGAGCTCAAAAATTAGCCTCCAGTAACCTGCGGAAGGATCATTATTGTAAGATCAATTGTAAAACTCGCAACGAGTCGCACGTCCGTACTCAAACCCGTAGACCGACCGCTTCTGACAGTCGCGGTAAAGCGGATTAACAGTCAAACTGTGTACTGCATAGCAGTTTATTTTACCCCCCACTGAAGACCAGGCAATGAATCCCAACGTTCTGTTGGGAGTCTGGCGGCAGTCATGAGACAAATAGATCGTGTCTGTAGGCTGCGACAGGTCGAGGAAACAGCCAGTTCCTCCAGAGGCTCTGATGGCTTGTTTTCGATGCTTTCGTGTGTACTGAACAGCTTGCATGGCTGTGTGGGAGAAAGCTCGGACGTGCAAGAAGGCAAAGCGTCTGTTCTTGGGGCGACGGTTGGGCCCTGCCACACGCTCTCTGGTCCAAGAGAGATGGCACGGAAGGAACGGCAATGCAAGTGGCCAGCCACCGGAACCCGAAAGAGTCCCGTTAAGGCTTGGCTGCCGACAGCCGCGTCGGCCGTTGTTTCTGGGTTGGCAAGGGTTTGCGTGACGGCTCACAAGCCGGCTGCTCTCCTCCCTAGATTTCTATTTTATCTTTACGCGCAGGTACCTATCCCGATGACCGCGTCGTTCTGGCCATGCACGCGCAACTTCGCAATGTCCTGCGAAAGCGTGCGGGGACGACTGCCAGTTTTCCCATAGCGTGAGTGTTCCTGACGCAGGGATACCGTCTCGTTACTTGTCTGTGGGAGAAGGTGGGTAAAGAGCTTTTACACGTGGATTCTGAAAGCTGCTTCTGCCTTCCCCGCGAGATTTTCACGTTTAGTGGGACAGTCACGGGGCTATGCCTTACTGGTCGCTCGAAATTGGCACAGCAAAGCAGCTCGCCTTGAAGGGAAACTGCCTTGGGGTGCCAGCCAGTAGGGAGAGAGGTTTAAAGAGCTACAGTCGCAGATATTTTGTCCGCCAACCGAGAGGATTCCCATGGCTGGTTGGAATCCAGCTAGACCGTTTGAGGGTCCATGTCGGCTCGTAGATGCGTCTACGGCAATGGACTGCTCGTTTATAAGGAAAAAATATGTTGAAGGGCCGATGCCTATTAATACATGCGGGTCTGACACAGCTTTCCAGGAAGCGAGGCCCTGCGTCTACCTGGAGAACGTTGACCCCTTCTCACAGAGGGAGAAATGCCTCCAGACAGAAAAAAGTGGAAGGCGTGTCCGTCTCTTTTGCATACGAATCCCCCCGTCGAAGGCAATCCATTGGCTTCGACGGGGGGATTCGTCCGCAACACGGGCGGACGTGTTCCCTCTTTTTTCGCATGATTATAGGTGAACAAAGCTATAGCATAACTTAGAAAATTTTTTTTTGTTCTAATAAACATCTGTGAAACGACCTACGTTGAGGTGTATCTATCGAAATTTTGACTAAGTTCGAATCGATTGGCCCAGTAGCTGATGAACAGAGCTCGTTCGCGGTCGAGGAGGCAAAAATTTTGACTAAGTTTGCTAGTGAACAGAGCTCGTTAAAAGGGGATTGCTTAAATGCCAATGCCATTTGCTTCAAAACGCCTGTCTTTATGCCTCAATGCTACCAAAATTCGTTTTATTTCCTGGCAAACGGAGGTGGGTGTAGACTGTACACTTCAATAGTGGCTTCAACAGCGTAGAATTTTGTGTTTTAAAGCGAGTCCCATCGACAAACAAACACAGCTTGAGGAGGAACACAGCTTGAGAGACACAACACCAGGGCCGAAATTTCGACTAAGTCCGAATGACTGGAAACTCGGTGGAAGGATGCGGCCTTAACAGCTACGTGTGTCCGCCAGATATCACACGATCGGCCGTGGCTCGCACTTCCAAAGAGAACAGCGCTCGTTCAACGACGAACAGAGCTCGATCGTCACGCCGCAAGACCGAAATTTTTTTTATGTCCGAACGACCGGAAACTCGGCGAAACGATGCGGCCTTAAGGGGTATGTTTGTCCGCTAATTATAAATGCGGTCCGAGGTTTTCGAGTTTTCGACGTGAGCGGGCCGCCACACACACCTCGGAATGACCTACGAACTCCTCGGGTGGAATTCAACCGATCCGGCCTTTAATTATTCAGTAGGCAACTCTTCGAAGTTCTCCCTATGAAAAAATTTCGCAAGAAAACATGCTACTCTTGAGAGACTTTACCGGAGGTTCAAATTTCATTCCGCGTTTGAACTCTTGTGCGGCCAGGGATTGAACCCTTTTCCCGGACTTTTACATTGCCTACTACTGTTCGGTACAAGTGTAGATGGTCCATTGCTATATGTATAGAGAGGTACGTGGACAGCAAGTGTTAAGATGAGGCATTAATACTAACCCAACCGGGATCCATATTTCCCCAAACGGGGGAGTTCGAACGACGGACGAGACATGTTGGTTACCCCTACTTGAATGTTTCACCCTATCTTTTGCGTCCTAGCCCTGAAAACCAGATTCCACTTTTGACCCATCGTTCGTAACCCTACGAGCGAAAGCGTTGTCAGCTAGCGGGAATCGCCCTACCTGTCTGCCCGTTGTTTTTAACCTGAACACCAGATTCCACTTATGAACCATCGTTCGTGACCCTACGTGCGAGAGAGTTGTCAGCTAGCGGGAATCGCCCTGCCTGTCTGCCCGTTGTTTTTAATCTGAAAACCCGATACCACTCTATGACCCATCGTACGTGACCCTACGTTCGAGAGCGCGTCAGCTAGTGGTAATCAGCCTGCCTGTCCGCCCATTGAATCCTAACTGTTTTCAAGTGCGAGTTGGCGGGGAAGCTTAATGAGCCCCTAGCCCGAGGCCGGGGTAACTTAACACCACTCTAAACCCTGGCCGGTCATCATGCTGGTTCGCTGGACTGTAGCGGGCCGATGACGGTCGGGTTACGATTGGTTGCGAGGAGTTGACTTACCCTAACTGATACACACGAAATAGAAAGGTCGTAATTCCTACTTGAGGCCCGCTGCGGCGTGTCACAATGAAAATCGAGAGAGAAATAAATTCTAAAGCAAGAACTGGTGTCCTAAACTTTCTAAAATGTCTGAAGCAGCGAAAACGAAGCTAAAATGCCCCATCGAGGGCTGTGAGTGGAGCTCGAGCAATAACGAGCACGCGAACCTGCATCTCGTTCGAGCACACAAGATCCACTCCCCCGAGCGTCGCAGACGGCTCATTGTTGAACGGAAAAAGGAATTGATGTCTTTAGGTCAGAGAGCCTAAGACGATAATTTGTTAAAACTGCCAGCAAAGCATCCTGAAAATACGGCTGAAGGGCAAATAGGTCACCGACGTTGAATAAATCGGCAAGTTCCGACCATGAGAGCAGTAGCCCATCTGAGGATGGTGAGAACGAAAGCTCGGGGTCTGCTGTCCCACGCTTGGCGTCTTCGTTCCATAGCAAAACACTGAGAAGTGGCAAAGTCATTCGATCGAGCAAGCCCGAAGAGCGTTTCTTTGACTTGTATAATCAACACTTCGAGGACACGAGCAAATTTTGGTGAAAGGTAAAAGTTGGCTTGGCCAGAAGCATAAACGGATTTATTTATGAGAAGTCAGGGCAAAAGTTAGAACCCACTCTGGGTGGACCTACCAACTGGGTCCCCCTATTTGACATACGCTCGGTCGAAGACTGTGTTAAGTTGTTTGAGGAAGAACAAAAGATTCCCCCGCAGACCTTGAAAAAATACTTAACTGCTTTCACGGAGAGCCTAGCCACCTATCCGCACGCGAGTTGGACGCTTTCCTGGGAGCAGGCAGCCCGTCCAACATTCCAATTTTGGCGCGTCTATGTAATTTAGTTTCGGAGGTGGGTGTTCGAAGTGGGACTTCTGTTCGCTGCACAAATTTAGAGCGTCATATTTACTCCCGCCGCTTACCCGCGCTTGAATAAATTGATTTCAGCTCCACCACGATTGAGCTCTGTTCACTGGCATAGCTGAACAGTCTGGTACTTCCCACACTGCCGTTTACCCGCGCTTGAATGAAATTTCTTTCATGAGCTCTGTTCACTAGCCAAAGAATCAACTTTTGTCGGCAACTCGGCTCCTATGCAACAATATTTGCGCGCCAGTTGGACGGTTTCCTGGAGCATGCAGCCCGTTCATCGTTCCAATTTTGGCGCCTGTACGTTCGTTAGTTTCAGATGTGGGTGCTCGACGTGGGACTTAGTCGAAATTTTACCTCCTCCACCACGAAACGAGCTCTGTTCGCTAGCAAACTTTCGTTGGCAACTAGGCTCCTACGCAACCTATCCGCACGCGAGTTGGACGCTTTCCTGGGAGCAGGTAGCCCGTACAACGTTCTAGTTTTGGCGCGTCTACGTACATTAGTTTCGAAGGAGGATGCTCGAAGTGGGACTTAGTCGAAATTTTGCCTCCACCGTGAAACGAGCTCTGTTCGCTTCACAATTTAAGAGCGTCATATTTACTCCCGCAGCTTACCCGCGCTTGAATGAATTGATTTCAGCTTCACCACGATCGAGCTCTGTTCACTGGCATAGCTGAACAGTCTGGTACTACACACGCCGCCGTTTACCCGCGCTTGAATGAAATTTCTTTCATGAGCTCTGTTTACTAGCCAAAGAAACAACTTTTGTCCGCAATTCGGCTACAATGCCACCCATCTGCGCGCCAGTTGGACTGTTTCCTGGGAGCAGGCAGCCCGTTCATCGTTCCAATTTTGGCGCCTGTACGTTTGTCAGTTTCGGATGTGGGTGCTCGACGTGGCACTTAGTCGAAATTTTACCTCCTCCACCACGAAACGAGCTCTGTTCGCTAGCAAACTTTCATTAGCAACTAGGCTCCTACGCCACCTATATGCACTCGAGTTGGACGCCTTCCTGGGAGCATCCCGTTCATCAGGCGCCTGTACGTTCGTTAGTTTCGGAGGTGGGTGCTCGACGTGAGACTTAGTCGAAATTTTGCCTCCTCCACCACGAAACAAGCTCTGTCCGCTAGCAAACTTTCGTTGGCTAGTTGGCTCCTACGCCACCTATCCGCACGCGAATCAGAGGCTTTCCTGGGAGCAGGCAGCCCGTCCAACGTTCCAATTTTGGCGAGTCTACGTTCGTTAGTTTCGGAGGTGGGTGCTCGCAGTTGGACTTAGTCGAAATTTTGCCTCCACCGTGAAACGAGCTCTGTTCGCTGCACAACTTAAGAGCGTCATATTTACTCCCGCCGCTTACCCGCGCTTGAATGAATTGATTTTAGCTCCACCACGATTGAGCTCTGTTCACTGGCATAGCTGACACGTCTCGTCCGCTTGACAGTCGACCAGCCATTGTCCAGTGGTCTTTGTTCAGTGGAGGAATAAGGCTCGATCGCGAATTTTTGTTCTATCTTCCGCTCGACGCGAAACCGGGATAAAAACACGCGGGGTTGTATCGTGTACGTGCCCACCAAATATCACGGCGATCGGCCGCGGTTCGCATTTCGAACGAGTCTCAACCGATGAACTGAGCTCAAGACGAACACAGCTCGAGCGTCACCCCACGACACCAAAAATTATTCTATGTCTGAACGACCGGAAACTTGGTGAAACGATGCGGCCTTAAGAGATTCCTGTGTCCGCCAAATACCAATGCGATCAGAGGTTTTGAATTTTTGACATGAACGGGTCGTTACACCGCACCTCTGATCGACCAACCGAACTCCTCGGGGTGGAAGTCAACCGAGCTGAGCTTTAATTATTGAGTAGAGAACTCTTCGAGGGTCTCCCTATGAAGAAATATCGAACATCAACAGTCCAAAAAAAAAAAACGTGGTACTTTTGATAGTGATTTACCGGAGGTTCGAATTTCATGCCGCATTTGGCCACCCTTGTGCGGCCGGGGGGTGAACCCTTTTCCCGGACTTTTAATTGCCTACTTTTCTGTTGAGAACAAGTGTAGACAGTCCGGGGCTATATATATAGGGAGCATCGTTGAGGCAAGTGGAGAGTCAAGGAGACAAAACTGAAACGTATTAACGTTATTACAAAAAAGGGGCAGAAAATACATTACTTCTTCGATCTCCAGACCGGCTTCTTCGTGCCAGCTCCCTAATATAGAAGGTCGATACAAGCTATGACCGACGCTTTCTCGATACTTCACGGGTGCTGTCAAATTGCACGGGCGAATGCTAGGATTTACCCGGCTTGAGGCACCAACGTTGCCAAGAACGTTCGGAATTTCGGAAGGTTTCCCGCCATAGGCGAAGGCGACTGCTTCAGCTCGATCCACTGGGGTTTACGTTTTCCTAAAACTATGGTGTGTAATCCGCGACTGGTGGAAAGTCAGCGGGCTGTGTGGCCGTTTATCTCCGGCGGGGGGAATTTATTTCGGTCGAGCGTCGGTTCGGTGATGGGTAGCCTGTTTGACAGGTAACCCGGCTATGGAAAGTCTGGTTTTGCAGGCTTTGTGGAAGGCCTGATCACTACAGCATAAACGCCGGATTCATTGTATCAATCGTATCGACTGGCAGTTGTCACAGAATCGTTCCTGGGATCACCTGAAACACACTGTGGGACGTTAAGGTTACGCTTCCTTTTATAATAATAATAATAATAATAATAATAATAATAATAATAATAAAAAGAGGCATTTCTGTTGGAGCTATTTAAAGCCCGTTGACGGGATTTGAGGTTCGTGCTTGAGCTTTGACGGTAGAACGTCGTTGCGCCCACTGCGAACGTCGATTCTAACCGGTGGAGGAGAATGGATGCTCTCGATTTGGTGACAGATTCGAGTGAGCTTTCCACAGGAAGCTGCCCGACATCGTACCATAAAGAGAGAGAAATAGAGAGAGAGAGAGGGAGCAAGCAATCAAACGCTTCCGAAAAGCAAACTTGGTTATCCGAAATATCTATTAGAAAGTCGCCAATAGATATATCGCCCATCCGTGGTGCTACTGTGAGCTCTGTGGAGATTCACGTTATTCTTGTTTTGAAATATAAATCGGCCGAGGGTGTCTGCATCAGGTACGCGGCATTGGATACTGCTTGGCCGGTTGAGAAGTGTTTTGTAAGATACCTGGTTGATCCTGCCAGTATTCATATGCTTGTCTCAAAGATTAAGCCATGCATGTGTAAGTGCATACCGCATTAAGGTGAAACCGCGAATGGCTCATTAAATCAGTTATGGTTCCTTAGATTGTACCACCCTACTTGGATAACTGTTTTATTTCTAGTGCTAATACATGCCAAAAAAGCTCCGACCTTCGGGGACGAGCGCTTTTATTAGAACAAGACCAATATGAAACAGAAACGATCCGTTCCCGTTTGGTGACTCTGGATAACTTGGAGCCGATCGCACGGTCCTTGCACCGGCGACGCATCTTTCAAATGTCTGCCTTATCAACTTCCGATGGTAGGTTATACGCCTACGATGGTCGTAACGGATAACGGGGAATCAGGGTTCGATTCCGGAGAGGGAGCCTGAGAAACCCTCACAAAGTTAACTCATCATCCGAGTTAACATCTAGCCGTCATTTTGTTTTTCTATAAAACTCATGGTAAAAGACCAGACATAAGACCACTTTTTCACATATTGTTGAATTCTTTCACTTGCCTGGAAGCCATTCTTGTCATTTTGTCTATAAGTATTTAGCTCTTTCACAAAGAGGAACCATACACTAAATTTTGATTCATGGTGCCAAGCGATTACAGCTTTCTGTATGGAGGATAGTGCGATCAGTACAATATCATTCATTAACATTCTACATTTAATCTTGGCCTTAGCAGAAACTCCTTCTAAAAGGAAATTCTTCCACTCCTCTTCTTCCCCCCCCCCACAGTGGATCACCAATTGTTTTAAGTACTCTCTAATTTTGACTGTCGCACTACACTCCAAAAGGAAGTGGTTTTCGTTGGCAATACTCTCATGTTCAAAAAAGCAGGATGAGGAGGCCGTCCGCCCAATTTTAAACAGAAAGTCTGGTGTTACACCACCTATGTTCCTAAACCGGAACGCTTTTTGGGTGATGTC
This sequence comes from Rhysida immarginata, assembly GCA_023313115.1. NCBI lineage: Eukaryota > Metazoa > Arthropoda > Chilopoda > Scolopendromorpha > Scolopendridae > Rhysida > Rhysida immarginata. The sequence continues at coordinate 8,392 of JAHWFO010055103.1, read as the reverse complement.
TTGTAGATGTGGATTGTTAAGCGATGATATAAACTTTTTATTATCTTCTTTTCCTCTCGAGCAATTGCTTGTTCCATTTTCGTTTAATTACAAATGTCCATCCTTTTTCTTTTTATCGTGCAACTCATTGCATGCATGCATCTATCTATAGACCTGGCCCTCGCTACCACTCTGTTATTTTTAACAATTTTACACTCACAGTTTATTGTAAACCTTTGAAACTTTTGGAATATTTTTCTTGGGACATAACAGAATGGTAGAAGGCTTCTTTGTGCTTCCCTAGTTAATTTATTAAAAAAAGGATTACTTTCTTTGTTAATTGCTTTGAATATATTATCAAAGTAAAAACTTTTTTTACCACATATAGTATTAATAACGTAACTGAAACGGCTTGCATGTTTCAAGTCCTCTAAATTTTTAAATCCCAATCCACCACGGTTTACATCTTGGTAATATACCGACCTCCTCATCCATCTCTTATTGGAGTTTACCCAACTTATGAATTCTCCCCTCATTTTTTCCAAACACTTCCTTTCAGGCTCGACTACACTTAATACAAATAAAATTTTGCTAATCACAAAAGTGTTGATTAGCATTACCCTTTCCTGTATAGTTAATAATTTAGCATATGGCACCCATTTCAACTTAAATTCATGCCACCATGTCATTAGACCAGTATAATTACTCGTGCTGGCCATATCACCAACCTCTATGCCAAGGACTTTCTTCGAATTATTCATTTGAACTCCATATTTTTCCTGTAAATACTTATTATCGATTCTCGTATAATTCAGCATGACAGATTTCTCTCTGTTTAACAATACGTTCGATGTTGCCATATAGCTATTAATCTCTTAACACAACACTTTCAATTCCTGTTCGTTAAACAAGAAAAACACTATATCGTCTGCATATGCTGAGTAACTGGGAAAAATCGCTTGATCCACTGGTCTACTAGTCATGATGGCATAATTAACATTTCTCAAGAATGCTTCCAGAGTGATTACATATAGAAGAGGGGACAACGCATCTCCTTGTCGTATCTCCATTCTCATCTCGATTATTTTCGATCTTTTACCATTTATACATAAATGACATCTCTGATTCTTCAAAAAGATGTCCACCCAGGATCTTAATGTTTCTGGGCAATCCAATTTATTTAAAATTGTTTTTAAGAAATTATGATCCACCCTATCGAATGCCTTGGATTGGTCCAACCCCAGGGCCATCCCTCCCTTACGCTCTACTTAGTCAACCATGTCTCTCATTTGGTGGAGGTTATATAAAATATTCCTTCCAGGGATATACGCTGATTGGTTTTTTTCAATTATATCATCAAAGAATTTTCTGTATTTCATTGCTAAAATATTTGATATTATTTTCATATCTGTATTAACCAGAGCAATTGGCCTATAATATTTTATTCCTTCAAGATCTTCCTTTTTTGGAATCAAAATAATGTCTGCAACTAGAAGAGTGCCAGTCTCTGCGGTGTTTATCATATAATAGTAAAGGATTTCTAAAATAGGGATCATATTGTCCAATAGATAGATATCAACTGGAAGCCCATCATTTCAAGGAGAGGATTCCTTATTTAATTTCCTTATTGCTCTTTTTATGTCCTCCTTGGTGAATGTTCTAATCTCTTTTTCTAAAATCTCTTTTCCTCTCCATTCTTTAATATATTCTTTGTATTCTGGATTTTTATTGCGGACCTCTCCATACATTTTTTCATAATACTTATGGAACTCTTGCAATATGTCCTTTTCCTGTATAATTTCTTTATCATCTACTATTATGCTACGAACAAGGCTGGTTTTCTTCTCAACATTTATTAGTTGTTTCATTCTTCTCGCATTTACGGATTGTAATCCCCTTTTCAGTTTATAATATTTTTCAATCAATAAATTTTTCTTCCTCTTATCCTCTATTTGATAATTTCTTAATTCATAACCTATTTATATTTTGAAGAATTCCCAACATTGTATCGGATTGTCATTCACCTTCAACATTTCCAAGAATTTTCCCAAGAATATTTCCATATGTTCGTAAAATTCTTTATCTTGGAGCTTCCATGATGGAAAATGATTTAGTCGCAATCTTCCTTTCTTATTTTCTCCTATATTCAAATTAACCCATGTTATCAGATGATACCCTTTCAACAGCTTGTCATAGATACCTGCATCTAAACAATAGGCACCTAATTCTTTTGTTACGTATGTTCTATCCAGTCTAGCCATTGACCGATTTCGAGTCCATGTATACTTCTTTACTTTCCTGTTCATCTCCCTCCATATATCGATGAAGCTGTAACTATATAGAAGATCTTTCAATTGGCCCGCCAACGCCGGTCTCCATTCCCTCGACGGCACTCTGTCAATTTCTGGGACCACTGTACAGTTCCAGTCTCCTGTAATCAAAAAATTATCTCCACAGTGATCTTTCATAAAATCGTTTATCGCTTTTAATGCGTTCTTAGCTTCAACCGCATTTTGCGGCATAAGAACGTTTATCATCCAAATTCTAGCTTCACTCTTCCCCTCCGTGGGCACTACCTTGACGTGGTGGAGGGGCTTGAGTGCCTCAGTGACGCTAAGGGCTATGCTGGATCGGGTCACCCATGCCAGACAGGCCTTAGCAGAGAGGCCAGACTAAAAGTGTCCGGTCGGTTGTGGACCCTCCCAAAGGGACCGGTGCTCGCAATGCAGGCATATTTTTGACATGGCCTCCATTACGACCAGTACGTCCACCTGCGTGTTTGCCGTGCGCAGCGACCCTACTTCTGGGGAAAGGGGAATCCTGGTGGTTGAGTGAAGGCTTTCCGGAACAACACACCACTTTGGCCCCTGCTTCTCGGAAGGATGGGTGGTCTGGATGAGCCCGTCCAGATCAATCGGCTGGTCGTTGCTCTCTGGAGCCTCGGCCATAGGGTTAGGCGCTGCCTATATCCTCCTCGTATCCCTGGTGCCAATGTGCATCCCCTTGTTGGGCTCGGTGGTGGGTGGGGAGCGAGGGAGATGAAAATTTATTTTACTTAATATGGGTAAAACAAATAAGCAAGCAAATTGCAAGCAAAATAACGACCGTGTAGAGAGATCTAGCCGTAGACCGCCAAAGTATCCGAAGTTTTTGGAGATGAAATTGGCAAGTGGGGAGTCGTTTAAGACCATCTCCCCATTTCTAATTTCAAAAGAACTTAAACGCCTCGTTGGGGATACAAAACATGTTAAAAGACTTTCCAACGGCCATCTTCTTATCGAAGTCTTTAAGGATAAGCAAGCCACCACCCTGCTATCCTTGAAAAAGTTTGCAGGGAAAGCCGTTTCGGTTTCTCCCCATGCAACATTGAATTATAAGAAAGGTGTCTTCACGTGCCAGGACCTGGAAGGAATGGGGGACGAGGAAATCATTGCCGAATTGGATGATCAATCTGTAGTTGACATTCGCCGGATCGCTCCAAGGAGGAATGGTGTTCCTCATCCTACGCACTCCTTCATTGTTACCTTTGAAGGTACAGTTTTGCCGGATACCATTTACATCGGTTATATATACTGTCACGTGAGACCCTTTATTCCCAACCCGTTGCGATGCTTCCAATGTCAGAAGTACGGCCACACGAGAACAAACTGTCATTTTAATGCAGTATGTTGTAAGTGTGGCCTACCAGGACATGAGATGGAAGATTGTTCTAACGAGTTCAGGTGTTGTAACTGCAAGGGAGCCCATTCTGCCCTTTCAAGAGACTGTCCTATTTGGCGGAAGGAAAAGAAGATCCAAGAGGTTCGTGTCCTTGGGAATTTGTCTTTTCCGGAAGCACGTAGGCAGGTAGAACAAAATGAAGTCCATAACTATGCAGCAGTGGTTAAGAGTCGTACTTCTGTTAAGTCTATTGGAACAATGACTGATTTAAGTATTGCAGACTTTTCCTGTAGAACTTCCACCTCCACAGGACCATCTGCTAGCACTAGTCGGACTTCGAAATCGGTTACACCACCTGGAACCCCTCCAAAAACTTCGGAAAGGGAAGAGGGCAAGAAACGCTCGTCAGAGGTGTCACCTTCCTCTGACCCCTCCAAAAAGCGTATAGTAGTTTCTACGCCAAATTCTCCAGTTCTGGAGGGAGGGCCAGACTTCCCCTTAAACTTAGACGTGTCTCCTACTGAGGAGATGGAGTTATCCCGGGAGTTTAAACTTTCATCTTAAACCTCCATCATGGCACTGTTACAATGGAACCTTAATGGATTCTTTTGTCGATTAGAAGACCTCAAGCTCTTAGTCAATAAGTTCTCCTTCTCCTTATTGGCTTTGCAAGAAACTTTCCTTTTGCCATCCCAGTCTCCTACCCTAAAAGGGTTTAATTTTATTAGGAAGGATTATACATCGGGAAATAAAGCCTGTGGTGGTGTTGCCATCTTAGTCCAAAGATCTTTGCCTTTTACTACCATTAATTTAACATCTAATCTCCAGGCGGTAGCAGTTAGAGTCTTATTCAAAGATCTCTCACCTCTAACTGTATGCTCACTGTATCTACCTCCGGATCAATATACAGATGAAAATTCTTTATCATCCTTGCTTTGTGAATTGCCAAATCCCTTCCTTATTCTGGGTGATTTTAACGCCCATAATCCCATTTGGGGGTCTAGAAAGCTCTCTGAAAGAGGATATATGATAGAGAAAGTTCTGAATGCTTTTAACATCAATTTATTAAACGATGGCTCTTCAACATTTCTCCACTCAGCCAACGGCTCTGTGTCATGCATCGATCTATCTATATCCTCTTCATCTTTCACACCCAATTTAGCCTGGAACGTTTTCTCAGATTTACATGGTAGTGATCATTTCCCGATAAGTATTTCCCTGAGTTCTTCTACTTTTTCCAACCCTCTACCACGTTGGAAATTGTATAAAGCAGACTGGCAGGTCTTCCAATCCCATCTGCAGTTTGAGAATAAAACACCCTTTCCGTCTGTAGATGAGGCTGTAGAGGATTTCACTTCCCGCATCCTCCATGCGGCAGAACAATCCGTTCCAAAATGTCGATCCTCTTCAACGAAAATACCAGTGCCATGGTGGAATGAAGAATGTGCCCTAGCGGTTCTAGAACAAAAGAGAGCTCTCCGCATTTTCTCCGCACAACCAACTCTCGAGAATCTTATCACTTATAAACAGAAAAGGGCCAGTTGTAAACTAATCATCTCCACAAATAAAAAACTCTGTTGGAGGGATTATATTTCCTCCATAAATAGGAACACCCCTCTTCAAACTGTATGGAACATGATTAGGAAAATAAACAGAAAAAGACTCCCGGATAAACTCCCTTCTCTCACTGTAAATGGGCATACGCACTTTCACCCGAAGGAGGTAGCTAATATCCTCGGAAGGACATTTGCTGAGGTTTCACAAATAAAACATGACTCAGCCTCCTTTCAAAGACAAAAACGTATTGAAGAATCGCAAGTTATAAACTTTAAATCTCGAAACCTCGAGAAATACAATCTCCCGTTTACTTCGCGGGAACTACATTTTGCCCTTCGTTGTTCCAGAGATTCTGCACCAGGCCCAGATGGAATCTTATACGCTTTCCTGAAACATCTCACGAGAGAAGCTTATGCTCATCTGCTCGCTTTATATAACTACATTTGGTCGTTAGGAGAGATTCCAACTTTGTGGAGAGAAGCAATTGTTATTGCTATTCCAAAACCAAATAAAGATCACTCTTGTCCTTCAAACTATCGACCAATTGCGCTAACCAGTTGTCTATGCAAAGTCTTGGAAAGGATGGTCTCTGTCCGATTTATGTGGTACCTGGAAAAAAACCACCTGCTGTCTAGGTTTCAGTGCGGTTTCCGCAAATCCCGCTCAACTGTTGATCACCTTCTTCGGTTGGAGCATGAGATTCATCTAGCGCAGAGACATAGACAACATGTCGTAGGGGTTTTCTTCGATCTGGAAAAAGCCTACGATACAACTTGGAGGCATGGAATAGCAATACTTTTGCATAAATACGGCCTTACAGGACACCTTCCCTCTTTCCTGTGTAATTTCATGGCGAATAGAACATTCCGAGTTCGCGTTGGGTCAACACACTCAGACCCTTTTACACAGGATAATGGTGTCCCACAGGGATGTGTGCTGAGTCCTTTCCTTTTCCTCATTGCTATTAATGAGGCTTGTTTACAACTTCCATCTACTGTGAACTATTCCCTGTACGTTGACGATATTGCCATCTACTGTCGAGGGTCCTCAATGTTCTTTATTGAGCGTCAACTGCAACTGGCCATCAACAAGCTTGTAACCTGGAGCAACGAAGTAGGATTTAAATTTTCACCCCAAAAAACAAGGGCCGTTCACTTTTGTTTTTAGAGAGGTCTCCATCCAGACCCGGACCTTACACTTTATGGATCCCCTATTTCAGTGGTGGACTCACATAAATTCTTGGGTCTAACATTTGATAGAAAATTATCATGGCTCCCACATATTCGTAATTTAAAAGCGAGATGCTTACAAGCCATGAATGTTTTGCGTTCCATTTCCGCTACCAAATGGGGTGCGGATAGAAAGATGCTTCTTTTTTTATACGGCTCTCTAGTTAGATCTAAATTGGACTACGGAAGTATTGTGTATGCATCTGCTTCAAAAAGTACTTTGAAGCTGTTAGACCCCGTTCACAATCTAGGCATAAGAATTGCCATAGGAGCGTTCCGAACAAGTCCGGTAGAGAGCCTTTATGTAGATGCTTCTGAACCCCCGTTATGGTTAAGAAGAGCCAAACTCCTCCTGAAATATGCTCTTCGCATATATGGTGAAAGTCAGCACCCAGCTTTTGCCTGTCTATTTGGCAAACCTAGAATCCCTCCCCATCACACTTATAGAAGCATCAACAATTGGTTCCAGAATCTTTTGGTGAGCCTGAACCTCTCATTTCCAGCCATGCATAGCCGAGAGGTCAGAGATGTCCCTCAGTGGATTCTTCCCCAACCAGATGTAAATTACAATTTATTCGGGGGGAAAAAATCAAATTTTTTGGAAGTCGAAATTAACGCACTTTTTAAGGTTTTTTTAGAAACCCTTCCTGATGGCTTCCACATATATACAGATGGGTCCAAATCAGAGGACGGGGTTGGCTGTGCTTTCCTTATAGATAACACTATATTCTCCTATCATTTGCCAAACGAGTTTTCCATCTTCTCAGCGGAATTGGTTGCGTTAGCCAAAGCGTTAGAGTTCTGTTTTCAATATCCAAATTCCAACATCTGGATATTCTCTGATTCTCTGAGCGCTTTGCAATCGTTGGAATCTTTCAACTCTGAAAATCCTTTTGTCAAAAGAATCCAGGAATACCTTCATTTCCTGGATTCCCAAGGTACCAAAATTCATTTTGTCTGGATCCCTAGTCACATGGGTATCCAGCAAAATGAACGAGTCGATAAGGCGGCAAAACACGCTATTACACAGTTACCGATCTCTGAATTGCTGTCAATCCCCGAGCATTTACATCCGGTGATTTCCAAGAAACTCAAATCTTCTTGGCAGGAGTCTTGGCCTCTTAACCCAGCTAATAAACTTTTTGAAATCAAGCGTTCCATCACACCGTGGTCATTACCTTGTCTAACAAACAGGCGAGAAGATGTCGTTCTTACTCGGCTTAGGATTGGTCACAGCCGTCTTACTCACATCCATTTACTAAAAAAAGAACCAGCTCCATTGTGTTCTTGTGGAGCAATGCTAACTATTAAGCATATTCTTATTCAGTGCCCTTTACACACTAAATTACGACGCTCATTAGGGCTGAATTATTCACTTGAGTTTTTGTTGGGGAATAACCCTATGATTTTTAAAAAAGTATTTTTGTTTTTAAAAATTATTCATGTTTTTAAATTCATATAGTCATCTTTTTATTGCTTTTGCATTATATATATTTGACCATCAAATATAAGTTTCATTTAGTGCCATTTACACGCTAATCATATTCATCAGTTTTTATTAGGGGACATCTTATAAGAAAATAGATTTTAATCATATATTTTATAGTCAGTTAGTGCCATTTACACACTAATGATTTACTCAGAACCTATACAAATATTTCTTATTACGGGAAAACCCTGGAGGAAAATGTCGGTTTTTTAAATTTATTATGGTTTTTAAAATCTCAGTCATAATTTTTATTGTTTTTCCATCTTTGTCATTCACGTTTTTATGTTTTTTGTTTTCTCCATCTAAATTTTTAAACTTTTGGCCCATAAACTGTGGGTTTTTAATCTTTCTGTCGGGCGCAAAATGGCCATAGTAGCCGACGCCCTAAAATTTCAACCAACCATCAACCTAGCTTCACTCTTAATATATATAATTGCATTCACATAGGCCTTGTAAATAACCACCTCCTCCTGAATAT
>JAHWFO010055085.1:0-16145 GCA_023313115.1 Rhysida immarginata | reverse complement strand
AGAGTCCGCCAAAAAATGTAAACACACTAGAGCAAAAGAAAAAAGTAATATAAAAGTTGTAACACTAAATTCATACAGGCTTCTACAATTACGATGACAGCTGTTCAAAGTGATATAAGCGTTGAGACATTTATAACCGAAGAAGAATGGACCAGGGGAAAAAACGGAGGAACGTCAGAGAAAAGACAATTGGTGGAGGAGAGAGGCTGATTCGAAAGCTGATAGGCGAACGCACAGCGCAGAATCGGCCCAGGATCCAACCAGAGGAAATAAAAGCGGAGGAACGGAAAGGAGGAGGGAGAGTGACGATAGCTCGCGACCGATGAAAGCTAGACGGAAGACCATGACCTATCTCGAATAGACCTCGTATTAATTGTGTGAGTGAGTGAGTTTGTTTTTTTGTAAACTTAAGAATTATTCACGGCGCTACCCACAATCCATCGCGTGCGTGAATAATATTGTGACTTTTGGGACCCTACCCCCGGCGAAGGTTTCCGTCGCCGCATTTATGAAGGCGTTGTACTCCAAATCCGGAGTACCGCCGATTTTAGCTTCCGAAGACCCTTCCATCTTGGTGTTGCAGAGACTCTTCTCTACGGAGTTGAGAATGCTCTGCAAATCAAGTGCAATTGCAGATCGCATCGTCGATGTGGAGTGCGTGAAAGTTGGCAACACCACCGTCAACTTTTATCACGCGGACCCTGGCCACCTCACAGTCCACGTCAGGGGAATTTCGCCGTTGTTGTCCACGGCTTATATTCGAAATTATATGTCGGAGTTTGGGGAAGTGCTCGGTATTTATCGTCCCGAGCACGCAGATACTCCCCGACTCCAGAACGGCGACATATATTTCGATATGAGGCTGAACAAGGACATTCCAGATTCCCTTATTTTACATGGAGAACGTCTCTTCGTGTAATATAAGGGCATGAGGCAGTGCTGTTGGTACTGCAAAAAATCTTTTCATGTCAGGAGAGATTGCCCTCTCCTGAAAAAGTGTGCACGCTTGGTGGGCAGATACCATCGTTGCCCGGAGAAGATGGACAGCAGTGCAGCAGCAGTTACGTCAACGCCTCGTCCGTCGCCGAGGATGACATCGTTAGATCAGGATGCAGAGCCACAACGTCCAGCCCAGCCCGTATCATCTCCACGTACGTCGCGGGCCGCTTCACCTGAGCCATCTTTGCCTCCACTTCCAACTGAAGACGAGCAGGGATTAGTGCCGCCATCATCACTCCCTCCGTCTTCAGAGGTTGCTGAGGATACGTCCCTGCTTCAGCCATCAAGCGACGTCGTGTTGGATGAAGAAGTGGTCTCTGCTGAGGAAGACATCGAAGTCCCATTGGGTGATGTTTCGATGCCTTTGGAGGAGGATTTCCAGCTCTCCCTCCTCCGTCTCTACCAGCGTCGCAGCCAGTGGGAATCACCCGTCTTCCTGCAGCGTTTCCTGTGTCATCTTCGGCTCCAACGGCGATCTCCACATCGACGCAGCCGGAAGGGCGTACGGAGAGCAAATCTCCCCGTAAAAAGAAGAACCGGCATCGTAGCAGAAGGGACAAGAAGGCATCATCATCGTCCGAGAGGGACGGCAGTATGAGTAGCCGCCATAGTTCCTCTCATCGGACGCGCTCACCGCTTCGAAGGTCTGCTGAGCCATATTCGTCATCGAAGACGGACCAGCCTCCATCGAAGTTAGGTCAGCCTCCTTCACCTAAATCCTGTGAATGAATGTCATCTCGCTGAACATACGTTCCCTGGGTTCCCATTTTAAGCAATCGGTATTATTAACTTTTATTGCTCTGTACCGGCCAGATATCCTTCTTCTGGAGGAAGTTAAATTAGCTAGCTTCCACGCAGAAAGGTTACGATCTACCTGGCCTTCGCAGTCAATTTCTTAGTGCGCAATTCTTCATAAACTCATCTTCACCTGTTGGACAAGGGGTTGTTACAATCATCTTTAGCCCTTCCCTTCAGGTGTAGAACTGTATTTATGACTGCGAGTGCAGAGTAATTTCGTTAGACATTCTATCATCAGGTGACTTTCTGATTGCTTAATGTATATGCGCCGTGTGGAAGAGCAGAGAAACAGACTTTTTTCGACGATCTAAACTTTTATTTGTGTTGTGCTGTGCCTGTGGTGATTGCTGGCGACTTCAACTGCCATCCAGACGATAATAACAGCTTTTCGTCTGGACATATGCATCACTTATGTCAGCAAAATGCATTATTCGATCTATGGACACACCAGAGTAATTACCCGGGGTTCACTTGCCATCAAGGACCCCTTGTGTCATCCAGACTAGACTTATTTTTGATCGATAATGCTTTTGCTGGCTCACCTGGACAGATGGAGGTGATTCCTTGTTCTTTCTCTGACCACAGTGCCATCATGTGGTCATGGAAACCTCCATCTTCAGCTTGTGCTGCAGGTAGTGCTTCAGATAAAAACTGGTTCCTGAACGTTTCTCTGCTCGACAACAAGGAATACTGGGGAATGTTTGTTCAGTTTGTGGAAAACCATCTCCACAATGTGTCTCCTACTCTTGTTTCGTGGCTTGTTTTCAAGGACAAAATCAAACGATTTTCTAGGAAGATTGGGATTGATGCTGCGAGGCGCCGCCGTCGTCATCTCCTTATGCCGCCGGCGTCTCCTCCGAAATTCCATCCCTACGGAGGAGTTTGCGACCGACATTCGTCAGGTGAAGAGCGAAATCAACGCTCTGATGATCCGAAAAGCATCTGGCGCAGCGCTCAGAGCCAAACTCACCTGGGCTGCTGACGTCAGAAATATGTCATCGGCCGCATTCGCTGAGGAGAGACGACGAGCCAACGTCAAGAAATGTCACCGCTTAATAGTGGAAGGTAGGGAAGTGGATGCTGATTCTGATATCTTATCAGCTTTCCACTCCCACTTTTCATCTGTCTTTAGTATCCCAATCTTCCCATCAGACGCCACGGACAATTGGATTGAGTCACTACGACCTTTTTCAGAGGATTCCGATGCCTTCATTACACGTCCCTTCACCGAAGACGAAGTAAAGAAGTTCCTGTCAGCGGACGGCCGTCGTCAGTCCAGCCCGGGTATGAATGGCATTCCATACTCCTTCTACACTCGCTTCCAAAAGTTAAGCACGGAGAGGTAAAATGCCAAAAAAGGACAAGCACTGCTTTGATTGACATGAAATGGTGAAAGTAATTATCTCTATGTCTATTCATGAAACAAAACAAAGAATTACATAAATTATAAGATGATGACATATTTGCGTCATTAACGAAATGATGTTTAAATGCAAAACAAACAACAAAAAAGACATTAATAGGGTATGTGAGCACTCCTCAACGTCAGACAAAGTGTACAGCGTGTGATCATGCTTGTTACGAGGTGATCAACCACCGCAGAGTCCAGTAATAGCCATTCCTCCTGTAGGGCAGTTTCCAAATCGTTAAGAGTGGCTAGAAGTGGGAAACGTCTACATACAGCACGGCCGAGGGCATCCCAAAGATTTTCAATGGGATTAAGGTCCGGCGAGTAAGCCGGCCACTCCATACGCGCAATTCCCTCACTCTCCAGAAAGTCGTCAACGATGGCAGCTCTATGGAGACGGGCATTATCGCACATTAAAACGAAAGAAGGACCAACTGCTCCAGCGTACAGTTTCACAATGGGGTCTAGGACTTCATCTCGATACCGTACAGCCGTCACAGAACCTCGCCTGTAGATCGGTGCGATATCCCAATGCAATCCCTGCCCAGACCATGATGCTTCCACCGCGGAATGCGTGATGTTCGATGATGTTCTCAGGCCGATTGCGTGTGCCTTGTTCCCTCCAGACCCTTACACGCTTATCATCGGTTTGTAGGGCAAATCTGGACTCATCTGTGATCATAACGTTGCCCCAATCCGACACAGTCCAATTCACATGCTGGCGGCACCACTGTAATCGTGCCTGTCTGCATTGGACGGATAAAGGAACACAAACTCGTGGTACCCGGGCGTACAGACCATTCATGTGTACCCTTCGACGAACAGTAGTGGCAGATATCGTCTTACCAATGGCCGCTGCAACCATAGATGTCACTTGTGTGGAGGTCGATCTTCGATTCCGCTTGGCTACAACAGCAATATAGCGATCTTCCGAGGGGGTCGTAACCCTTGGACGACCGGCTACAGGTCTTCGGACAACTGTTTGGCTGGTTTGGAATTGTTTCCATAATCGTGAAATGACGGAATGATGAACGCCGAAGAAACGAGCAACATCTGTGATAGACTGTCCTGCTTCAATGCGTTCAGAATCTTCCATTCGTCTTCTGGAAGCCATAGAAACACGTCTAGCTTGAAAACAAATCTTACGAATGTTCTAAACACCTTTTACCAGCACTTATATGCAACTCCTATAACCCTTCACAATGTCGGCTTCTTATACGACTGCCTGTTTTGCATATTTCTCGACGCGAAATTGTGACTGGCTGTCACCTAACATATTTGCATACTTCCTTCTACATATGGAGCAAATTTTAGCATCTTTAATTCAGATTGGCTTACGGAAGTTAACATTTTTTCCCGTGCTTAACTTTTGGAAGTGAGTGTACAATGCGACATGGAAACTTCTTGGCCCTTTCTTGGTTCAAGTGCTGAATTCGATCATCAGTGATCCTTCCTCCATCACAGCAGAGTTCACTGTGGGGAAAATCATCCTGCTCCCTAAAGTGCCGAATCCAGAGCTCGTCCACCCAGTGGAGGCCTATAACCCTTCTTAACACGGATTATAAGGTCTTCACTGGCGTCTTCCAATCAAGACTTAAAATCTACGCCGACGAGTTCATCAACCCCGGACAATCCTGCTCTATTCCATCTCGCAGGATGTCGGACAATTTAATCACTATTCGGTGCGTGAAGGAGGAAGCCTGTGCACGCCATCAAACTCTTGCTGTGTTAAGCCTTGACCAAGAGAAGGCTTTTGACAAAGTGAACCACTTGTTTCTCTTCAAAGTGTTCCGTCATCTTCGTCTTCGTGCTTTCGCTACGATGATCTCCGCTCTCTACGATTCGGCACGTCATGCGCGGCGATTAATGGTTCCACATCTTCCACCTTCGAACTCTTAAAAGATGTCAGGCAGAGATGTCCATTATCCCCCCTCCTGTACTTTTTTTTACCTGGAACCATTACTACAGTTTTTGAATCGCCACCAAGATGTTCGAGGATATGATCTGCCAGCCGCATCCATAAACATCAGGACACTGGCTTATGCAGATGACCTAGTGCTTTTTGCGTCAGATTCATACTCCTTGAGCGTCTATAAAGAGACTTTTGACCGCTTTAGTACTTCGACGGGGAGTTCCATCAACCTCGTCAAGTCTAAAGGTATTGCTATTGGGAACTGGACTGTGGACTATCTTAAATCTTTCCCAATAACATGGTGTGACCGAATATTGGTGCTAGGATATGTCTTCTCTTTTCTACCGACTATGGACTCTATGCACTGGCAACAAGTGATTGAGAAGTGCATCGCTCGCCTTGACAGAAACTTCCGCTTTCCAACTTCAATGTTTGTCAAGGTGAGGTTTATAACGACACATGTGCTTCCAGTGATAACATCTAAATGCCCATTCACCTTGCCTTCTTACAAAGACCTTCAGAGACTGCGTAGTGCGATGGTGAGCTGCGTGTGGGGAATGTCTGCTCAGCGACGTCATCCAGTGCGAGCCTCATTCATCTTTACCCCCTTCGAGAGAGGTGGCTTAGGTTTACCCGAGATCAAACGATATCTTATTTCTGCCAGACTGGCTGCAATGATTCGGGTATTCCTTTTTTCTCCCCCCCCCCCCCTTCCATGTGAGTGAATTTTGTGTTTTTGCATCTACGTGTCTTCTTCAAGGTGAATAGGCTTCCATTATCTCCCTTGTTGCCAGTGGTTACTTATCATCGACAACCGAACTTATATAAGACTTTTACCCTAGACATTGCGACATTTTTGCCCATGCTGCGCCGTCTGGATCCACAAGAGTGGGGCTCATTAGTCCTATCGTGGTTCTTCCAGCAGTCCGACCCAGGGGAGACAACTAACATCTTTAAGTTCTTCCCTAATTATCCGTGGGCAGCAGTCCTAAAGCTACTGAAATCTTTTGCTTTCGAGCGGACATTATTTAACTGCCAATGGCGACTGTTGCATCACGATTTCACTCTTATACACGACTTCATCAGTGGAGAGTGGTCGGGTCTGCTGGATGTCTGTTCTGCGGCGCTAACGAGACGGTCAGCCATATTTTCTACGAGTGCCCGTTTGCAAATTCGATCTGGGATCGTTTGAAGCAGCACTACGGGCTGGTGCATTTTTCGTATCAGTCTGTGCGCTTCTTCATTAACGATTCCACCGGCGAGGTATTGAAACCGCACCTAGCTCTAGCGATCGCCTTCATTAATAAAGAACTTTGGCAGGCCCGTGTAAGTCGATCGCTAGGTCATCCTCCATCACTCACAGCCGTATGGAGGAAAGTGGCCATTCAACTCCGATTTTTCCTTCTTCTTGAATGGTCAAAGTCCGTCTCAGAGGTGTCTCATCCGAGAAAAAAGGTCTTCCCGCCCGCCCGCCAAAAGGAAAGATAGCCGTAGAGGTGCCCGAAGGAGGACATTGCTTCCCGAGCGGACACGGACAGCCGACGTTCGACGAGTACTTACCTCACTCCTGGCACACAAACGACACAACTGTCGTTCGCAGCCGAGACAACCAGCTATTTGGCCGAGAAAGAAGAGGCCCACGCCGACCTCACGGACCAAGTAGCCGCCTTCATAGACGACGTGCACACGCCGACTCACGCCATATCTACTTCATCAAGATACGACATCGACTTTCCGATACGCCCCCAAACCGAACACGACGATCTCCCGTGCAGGTTGGAGACTTTGGAAGTGTTTCTCCCCGTTACCAGTTCAGCCGGCAGTAGCGTTGGGCGCCCACGCGATTGTCCGCGCTTGGACGTAGGAGCAGCTTCCTCTGGTAATACTAGTATCAAGTTAAGATTTGTATACCATTGTGTTGTGAATCCGTTTGATAGAAGCTCTTGCCTATCTCGTCATATCACTAATCCATTGTTCTATTTTACACAGTCACACTTCAGTTAAAACGACCCTAACTTTCGGTTAGTTAACGATCGGTTAAGTCCTTTAACCGGGAAATGTTGCACCAAGCCTAGTTAAGTCTCAGTTAGCTAACTGGATGGAATATGAGTAACGAGAACTGTGATTGGTTCGTTTTGCTCCAATTAAACTTCCGGTCAACATGGCTGATTGTTGTCAATTAGCTGTTTCATAACTCGATTATCCAAATAGCGTATCAATTTAGCTGTTAGATAATTAGCTTATCCAATTAACATATCCATTTAACTTTTCCAATTAGCTGCTTGATAATATTAACTTATCCGTTTAGCTGTTCGATAATTAGCATATCCAGATTGCTGATTGCTGTTTGAAAACTAGCTTATCCATCTGGCTTACCCAATTAGCTTATCAAACTAGCTTATCCAGGAGCTTATCCAAATTGCTATTCAAATCGCTTATCCATTTAGCTTATTCATTTAGCTTATCCAAAGAGCTTACCAAATAGCTGTTTGATAATTAGCTTATCCAAATTGCTATTCAAATCGCTTATCCACTTGGTTTATCCAATTAGCTTATCCAAATAGTTAATTCAAATTGCTATTCAAATCGCTTATCCAATTAGCTTATTCATTTAGCTTATCCAAATAGCTGTTTGATAATTAGTTTATCCAAACAGCTTATCAAAATTGCTATTCAAATCGCTTATCCATTTGGTTTATCCAATTAGCTTATCCAAATAGCTATTCAAATCAATTATCCATTTATCCATACAATGGGCCAGAGTATAAATGATTAGATTTTCAGAGTAATTGCTTGAAAGAACACCATGGGTACCATATCAACAGCTGACAGACTTTGAAAGAGGCCGCAGAATTGGTCTGCGTGAAACGGGATGGTCGTATCGTGACATTGCTGCTCGTGTAGGACGTAATGCAACGACAATTATGCGTGCATGGAGGCAGTGGAGCGAAGAGAACAAGGCACACCGAAGACCAGGCTCAGGAAGACCCAGCACGACGACACCGCGAGATGAGACACCTCTATCGCATGTGTGTAGCAGATCGTACAGCCACTTCCACAGTGTTAGCACAGCAGTGGGGTGCTACAGTAAGCAGGACAATGTCTGTTAGCACTGTACGACGCCGTTTGATTTCCAGAGGATTGATGGCACGAGTACCATTGTTGCGGATTCCTTTGACTCAAAACCACCGGCGCCTCAGGTTGCAATGGGCCCATCGACACCAACAGTGGCAAGCTGAATGGCAACAAGTTGTGTTTTCGGATGAGTCAAGGTTTAATTTGTAACAGCATGACGGCAGGATACGAGTCAGAAGACATCGTGGCGAGCGCGACCTTCCAGAATGCATCCTGCAGCGTCATTCAGAACAAACGCCAGGGGTGATGGTGTGGGGTGCAATCGGTTACCATGGCCGTTCCCGTCTGATCAGAATCCATGGCAATCTGAACAGTGATCGGTACTTCAGGGAAGTTGTGCAACCCGAGGTCATCCCCTTCCTGCAGAACCTTCCAGGCGCTGTATTCCAACAGGACAATGCCCGACCGCATGTGGCCAGAAATGTCCTCGCCTTTTTCCAAGCACATCAGACGCCCTTGTTCCCCTGGCCTGCTCGTTCACCAGACATGTGTGGGACAGGGTTGCTAGTCAGACTCTTGCAGCAGCAACTGTGGATGAAGTGTATACCCGTGTAGACAGAGCATGGCAGGACATTCCCCAGGCCCTTATTCAGAGCTTGTTTGACTCAATGCCACGACGTTTAGAGGCTGTAATTGCATCCCACGGTTGTTTCACCCGATACTAATGTGACAATAAAACGCATTGTATTGACCTGAAAATCTAATGGTTTCTTTTCTCACCCATGATATGCAAATGCTCCAAATTTAATGCAGATTAGGCTATTCCATCAGGATGTTGCGATTTTTATAAACAGTGTATAAACATCTAATTGATATTTCAATAAAGATAAGTATTATGATAAACATTGAAAAGGACTAGACGGCCGAGATCCAACAAGCCAAGCGAAGACAATGACCACAAGTACGCAGTCTTCACTTACACGGGACTGGAAGTGACAAGAATCAGCAATCTATTCCGTAATAAAAATATCAAGATTGCGCATAAGACGAAAAACAAATGTGGCTATGCACTCAACCCGAAGATTAGCAACAATGAAGTTCAAGATGGATACGGGTCTTGTGGTGTATACAGATTATCTTGCCCCAATTGTGGAGCGTTTTACATAGGATCGTCCAGGAGGTCATTTAAGGAAAGATATGACGAACACCGCAGGTCTTGGATTAACAACGATGGCAAATCGGCTTTTGCCGTCCACCTCATTAAAAACAAACATCGGTTCGGAGCCATCGACGACATAATGACCATTGTCAAGAAGGAGGGTGACCCTAAACGGATATTGACTTTTGAGGCCCTGGAAATTAGAAAATGCGTTAAAGCGGGCGAAAAACTTATGGTGAACAATCAAACAAATTTTATTAATAATTCGTTATTAGATATGGTTAATGATGTCTTAAGGAACACCCAGTGAAATAATGCATAATAGACATCGATTAAAAACATCGATAATAAATGTCGATACTTAAGAATTACCTCTACGCTTATAAGATTCACCACAAATAATCGATACTGTATTTTTAGAATTTTGATTTTTATGAATTATTCGTATATTTTTTTAAATTTTTATATTTTATTGTAATTAATTATATTCCACTGTCCTTTTACTGTTCTTGCCAATGTAATATAATATCTTAATGTTAATACTGTTTTATGCTTGTGACCAACGGATGTATTGCACCTCATGTAAACCCCTCTATTGGAACTTGTTTCTGATTGGAGGGGTAAGGCCATAAATACTGGCAACATTCCTGGACCGAATGTAGTTGTGTCCTACCCTGATGATGTGGTTACCACGAAACGCGTAGGTTTATTAAAAGTTCAATTACCAATTTGCTATTATAGTCCTTTATTTTCTTTTTAAGTATTTCAGCAAATTAGTCCAAGATGCAACCATTAGACATTTTTATTGTGATGAATGCATTAAAAAAAACCAAGGGCGGTCTGTAGTACATTCTCCGGATGAGGAGGATGTGATAATTGACATCATACACGATGAATCACAGACAAGCACCCGTCGTATTTCTTCCATGGTGCACATTCCGCACTCATCTGTTTGGCGCATTCTTCACCGTCAGCTTTTGCATCCATCCCACCTGCAACTGGTTCAGGCACTGAACCCAACGGACTATCCACACCGACAACAATTTTGCCAATGGATACAACGTCGTCATGCTGCAGACCCTAGTTGTCTCAGCCAGATACTTTTCACGGACGAAGCAACCTTCACCCGGACGGGAATCGTAAATTCTCACAACCAGCACCATTGGGCAGATGCTAACCCGCACGTTACCAGAGCTCGAGCGCATCGAGAGCGTTTCTCCGTGAACATTTGGTGTGGAATTGTCGGAAATAACTTAATTGGCTCTTATGTGTTGCCGCCACGATTGACTGGGCGAACGTATCTTTTGTTTCTGCAGAATGCATTGCCAGAATACTGGAAGATGTTCCTCGTTTGATAAGATCTAACATGTGGTTCATGTATGATGGCGCTCCAGCACATTTCAGCCGTGTTGTGCGAGCACACCTTAATGCTGCATACACGAATCGGTGGATAGGTCAAGGTGGACCGGTAGCCTGGCCTGCAAGATCACCCGACCTTAATCCCTTGGACTTTTTTCTGTGGGGTCATGTGAAAACGATCGTCTACAGCACACAAGTTTTTAACATTATGGATCTGCGACAACGAATTGAAAATGCATGCCAAACAGTTCGTAATGCTGGCGACGAACTCTTCCGTGACATCAGACAGTCGCTCGTGCAACGAGCGGAAGCGTGCGTGCGAGCTGGTGGCGGGCACTTTGAACAATTCCTGTAATTTGGAGCCACGGGTTTAGTTGGCTGTATCGCGTAATTAAATCGTTTCCAGACAAAGTGCTATACAACATTTTCGTCTTCTTTTGACCTGAAGAATATGTCACTAAATTTATTGTACATAATTTTGAAACACCCTGTATTAATACAGAATGCTTGTATTCGCGTGATTCGCCACTCCACACGGTGCTCTTCCAGCACGAGGCTGGGCGTTTACAGAGGTGATGCTAGGCTAATGTAACACACCAGATGATTTCAGCTATACATGATCTTGCTGTTTTATAACGAACAAAATTCAAATTATATCCCGAGTTTGCATAGGTTGTTCAATACGGCAGGTGTCAACTTTTAATGGAGCAGTCAGTTTAATAAGCAAATCTTACAAATCACTTAGCATTTCGTTCTTAAAGTGAAGACTTTAAGCAGAGGCTTTCCACGTACAAGAAACACCAATTCCAAACAACTGCTTGAAACGAACTGTCAATATCTTGGTTGGTTGGTTGGAATTTTAAGGCGTCGATTGCTATGGCCATTTTGCGCCCGACAGAAAGTTTAAGAACCCACAGTTTGTGAGCCCCAAAAGTTAAAAAAAAAACCACCAAAAAAATAAGAAAAAAAAACACCAAATGAAAAACATTCATAAAAACGTGAATGACAAAGATGGAAAAACAATAGAAAATATGACTGAGGATTTTAAAATCATTAATAAATTTAAAAACAGACATTTTTTCCCAGGGTTCTCCCGTAAGAAGAAATATTAATATAGGGCAGTGTAAATCATTAGTGTGTAAAGGGCACTAAATGAAATAAAAGACTCTTTGACCACAACAAAAAGTTATCAGAGAACAATGTTTAAAAGTTCTCTCTAACAATTACGAAAATTATATTACTTCTACTGCTGATAAAAAATATTCTAATATTGTCAAGTCCCTTAAGAACAAGGATTGTTTTTATTAAAAAGCGATAAGGGGAATAGTACAGTCATTTTAGAAAAAGAAGAATATTTTAGAAGGGTTGATAATATCATAGCTGAAGGCCCCTTTGAATCTTTAACAAAAGATCCTCTCCCCAGTCTTGTTACGGACACTAAAAAAACTATCAAAAGTTGCCCCAACACTATCCCGGACAACTTGTCATCATCTTTAATCAACCGCAATCCTACTTTACCCAGACTGTACGCCCTGCCAAAAATTCACAAACCGGGTGAGAAAATGAGACCCATAGTCTCCAACATTGGTTCACCTTTATACCTGCTTTCAAAATTTCTTGCAAACTTCCTCAAGACCCTTAGGGTTTCAGAATTTGATAGTTCCATTAAGAACAGCGTGGAACTAACTAATAAACTTAACAATAGGATAGTCAGGCCCGGGGAAATTCTAGTGTCTTTTGATGTGGTTTCGCTCTTTCCTAGCGTCCCCATCCCCGAGACCCTTGAATTTCTAAAAGAGATTTTGATCAAGAATAATGTTCCAGAAATTAAGAGGAAGGAATATCTTAGCTTAATCGAATTGTGTGTTAACAATAATATTTTTTTTGTATAAAGAAAAATTTTACAAAATGAATAATGGGACTCCTATGGGGTCCTGTCTTAGCCCAATTCTTGCGGACATTTTCTTAAAGTCCTTCGAAAGCATCCTCAAGAATTCGAGCCATTATTTTCCCGATGTCTGGTATCGTTACGTGGATGATGTTTTTGCCATATTCGATACCAGGGCTTGCAGTATTGATGAGTTTGTCGAGTATATTAATAATTTCTTCCCCACTGTTCAATTCACCTACGAAATTGAAGTTGATGGTAAGCTACCTTTTCTGGATACTTTAGTTTTGCGGAATCAAGGTTTTCTATCCTTCGACGTTTACCGAAAACCTTCGAACAAATTGAATTTCATCCCGTCTGACTCTAGCCACCCATGGAGTCAGAAGATTTCCGCGTTTACGTCAATGATAGACCGCGCCTTAAATCTTCCCTTAAGTAATACAGCCTTCAAGAAAGAAATCTCCATAATTGAGAAAATTGCCACGGGGAATGGCTATGATCCCATTACTGTGACAAACCTTCTTAAGAAAAGAAAATTTATTAAATTTATCAGGGACATTACTACATTTTCAAAAACTAAAGATAATCATATGACTATCTCCTTATCATATAATCAACAGCTTGTCAAAGGTCTCAAGACACTTTTCAAAGCTCATAATATTTCCCTTTGTTTCAGCAACCCAAATCAAGCAAGGTTTCTATTGGGCAACCCCAAAGACATGGTTCCCCCTCTCCAAAAGTCAGGAATTTATGAAGTCAAATGCCCTCAATGCCCGAAGGCTTATCAAGGACAGACTTCTCGCAGCATTTTGACCCGGTTTAAAAAGCATCTGAACCATAGGAAGTTTGGAAGAAGCCATCTCTCTGCCATCGCCGAGCACTCACTGGACACAGGACACGGCATTTCCTTCGAACATGTTCACCTTTTAAAATCAATAAATAAGAACCGATTCCTGGATGCCTTTGAGAGTATGGCGATTCAATCCACCAACAGCAATAAGTTACTTAATTCGGACAAAGGGCCAATCAGCGACTCTCAGCTAATTCAATGGTGGGTCAACCTAACCAATCATTGAATCTTTTGTTGAAGTGCGTCTGTTCCGTTGTTTACTATTGGCCGCTTTTCTCTATAAATACCCGCTCTGTTTGTTGCCAATTATATTTATATAATTGAAAAGTCAATTCAATACGCCCAAGGAGGACTGTCTGCATAATATTACTGGTGAAGTCAAAGAAGTGTGTGACAAGTTTTGCTTCTCTCAACGCGCTCTTACTCACCCTAGTATCATTGGCACCTCTGAGATTTTAGACACCATTAAGCACCTGAAAAACAAAAAAGCAGCTGGCATCGACACCATCACCAACAGTGCTCTGAAGAATTTGCCTCTTAATGTTGTTTACATTATCACCAGGATCATGAATGACTGCTGGCTAAACGGTCATTTCCCTAGCGCCTGGAAGGACTCAATTATCCTCACTATTCCCAAGCCGGGACTTGATCCTGCTCTTCCCATTTGCTACAGACCCATTAGCTTACTGCCAGTGCTCTGCAAGGTCTTTGAGCGAACTATTCTCAAGAGGTTCAACGACTTCTGCGAGGCAAACAACCTTATCCGCGAAGAACAATTCGGCTTCCGCCCAGCTCACTCATGTCAGCTCCAGGTATGGAGGCTTGTTGCTGATTTGAACGGTCCTCTCAATCTTTCTATGTTTGGTGGTATCATCTTTCTTGACGTTCAAAAGGCCTTTGATCAAGTCTGGCATGATGGACTCATTTATAAAATGATTACTTGTGGCTTCCCTGATGACCTGATTGCCTTGGTTCGCTCCTTTCTGAGAAACAGGACTTTCCGTGTAAAGGCTGGTGACTCCTTGTCTGAACCTTCTGATGTTAATGCTGGTGTTCCCCAAGGCTCTGTCTTGGGGCCTGCCTTGTTCAATTTCTTTATTCACGACTGTCCTAAGTTTACAAAGTGCAATCTTTACTTGTTTGCTGACGACGGGTCCATCGTGACCTGGGCACGTAATCCAGTCCACGTCATCAGCCGTCTGCAAAAAGCTCTACACCAGTGTGAGAGCTGGTTCTCTAAGTGGCGCTTACAGCTAAATGTTAACAAGTGTAAAGCCATGTTCATCACACGCAAACGCAAAAACCCTCCAAGGCCCCTCATCCTACATGGTAGGAAGCTTGAGTGGGTTAAAAATTATAAGTACCTCGGAGTTGTGATTGATTCCTAGCTCAAATGGAACGACCATGTCCAATATTCCATTAACAAGGCTAAGAAAGCGAAGTTTAGTCTCATTGCGCTACTGGGGCGAAACAGCGCTCTGAGAGTGGACAACAAACTCTTGTTATACAAGGTAGTGATTCGTGCCATTTTACTTCACGGTATGCCTGCTTGGGCTTCCATTTGCAAATCGAGATGGAAAGATCTCCAGACCTTCCAAAATGTTACCCTCCGGTCCATTGCTCAACTAGACAGAAGAATTGCCAACAATCTTTCTATCTATGAAGATCTGGGGATGACCCACATTGGTTCCTATGTTCAAACACTTCTCAGGAACATGCTGCCCAAGATGGAACATCATGAAAATACCCTAGTTGCTGGTATCCTGGACCACTCACTCACTATCAGGGGTTCCCTCAGGTTTCGAAGACCCCGTCATATCTTGGATGTCAATTTCGAGAACATTAACAAGGCCGAGTTCCCTAACTACTGGATCTGCTAGATCCTAGTTTTTCAGACTCGCTATTCGTCAATCCACAATCCGATTCTCGTCCCTACCATGAAGGGACTCTTTTCTGGATGACTTAAAAGAGGTTCGTCAGGCTTCTTTCCTACTTCAGTGTACCTCGTCTGGTTTACTTTTTGGGCGAGCGTGTAAAGTGAGTTAAAGGCTCCTGGACCACTCGTACTCCTTTTTCACTACACTGATCGATTGTCGATTGTCGATGTTATATTCAGTCCTAGCCCTAGCTTCACATCGATGTTTAGGCCCTCGAAGATAAGCATGACCGGTCGGTGGTCAGAGGTTAAATCTTCTACTGTAAAAATATTATACGGCTTGAGGAAACCCTTAAGAACAGCAATGTCCAGCACGTCACTAACCGGCGAGTGGTCACAATAATATGTGTCATCAAGAGGACCAGCAACGAAGGTATCGCTCTCGTTCACAATGTATCCATGTAAGATATTGCCGTTTTGATTAGAGCATTTAGAATTCCATGCAGGGTGCTTGGCGTTCAAGTCACCCGCCATAACAACTGGAATGGGCCCAGACAGCAGCTCATCAAGCTCGCACAAACAAAGCTTGTGCTTAGGCGAATTATATAAGGAGGTGAACTTAATTTCGCCTGCGTCAGCATCGTTTATGATTAGGGAAATTGCTTCCATCCCTGCGTAATTTGGGGTGGCTATCTCGCGATGGTCAATGCCGTTCTTGACAATGATCGCTGCTCCACCAAACGCTTTACTAGCATTATTACCCAGAGGCCGATCCTTGCGATAGACATGAAAACCAGGCAAAGAGAAAATTTGAGATGACT
>JAHWFO010055082.1:0-10664 GCA_023313115.1 Rhysida immarginata | reverse complement strand
CATGGTATGGGTTGTGTGCAATCGTTTCTGTGGACGGACATCTAAACGCAGAGCAATACCAAGACATTCTGGACAACGCAGCACTTCCATCTCTCTGGCAGCACTTTAGGAATGGCCCTTTTCTGTTTCAGCACAATAATGCACCTTGCCATAAAGCAAGGGCTGTAGGCACATGGTTTGATGAAAAGGTGGTTCAGAACTTGACTGGCCTGCCCAGAGCCCAGATCTGAACCCCATCGAACACCTGTGGACATTTTGGAACGTTGATTGCACGCTTGTACAGAACGCCCGAAAATAAGTGACCAAACTGTCCAAGCCACTTATGTGCAGAATGGCAAAAATTACTGGTCGAAACGTATCAAAAACTTGTGGACCGTAAGCCCGAGACAGTAGAAGCTGTGATAGCAGAAAAAGTTGGACCACCATGACACTAAAATATGTATATATTTGAGCATTTCTATTAAAGTAAAGGTGTCCCATTACTTTTTGATAGGGTAGTGTAGTCTTGTAGACTTCATTTCATTACATAACGTAAGGTTATGGAACAATATTCTGCTTCCACTGTGCATACCTAATGTTGGAACACAGCAGTCAACTCGACATATGGAAGAGAACACTGCAAGTGAGCCACTGCAGTTGAAAATGACAGTCATCAGCAGGCACTGTAAACCTGAGTAATAACACACCCTCAAGTGCTAAAGCTGAACTGTATCTCCAAAAAATGAGCACTCAAATGTACAACATTGACAAACTTGGTAAAAACAATTTTGCTATGTGGAAATTACTCACTGAAATTTGAAAAACAACCATCAAATTTTGCTGCTGTAATTCAGCACTAATCAATACATATAACAACAGCACTAGTCATCAAAGGGCTGGATCTTTATCAACTACATGTTATAGCCTTCCAAAATGGCATTAAACAATAAGAGTATATGCAAATATCAGAACACCTTGAAGCAATTTTGCTGAAGCCTTCAAAAGTATGAACATTAGGTTTTGTTACGGAATGAGACGTTATAGGGCTTAAAACAAGCCACACGACAATACAAAAAACTGAATGAAAAACTACGAGAACAATGAATCAGATCCTCGTGTGTACATCCAAAGATGTAAAATTACTATCATCCTTGTGTGTGTGAATGTTGATGACAGTTAGCCACCAACAGCAAAAATAAACTGAGTTAGTTTTATAATCTAATTGAAAGCTCCAAGATGAAAAATCTTGAAAAGCTACATTATTATCTTGTAATATACTTTGTATGTGACAAAAAGAATCAATCAATTTATCTCACACATAAGAAATACACTGCATGTAGACATTCTGAAACTGTTTAAATGCAAGTTGAAAAACCACTTGCTACTCGACTGAACTGACAGATGAAGCCAAAATCTTAATGGCTCAATAATGTATTCGGTAGTGATAACACGATTGGATGTTGCATATACAGCAAGTGCATCAAGACAATTCAACAGCTGCTATAGTATGGATTGGAAAGCAGCAAAATCATTCATTATTTGAAAGCAACGATAGACCATGAAGTCAGTTTTACAAAGACTGGTCAACTATTAGATTGTTACTCTGATGCAAACTGGAGACAAGATGAATATATTGGATCATACTTTGAATATACAATTGTGTTATCTTTTCCCTTTGGCTTTTTTGAAAACAATTGATAAGGAGCTTCGTTCTTTTATGTCATTTCTTTTCTATTAAAATCTATTCATATTAAATTTCTTTTCTATAAATTTAATTATAAGTTTCTGAAAGATCTTAAAAGAAAATAGAAGTTTAAAAGTTGTTACATTTCTTAAGGTTGATAAATGTTGAGGCACCAATTAACTTAAAATATTTTCATCAAGTTTAACATCATCAACTCCATTTCAAAATCAATGATTGGTTTTGAACATAAACATTTAAGTAAACAAAGCTTACCGTTCCTAATTTCCAACAGACATTGACGTTCAGCTATGCTATGCTCACTCTCTCTTTCGTTCTTTCTCCTTGTCTCTCCAGCATTCCCCTCAAGTTTTCTTAAACATCTATAACCAAACAACAAAAAATTACTCGTACAATTACATCAGAAAAACAAATCACTTACTAGGCAATAGTTAGAAGAGGAAAGATTCCATCAGACAAAGTGGCTTAGGGAACGCAATAACTACCCTCAACTCGAAAAGAAAATTTAACAAAATGTTCATGCAATAGGAACGTTGTGAGGAATTTAGGTGCCTATGGCCAAGACCACATTCGCCATATCCTCACTACTGCTCTTATTGCACGGGAGAGACTAATGATCGAGGAGTGCAGAAGTGTATAAGAGTTTCCCGAAGTCATTCATCACGATAGAATCTCAACTTTCTGATCTTACCCTTTAAATACCACTCTTATGGCTATGTTGTCTTGTTCTTCAGCATGTCACCTTGTAACCAACAGGTGCATCATCTGCTGATGAACTCTTTAACTAATTTTGAAACTTTGTGCAAACAAATTCCCTGGTTTCCTAAGCAGAATGCAGCAAACCATACATCTATTTTTCATTTCAAATTGTCGCTCATTTTTGGGACACCCAGTAGAAAGGGGATGTTTTACTTTTATGGTGACAATTATTAAAAAATCATAGCACTAGTTTGAAATGAACAAGGCTCATGAAATTTGACCAATGAACTTATTCAGTTCTTCATTTTCAAGTATTCTGCCAAAATGTCCTCAAAAATCTAATCGTTCTGGAAGGGCTACATCATAGCTCTTTCCAACACTGGTTAATCTTTCCAGAACAATAGAACAGTATTAAGGGAAAATATTATGAAAGGAGGCTATTTGTTATGGAAAATTCGCCAAGACGACAGGCAATTTTCATCAAGTTTGCAATTAGGATGCAGTTATTAGGTCTGAATTAATGCTTTCTTGCCAAGATGAATTGCAAAGAGATGAATCGACACAAGAAAACTGCATGGACACTACTTGGCAGGCTACAAAATGGAACAACATAGCGAGCTTGGACGAGGCTTGTGTTTATTTACTGAGAGATGGCAAGCCCATGGCAATTTTTTATCAACATGACTTGATCTGACTGGGTATGTCAACACAAGGAGAGTTTCGTAGTGGTTGCTAGGAATGTCTGACCATCAAAAAGGTGGGATCTAAAGCAAAGATAAATGCTGCCTACTCTCAAAAATATGTCTTGGAACAACGATATCCCAGGTTATATGCCCCTATGGCCCTAAGGACATATACATCCACCAGGATATAGCATCCAGCAACAAGGCTAATTGTCCAGGATTTGAATAGGAAACTGGATTAATATCATCCCATTCTCAGACATCCTGTCAAATCACCCGATCCCTCTCCCATGCATTTTTGTGGATTTGGTCTCCTTAAAAGAGCTTTTCATGGAAGAAAATACTTTTTGAATTTTAAAAGGCCTATCAAGAGGAGTGGAACAGAATCGATCTCGATGTTCTCTGTAGAAGCCCCTTACAGTGGAATCAAGCACGTTGAGCTATCGCTAGAAGAAAATGCTGCCACAAATGGATTCCAGTAGAATCTACAGTAACTACACTTTTGTAAAATTGAACATGAAACAACCCTCCATAGCTCACTGGAACACAGAAACAGAAATCGTGTCCATAACAAAAGTGAAGATCTTAAAAGTGAAAGAAACTTACTCGATGTGCCAAGGCTTCACACAAGAAGTGCTTCTTCAGTTAACCCAATGTGCCGTGGCCGATGAAAGCTGAAAGGAAAAATATATATTAAAAAAACATTAAAAAAAATTTACACAGAAATCAAGAAGAGATAATCAGTAGAGTCGATACCTTCTAGTTTATCTTCGCTCTTATCATTCAAATAACACATTACATGCTACCCGGCATTGACCTGCGTCTGATCTGTTCACCCGAATTCTACCAGCACATCCAGTAGGGGTTACCTGGTCGTCCTAACTCCCTTCCCATGTCCCTTCCCGCAGAATGCTGTGTGCATTAAGCTTTGCATCCGCTTTTCCCCATGTCCAGAATACCCATTTTCTAAAAGCTAAGATTTCCTAACACTCGCTTCACTCAGCATCTAAAATCGGTGGATACCATATAACAAAAGGGTAAAGGCTTAAGTCATGCAATGGCTAATAAAGTGGGGTCGCTGATAAAATTTGAACTGCACTCAAAAGTTGGCAAAGTGAATTATTTTTATGTATTCTATTTCGACTCGAAGGAAGATTTTATCCATTCATAATAACCTAATAGGTAGTTTACTGTTAACAGATTTTATCCATTCAGCCAGCAGTCTGATGGCCAAAAAATTAGGCTCATCACTCCTAATTTGTCTAACAAATGACCGACAGGCTTCCCACGGTAACCTGGATGCCCAATACAATCCGCACACTGAATCAGACCATTAGAAACCTAAATAGAGGTGGGAGGGAAGGAGGAGAGATTAATATGTGGGAGGGAAGATTTTATTATATATATAAATAAAAAATATAAAAATAAAAAATAAAAAAACAAAAACGAAAAAGATAATTGAAGATTTGAATCAAACAAAACCAACTCGAAACTCTGGACACCAAAACTCACATTAAAGGAAAATCCTATGTCTTCTAAACCATTAAACAATTCACTTCCCATTACAATATACGATTCTGTAAGAAAAATAAAATCAATATTTCAATGCAATTTTGATAATTCAACAATAATGAAGACAAAATAAACATTTACAAAAAAATACTAGAACGAACACTATGATCCAAATATCGTATCAGTTAACTATGTAGTAATATATTAAAATGGATTGTTCAATATAGCCGTGAAGGAGTTTCTAGACAGTGGAAAACTGCAGTTTCCTGGTATATGCATTGTTGAAGTACTAGTGAGGCATACATGCCACATGTTAGCTGTTGGCCTCTTAGAGGTGTGATTAAGTTGGCATTATTAATGGTCTAAATGGGCTCTTATTCAATTTTTCACTGCTGAAGGGCATTAGGCAATTTTTACATAGAGAATGAAAGCTGAATATGGTCACCATAGTTATTCTCATGCAGCATTGATTGAATGATCCAAGAAATTTAGACAAGGAAAGGAATCCACAAAAGATCTGCCCAGTCCAGGGAAAGCTCATGTTGCATCATCAGATGAAACTGAGACAATTGGAAACTGCTTTACAGTGCCCAAATGTCATTGTGCAATTTCTATATCTTTGTCCCACTAAAACAAGACTACAGTTTAATTCAGATGCTGACAGAGTTTGAGGTTACTCAATGGTTCTGCCAACAACTGCAGTAATTTAACCAGATGGGATCTATTGATTAGTGCACCAATGGGACGCATGCCTTAATGTTTATGGAAATTTCTTTTAAATTCTTTCAATAAAAATTGCTTCCCTGCTTCTAATCTTAAGTAGACAGATCCGCTGCATTCCGTAGTCATCAACATATGTTCTGTTATATAAGGAAAACATAAAATTCTGATTACGAGGTTTATAGGAAATCATAGGCTCATAGGAACTGATTTGCAAAACATTCAAAATTAATGTAGCATTTAGAAGAAGCTACAACAAGCAACTATCTGCACAATCGCACGATGACTGAATCCGCAAACTGAATTGTCGCAATTCCTGTACCTGGCCGAGGGGAAACCAACTGCCCCCTGTAACCAAATAGGTTGGGGTATATATCAGTTATTTGCCCCCGGAGGGGGACGTCGTAGACAGAACGCCGAAGGCATTCGAGTAACGGAAACCAGTGACAAGCGAGACCCGTAGGGCCGAGAGTGGGACTGGCATTAGAGTAACGGAAAACAGCGAGCAGCAAGGCCTGCAGGGCCGAGAGTGGGACTTATGTTTGCGATTATGCAGATAGTTAACATTAACCCTTTTCGGAAACACCATTACATGATTCTGGCATCTACGAAATTAAATGCAGATCATGTGATAAATACGTAGGCCAAAGTGAAAGAAGAAATGAGACTCAAATAAAAGAGCACTTGGGCCACATCAAAAACTTCAACTGGGATATGTCAGCTTCATGCAATGTGTGCTGACAATGGATTTGGTCACAAAAAAAATAAGAGATAATGTCTGCATCCTCGTGAGGTGAGCAATTAAACTTCATGTTCAAGATTCTTAAGGTAAATCAATACTCTTTATAACAGTGTGTGCAGTCAAGGCAAATGCAGTTTAAGTACACACGTTGCCAAATTGTGAGTACTAGCTATAAAGGCAAGCAATAAAAATCTGTTATATTTCCATCCTATGCATAGCATCACTTTTGAAGGTGTGGTACTAAAAAAATAAAAATAAATAAAAATTGCAAGCCATAAAGAAAGTGAAACACTCTACTTCTCAAAATCCTTTTGAATGGAAATTTTCACTTGCATGATGTTCTTCTCAAAATCAATAACAGTTTACTCTATACATGTACTATGCTTCAGTGTAAACAACAATTATTTAATATCTATTTTTATGCTCGAAGTATCTAAGCTACAATTATTAAAAAAAAAAAAAAAAAAAAAAAAAAAAAAAAATTAAAAATTCAAACTCAAAGAAATAGCTGCAAAATTCAGTCGTCTTCGTAATTTTCTTAAAAGTTTAATATATTTTACCGTCGCACTCGAATTACTTAACTGCTAGACAGTAGAAATATTACTAGATATTTTAGGGTGTGTCCAAGAAGTTCGACCGGTCGCCAAATTGCGCCCAAGTCGGGCCAACCGGAAACGATGGTGACTCCCAGAAGTCTCTGTTTCGCGACCGAGAACGCCTATATTGTTTTGATGTTCGACTTCCGGCCTGGGTCTGATTTCAAGATGGCGTGCGAGGCTGGTAATAACCTGACCGTGTTCCAATGTGGGTATTGTTTGCTTGGGTTTTTGGATGAGGAAGAATTACAAAGCCATCTCCAAAGTAAAGCCTGCCGAGTAACGGAAGGTAAGTTCGATTGTTTTCATTCATTGAAGACTTCGCTAGTTGGCGGGCAAGTTTACGCATCATCAAATAAGGACAAAACCCCCCAGTCCGGGAGGGGAAAACCCCCAGAGTAAAAGCATAAGAGGATATAATTTATAATTTTTCTGTCATTTTTTTTTTATAAATCTTAGATCATTTTTATAGAGTTATCCGAACATTTACTGAAGCTTTATTCCTTGTATGGGGATGAGGGTCTTTTAAAAAAATGTTTTCTAAATTTAATTCACTAAATAAATTTTTAAAATCTATAATTGTTCCTATTATGTGAATTATTCAAATAATATATCGTAATGTAGGTAATTATTTCTTTTCACTTATCAAGATATATACACTGTATTACTTTACTAACAAAAGACTGTTTTAAAACATAATTAAATTAAAAATACTTTAAAATAACTATGTTGTTGTATTCTCAACTTTTCAATGCTTATACAGGGTGTTTCAAAATTATGTACAATAAATTTAGTGACATATTCTTCAGGTCAAAAGAAGACAAAAATGTTCTATAGCACTTTATATGGAAACGATTAGTTTGCGAGTAATCCAATATCATACAGTAGGGAAGCACGGTAGTTAGCGGACGATATTTTAGCAGTTCCAGCGTTTCGACTTAACACTAGGTTGAGTGGTTTGTTCCATTTAAACCTACTTTAGGGTTGTGTACGGTTGTTTCCATTACTGTAGTTTCACTACTGTACATCCACTAGGAATATCAATTGCAGAACGTTTGCGTGCTTTGACATACGCATTATGATTTACATAAAAAAAAAGTCATGTACACGTATTCCCGTGCAGAATACACTGACATGCACCTAATGTATGGTCTTGCGGACGGAAATGCTGTGGAAGCAACAAGACTCTACCAAGAATGCTTTCCGAATAGACGTTTGCCAAATAACCGAACATTTGTATCTGTCGACAGACATTTGAGGGAGCGTGGTTCCTTTGGCCGTCAAACAGGACAAGGGTGGCCTGTAGCACATTCTCCGGATGAGAAGGATGTGATAATTGACATCATACATGATGAACCACAGCCAAGCACCCGTCGTATTTCTTCCATGATACGCATTCCGCACTCATCTGTTTGGCGCATTTTTCACCGTCAGCTTTTGCATCCATACCACCTGCAACTAGTTCAGGCACTGAACCCAACGGACTATCCACACCGACAACAATTTTGCCAATGGATACAACATCGTCATGCTGCAGACCCTAGTTGTCTCAGCCAGATACTTTTCACGGACGAAGCAACCTTCACCCGGACAGGAATCGTAAATTCTCACAACCAGCACCATTGGGCAGATGCTAACCCGCACGTTACCAGAGCTCGAGCGCATCGAGAGCGTTTCTCCATGAACATTTGGTGTGAAATTGTCGGAAATAACTTAATTGGCCCTTATGTGTTGCCGCCACGATTGACTGGGCGAAGGTATCTTTTGTTTCTGCAGAATGCATTGCCAGAATTTACTGGAAGATGTTTCTCTTTTGATAAGATCTAACATGTGGTTCATGCATGATGGCACTCCAGCACATTTCAGCCATGTTTTGCGAGTACACCTTAATGCTGCATACACGAATCGGTGGAGAGGTCGAGGTGGACCGGTAGCCGGGTCTGCAAGATCACCCGACCTTAATCCCTTGGACTTTTTTCTGTGGGGTCATGTGAAAACGATAGTCTACAGCACAGAAGTTCCTAACATTATGGATCTGCGACAACGTATTGAAAATGCATGCCAAACCGTTCGTAATGCTGGCGACGAACTCTTCCATGACATGAGACGGTCGCTCGTGCAACGAGCCGAAGCGTGCGTGCGAGCTGGTGGCGGGCACTTTGAACAATTCCTGTAATTTGGTGCCACGGGTTTAGTTGGCTGTATCGCGTAAATAAATTGTTTCCAGACAAAGTGCTATAGAACATTTTCGTCTTCTTTTGACCTGAAGAATATGTCACTAAATTTATTGTACATAATTTTGAAACATCCTGTATGTCAAAATAATTTTTTTTTCTTCTTTTTTTTAAATTTCTGTATTAAACTTCTTAAAGAATAGCTGATGAGAGAATTTACTTAAACGCCATATCCCAGATATTTACAGGGGTTTAAATAAATTATAAGTGAAAATAAGGAAGAAAATATAAATTCTATAGCCTGGGATCGAACCAGGAATCTTCGGCTAATCACACCCACGCTCTGGTCAATTAAGCCATTGTTGGCTTAAGGTTTTATTTTTCATTTAATCTCCTATTAACCCAAATCCACAGCAATAATGAAAATAATAGGATTGGTTATCCTATTTCTTAATACGTTAGAAATTAGAACATCCAAAAATTTTATGGCCATTGCCATCGCCAATTAATGAATTCAGTAAATTAATACTAGAAAAAGACTCTCTCTCCAAATAAAGAAAAAAAAAAATCAGTATGTTCGGATTTTTTTTTCTTTTATGATAATTTGAAAAAATGATATACAAAATATAAAAAAAACCATGAAATTTAAGGCTTCGTTTGTGGGTTATGTCCTCTTTTGTACCTTTACCCTGGGAGTTTTTCCCTTCTTTGCACGCACTCTTTAACAGTGGGAATTCAACTGGTGGGTGTTTTGGCTAGATCTCTCATAAAATGTTGGTGCGTGGTAATTGATAATGAGAATTCGAATGGGAGCGTGTGCTAGATTGCACCGTCATCCATAATATTACTGCTCCTGACTTCAGGACCCTTATTCTCCACGATATTGGTACCTCTGAGACCAAGATACGAGTCAGTCGCACATGTATTTTACTCTGTTTTACTGCAAGACTTGAGCAACTGCATGTTTCACTTTGGTAAGTAATTTTTGATGTGACTATTTTCCATCATTTATTTCCATCCCCTCTTGTTATAATTGTGGTTAAAAACTTTCAATATTTTTTTTAAAATTGTTTAAGGGAAGGGTTAAGATGGAGTCCTGTACAGTTGCCGACAATCAGCTTCTTTTTATTTTATTTTTTTGAGAGCGTTTCTCTCATGTTTGTTGTAATTTTTTTTTCTTCCCGAAGTTGAGAGTTCAGCGACGTGGGTTTTGGGTGTAACTTGAGGGATTTTCGACCTGAAATTGAGTTTGATAGGAAAGGGATAGGTGAGGCTTGTTCCACTCCTAACCCTGTTGAGTTGGAACTGTTCTTTTGTTTGTATCTTTGCAGGTTTATGCACCAGAAGTTGAAGTAGTGAAGCCTGTTTGATTATCTCATGTGTATATTTTTTTGTGTGAAATTGAAATTACATTTGTTTTTAAATGCCAATTATTTCATTACATGAAATGATTCTTATCCATTAATGATAGGTTTTTTGTTAACTTCAGAGTGAGAACAGTTGGTTTTAATTTTTTTTTTATGTTAGTTTATGTGGTTGGAATCGTTCGAACTGCTTCTGAATATGCTTCTTTAATGTTTTGCATTTTTTTTTCGACATTTGATCATCATTTACCATCCATAATCCCAACACCATGGGTTCAAGGCTTTCAGACTAACTACCAAATTGCAGTGGTTACTGATTTGTGGACTTCCTCCCACCTCTTCTCAACGTGGAATGCCCCCTTTTCCAGATAATTGGAGCTACTTTCCCAAATGGTATGGTTGATGTAACAGTTTCATCACTTTATTAATAACTGCAATAAAAATGAAAATAGGTTAGAAAATCCCACAACGTGGCTTTTCTTTCATATTTTCA
>JAHWFO010055077.1:0-12057 GCA_023313115.1 Rhysida immarginata | reverse complement strand
TAGGCTTCCCCTTATACTGCCCTGTAGTTATCTGCAACACCCTGTACTATCAGTTGACTGTATTGGTTGTATGAAAGAAAATGTACACGTTTCACTGCAGGCTTTGTAACCTTACTTTTTAATCACGCTTCGTAAAAGAAGCTACTAAGAAAATAAAAATTCAAGATTCTATACGAAATTGGAACAACAAGCAAAGAAGCAACGGCTTTCCTCATTCAGCAACTTTATTTAATTTCCCTTTGGATTTACTTCCTAGTTCACCATGAATCAATCAAATTTTCTCCAGAAAACAACAACTGCTGTTTACCACTGCAGGCTGTTTCTTCTCTCAATATGATTAAATTACTCGCATCTTTATAAAACAATGCCTTCA
The DNA here is from genome assembly GCA_023313115.1 of Rhysida immarginata. Classification (NCBI taxonomy): domain Eukaryota; kingdom Metazoa; phylum Arthropoda; class Chilopoda; order Scolopendromorpha; family Scolopendridae; genus Rhysida; species Rhysida immarginata. The sequence continues at coordinate 11,684 of JAHWFO010055077.1, read as the reverse complement.
GTTACTAGTTTACTACTCCATGGAGTTTCATTTATCAGGTAAATCAAAAATTTTGTTTTCCTTTTTTCATAGAGGAAAGTGACCAAAAGCGGACCCTCATTTTATTTTGGCATGTACAGGCAAAACTAGGAAGAAAATTGAAATTTTTATATGGTACAGCTACAACGAATTTCAAGCATTATTCTATACAGGGTGATCCCAATCATTATTATTTTTTGTTCAAATATGATTGAAGGCATATTTTCCTTTAGAAAGTTATTTTATAGTTTAAACGTTGAATGCCACAATATAATTCCAAGAAAATTAGAATAAGTAATCGTAAAAATATGGGGGATTGCGTGGGAGCCCGAAATAGGACCATCTCGTGTATTTTTTAATTTAATGCTTCTCGAAAACTCTGTGTTAACTACTTCAAACCTACACTTATACGCTTCTATTAGAACAAGGCAGAGCAAGTACTGTATAACAATTAAATCCTGGCACAAAACACGTGAAACTGAGGAGCATAAAAATTTCCGACATTCACAGAAAGCACTATGTCGCCATTGAAAAACGACAGATTCAGTAAACAGCTTGGGCGCTAGCTCTCCAATTTTCCTCAACCTTACACTGCTATGCTGCAGCATCATACAGAGCAGAAATTGAGGGAGTCTGCTTTAAGATCAGGTCACTTTCCTCTATATATTCTGCTTCCATTAAAGTCAGCCTAAATAGTACGCAAGCGAAAGCATTTACTCTAGGGTCTACATCAAAGAAAGCTAAAACAGTTCATTTGATACATAATGATATAAATATACTGTAAAGTTTAATAAATTTTCATTTTTACTTATATAACTAAATTCTAAGATAAGAAACTTCTTTTACTCAATTTACTAGTCGATTCAATAAACGCTTTTTTCAACTTTGTTTCATACTTAAATCTATATTTATAATTTAATTAACTCGCACTATATTGACTGTTCATACACTTACACTTTCATCATCTTCCTCTGTTGACCTAGTTTGATTTTAAAATGATTTCTTAAAAGAAACATAGCAACAACGGTAAGGCTCATCACCGAATTCGCAGATACTTGTTCATTTGATAGGTTTTTTTCTTTTGTAGGTATAATTTAGGAATAATCTAGAACCTTTTGATAATGATACGAGAGAGCAGGTGGGAGCAGAAAAATTCATTTAATCATTATAAACAAAGTCCATGTAGTGGTTTCAAATCTCTTACTCAGCTATCCAAATGCTAGGATCCTCGTTCTCGGTTTACGCTTTGGATCAGGGTCGTACACAGAACTGGGGACCAATTTAGGGGAAGGGCTGCAGCCCCTCTGCCTCCCCCCTCTGGGTACGGTCCTGCTTTGGATGATGCAAACCCAATCCAGTAAAACTCGGGGTTGTTCATTTAACATTGAAGCCTTATACCAGACGGGTGACCTACAGGCGCCGATTACACAGAGTGGCCAGTTTATTAGGAATGCCTCCCTAATACTGTGTTGCGCCACCCGTAGCAGCTATAACAGCATGAATTTGTCGTGGCAAGAATTCAATTAGCCGCTGGAAGCATTTGTTTCATGATGTTTGTTCATGCGGAGGCAACAGCTGCTCCCAGTTGATGCTTACTGGATGGTGCTGGATCGATGCCTCGAATAACCCGTTCCAGCTCATCCAAAAGATGTTCGATTGGGTTCAAATCCTGGGACTATGTGGCCAGAGGAATATGTTGAATTCATTATCCTGCTCCTGGAACCATTCCATGACGATACGAGTCTTGTGATACGAAGCATTGCCCTGCTGGAAGTATCTTTCCGATGGGGGGAAACACAGTACACATGTTTAGATAGCCCTGACCGTTAAGGCGTTGTTCTACAGCTTTATCAGAGGACCAAGAGTATGCCAGGAAAACATTTCCTAGACCATCATAGAGCCTCCACCAGCCTGAACAGTGGAAACCAGACAAGAGAAGTCCATCGGTTCGTGCTGTTGTCTCTAAATTCTGTGTGGGCCATCTGCGTGGTACAATAGCGAACAGGATTCATCGACCAGCAGACCTTCTTCCAGTAATCGACGGTCCAGTGTTGGTGGTCACAGGCAAACTGGAGACGTTTTTTGCGGTTTTGAATGGAGATCAAAGGTACCCGGACTGGCCGTCGGCTATTATAGCCCATCCTTGACGATGTACGGCGTACAGTGCGTTTAGAGATGTTATTCTGCGATCCATTGTTGTACTCCACGGTTAGTTTGCGATCACAGGCTTATCTCTGGCTGTTTGTTTTTGGTTGTTTAACCAGTCCTGGTAAGTGTTTGAAATGGTTGTTCGGGAAAAGCCTAGAAGGCATGTGGTTTCGGAAATACTCAGTCCACCTCGCCGGGCAGCAACTATCATCCCGCGTTCGAAGTCGCTCAGATCCTTTGTTTTCCCCCATGATGACGGTCAAACCACTTGCAGTTGACAGGTATGTTCTCGCTTTATATTGGTATTTAATGTCACGTGACCCACTGATATGTAGTAATTGCTATGCCAACGGATTTGCATAGTCATGGAGGTTCCTAAAAAACAGGCCATTCAGAAAGTATAAGCTGTCACGTTAAGGAACCGAGACCGGAATGCCAGAAAGTATAGAACTCAGTGAAGAACCAGTCACCTTTAACTCCTGCCTTCAGTACTGTTAATCGTATGGGAATAGGCGGAATCAGAAACTGTGGCTAATTCTGACATAATAGAAAGTCTAGATTATGTCCGAATTATTAAATGGGTGATGGACATTATCATTCAGTTTATTAAAAAATAAACACGCGATACTAGAAGGTCAGCTAGCGCGGCTCGGATAATAGGATGTCTTGTTAAAAGACCAAAATTCGCTGATCCAGCGCCGGATTTATACTTTTCTTTAGTATAGGTCACTGACTTTCTGCCGCTCCCTGCATTCCTTATCGCGCCGCGCTTGTACCCTGTGAACTACCTCAGATAATTTTTCATAAGGATTTTTTTTTAATATTTTCCAGCGGCTGATCACAATATAAGTAACTGAAGATCGGGTTAACCATTTTCTCGCTACATTCCTATAATTCCTATGTTCATTTCTGAAAATTGAACAGGGCCTGATGAAATATGAATCTAAACTATAGTTAACATCGGTATAATAGAAATCAAGGGGAAACGAAGAACGCAGAAGCGATTGAGGTTTTAGTATACTGATAAAAGCCTACTTGAATTCACAATATTTTCCTAAATAATAAAATAGTCTCCATCTCATTGCCTCTGACGTAAACTATATCCGTATCGTCATCATATCCATGTTTCTTAAAATGTTAATGAGTACATAAACAAAATCAACGAATGTTTTCTAATTGAACAGGAATCTTTTATTTTATTTATTTACAAAGATGACAATGCTGTGTTTTATATCAAATAATGTCTAACGCTTCCCAAGCATTTAAGACTGAGTGATGTATCGACGGATTATGCGGGCAGATTCCAATAAGGTGGCTTTCTGCAACTGATTTTATTAGTACGAATTGCTTTTAAATGCTTGCATAGGTCTTTGGGCACAGCACCTACTATACCGATTACGACTGGAACCACCTGTACTGGTTTGTGCCAGAGTCTCTGCAGCTCTATTTTCAAGTCCTAATTTCGGATGAGTTTTTTATGCCACTTCTCATCGATCCTGCTATCACCAGATATAGCAATATCAACAATCCACACTTTTTCTTTCACTGCAATTGTGATAACCGGAATCTTATGCGCCAAAACTTTATCAGTCTGTATTCGAAAGTCCCATAGTACTTTTACGTGTTCTTTTTCAATCATTTTTCAGGTTTATGATCCCATCAATTTGTTGCTACAGGCAGATGATATTTGCAATATAAGTTCCAGTGGACCATCTGAGCAGTAGTGTTGTGCCGCTGTTTGTAGTCAGCCTGAACAATTTTCTTGCAACAGCTCAGTATGTGGTCAGCGATTTCATCCACTTCTTTACAGAGTCTGCATTTGGGGTCCTCAATAGATTTTTCAATTTCGGCTTTGATTGTATTTATTCTATTGGCCTGTTCTTGAGCGGCAAGAATCAGATCTTCCGTTTCTTTCTTTAGTGGTCCATTGGTCAGCCATAGCCAAGTCCTTTCTATATCTGTGTCGTGTATTTTTAATGAACACAAACAGAGTGGAGAAACAGGAGGTATGATGAATAATTATTTAATTATAACAATTGAAATGCGACACTCATATAGTGGAATAAATGATAAATAGCAGATTAGAAGTCACAATTAGCAGTTTATCAGTCCAATTCATTAGCTGATGTCGAAGTTAGTTGGTCGTGAATTGCGCTCTTCGGCTTCCTATCTCTAAATCTCGGAAAAATCGTCTGGCTTCTAACGAACGTCCCCGAAGGATGGCTGTCCTCTGAGCGTGGGATCCTTGCGTCCGGCCAGGGTTGAGAAGCTATGTCTGTCACCGCTACACAGAAGCGGGGACCTTTGCAGGTTTGTCGACCGTGCAAGGTGGGTTGTATAGAATAGAACGGATATATTAGAATGTAATCTAATACGTAGTTACTAATGCTAAGCTCCGTGGAAAGTGGATTAAGCTAGACTTAATTATTATCGTAATTACAGTACCCTTAGAAGCGGCGTCGCTGTCCAAGCGCGGACATTCTGCAGGGCGCCCCGCGAGAATACCGGCTAAATTATCGATTGGGAGCACGACTTCTAAAGACTCGATCCTCCACGGGAAGAAATGAATTGGCGGACGACACACGATCGTGTTTGACGGGGTTTCGATGACTTCGGATTCGGTCGTCCGATGCGGAGCTTCTGTTGAGTCTGACAGTCCGAGCAGCGTCAGTTTGGGGTCGACCTCGTATTTGTGCGGCCGAACGCAAGGGTCCCACGGTTCCTTGTGCGGAGGCAATGTTTCCCTTTCGGCGTCGTATGTGGCGGGTGATTCCTCGGTCACTATTACCTCCAAGGGTGTTTCCTCTACGGGTTCTCTGCTCCTTTGTAAGCTTGAAATAATGTCCGTATCAATGGCAGAATTTATACAACATCAAAGTCTATATGGGAACATTTAATTGCACTTAGCTGGCAGAGGCTGAACAGTGCTTGCTCTCCTGTGCTTTCCTATCAGCTTGGCAGTCCTTGCTTCGCTTTATGTTTATCTTGCTGCCGTCGAAAGCAATGATTAGGCCGATAGCGTCTTCATTTCCTCTCGCAACTGCTGGGTCCTCGTACCTCACGACTACGGGGCAACCTCGCATTGATGAGACCTCCATGGCCTGGGCAGTGGGAATGTCTTCGGAGAAATAATTTCAAAATCAAGTTTATAATGATCCAATTTGTTACTTGCCCTTGAAGCTCGTGTTCCTCCTGGTCTTCTGTGTTCAGCCATTGGGGAAGTATGATATCCATCTTTGTCCGTCAGGTCCAAGTAGTTCCGCTCGTGATGGTGGCCACATACTCTCTGTCTCCCCCGTCTCCAGCGTCTCTTTTTATTTGGTCTTGGAGGATTCTGCGCCGATTCTGCGCACTCAATCCTTGAATTACCTTGCTTCAATTTTCTCTCTCCTGCTGGATCGAGTCGCTTGCGGTTAGGGGTGTTTCTTCCTTTTGCTTTTTGCTTCCCCGTTGTCAAACCCTCGGAATTGCATTTTTCTTCGTTTCTCTTCTTCCGCGGATTTGACAATCTACTTTTCCATCAATTTTGCCAAGGAACTGCCCATGTAATGCTTCGTTAGGTCAGCTGTCGGTTCGCGTCTGTGTAATACTTTCCGTATTGATTTTTTTCTACTTCTACTGTCTGCTTTACCTGTAGAAGTCCTCTACCGCCTGATTTTCTGGGCAATTACACCCTGACAACATCACCGCGGGTGCAATGATAATAGATGGTCGCAAGTTTTCTCGTTTTCCTATCCAGGCTGTCCAGCTCCACCTGAATCCAGTATATCTGATTACCGTATGGCCTAGGTGTTGATGGCCTTAATGGTATTGTCACCACTCAGTTTACTTTCAAAATTTTCTGACCCTTTGCATATATACTTTGCTAACCACATTTTTCCTTTGCCCGTGCTTGATATTATCCAGTTGCAGTAAGCCTAAGTATTTGTAGGCATCAGGCTGGTGGCATTTGATGGTTTGCCCATTTGGCATCTTAATTACATTCAAGTTCTGTGATTTTTCATTTTTTTAAGCGCCACTGTGGCACGTTTGCCTAGACCAAATTACATATTAACGTGTCAGTGCTGAAAGTTCGGACTATGTTGGTCAGTGACTAGACTTCAATTTCCGATTTTCCATACAATTTCAGATTATCCATGTACAACAGATGAGATATTTTCTGTGAATTTTTAGCAGTTTGATATCCAAAATGAGTTTTCTGTAGAATTGTTGACAGGGGGATTAACGCAATGATAAATAACAAGGGTGACACAATGAATCGCCTTGGAAAATCCACATTCTAATGATGACCAGCCCGTAGCTTTCATTTCCATAAAATAATTCTGCTTTCTGCCCTTTTGCTGGATCTTTCTGTATACAAGTATGTTTTCCCAGTTATTAACCAATCACTAATGGTTCCCGTTTGCAGCATTACATTGAATCGTTCAGCCATTTTTTCATGCAGCTGACCAGCTATTTGAGCCAATGCCCATGTAGTTGGTCAATGCCGGGTGACGTCCAGTTCTTGACTTTTTTACGCTATTACTAATCATTTCACTTGTTATTTCCAACAGGTCCATTTTGTTTTTGGAAAAAGTTTCTTCTCAAAGTCTCTAATCCACCCAGTATTTTTGTTGTAATCCTTCTCGATCTTCCACAGAATTTTATTATTATTATTATTATTATTATTATTATTATTATTATTATTATTATTGAGAACACAAAATTTTAATGCAAATATTTTTTTTCTAAGTTGTCCTACACTTAAAATGTATCCTTCATATTGGCAAGTCTCATCAGTTCTTCTCTTCCTCGTACTGAATTTATGGGCTCCTCAATCATCAGGTAAGCATAAAAACCACCAAAATTCTTAATAAGCCTTATCTCCTTCGTTCTCAACTACATGTATAATCAAGATTTATACGAATAGTTCGATATAGTTTGATACATTTTTTTATTTAAGCTTTTAACTTAGCCCCCTATGGTAATGTTTCGGACGGCGTGACGAACGACGACAAAAATGACACTTGTCATGTGTTTAAAACCAAACTTAACCAATTATGGTGGACACTGATGTTACCTGGAAATTCTACAATCAGAGAAGTCAGAATAACAGTCAAACTCTGTAAGTTGCTACTCAAATCAATATTTCCATAAGAGTGTTAATAATATGTCAACGTTAGCATATGTGATTCTATTGCCCAGTTTATTCTCTATATGGCCTCTTGTTGTAACCATATATAAGGTTTACATTAATGAGTTTATTGTGGCTAAACATTTGTACATTTTTGTTGTTGTTATTTGTTGATTAGCCTCCAATGCGATATTCCATTCGGAGGTGGACGTCAATGGGCAGGAATGCAAGAACTTGTTATTAACAAGTAAGCGAAAACTAATCTGATACATCTGTACTGTATAGTGAGATTAGCAGCATACATAGTTTTGCAACCAAACCGATTTTTCACAAATAGAAAGGATGTTCTCTTATAGATAATGCAAGTGCTGAAAATCTTGTCGCTGGAAGTATAAATTGTAGTGGTCTTTGGGGGATAAATGTCACCCTTACCGAGAAACGCAATGAACTTGGACCTTTCCTCTTAGTCAACGACCTATGCGAAGTACAAGTATACAACACAACATGTAAATCACAATAATACGATAATTGGTAAGCACAATTCCAACGAGACAACCTTATTGGTTGGTTATTAATCACTTAACTTTCATTTTAGACACAGCAAACACTCAGGAAACAACTTCGAGAAGAAAGTATCACAAGAGTACGTATTCCATTAACAATGAAGCCTGTAATATCCAAACCTCTAAAACATACTCTTCAGTTACTTTACTTTTCTTATTTCTACCCCATTATAGGAATTAAGCTCTACATCTTAGCAGGTCTTGGATTGGTAGTCCTCAACTGCTTCATTTTAGGCCTAAAAATCTATTTTAATAAGTAAGTAAACAAGAAATTAATCCTACCGAGGAAGGTATAGGAAAGTAGCGGAAGCGTTTAGGTCATCTACTTTTACCCTTTTATCTGCACTTTTTAAACCCTCCCCCCATTTTTTTAATAGAAAAATTGATTTTCTTGAATGTAGTATTTAGAAGATGAAAAAAGAGCTCTATCCTCTTTCGTATCTCATCATTTCTGAACGAATGATATACAACCTCTGACAATTAAGTTTAGTGAATGAGTTCACACAACAAAATGCAAAACAGATAGAGCCACATTTACTTTATTGTCCTTCGAAATAATCACCCTGGAAGGCAATACACTTTTGGGATCGGGTGTATAAGTCCTGGAAGCTCCTTAGGGATGGCTTTAAGTTCACGTGTCACATTTGCTTGAATGTCTGGAATGTCCGCAAATCTGTGTCCCTTTAAGGCCCGTTTCAGGCGTGGGAACAAGAAAAAGTCTGCCGGTGCCAAGTCTGGTGAATAAGGTGGATGAGCTATGGATACGACCCCTTTGTTGGCCAGAAACTGTTGCAAGATTACGGCAGTGTTCCTCTTTGATCCATTATCCACAGTTACGTGCGCACGCTACACCTTCAACTGAAGAAACGAGAATCTGCTAAACCATTGCACGCACAAACATGACCTGTCTGAACTTGCTTAAACAATGACTGGGCTTGTATTCACATGCATTGTTACTCGCGTAAAGCTCGCACAGATTAGGGTGTGACGTCATTCACCGAACTTAATTGTCGAGGTTGTATGACATGCCATATGTTGCCATAGTTCTAAACACTATGTGACTGCTACCCCCACAACTCCGGCCCTATTGGGACAATTTGGCTCAAACTTTACAATAATGTTGTTCTTGCTTAGAAGAATCTACATATGAATTTGACGTCTTTATATGCATAAATACGCGTAGACCTTTTGGTCCCCTCTAATTTCCGCCCCCGAAACTCCGACCCCAGTGGACCAATCAAAACCAAACTAAATAGTGAAGGTGCCCATGCCCATAGTAAGCTACATTCCGAATTTCAACCTTCTACCTCAAAAATGCGGAAATTATGAAGGGGACGGACAGACAGACGGACATTGTGAAAACAATGGTACCCGGTCATTTGGCCGACGGACATTTGACCGACGGACACTTGGCCGACGGACATTCGACCGAACGGACATTCGACCAAACGGACATTTGGCCGAACGGACATTCGACCGAACGGACATTTGGCCGAACGGACATTCGACCGAACGGACATTTGGCCGAACGGACATTTCACCGACGGACATATGACCGAACGGAAATTTAACCGACGGAGAAATGGTGTAATTATGTAATTTAAAATATTAATGGGATTTCACTGCCGAAAACGTGGACCGTCTAGAAAGCCATCTCTTTACAAACCTAACCTAATGATTAGGGATGTGCGATATTCATTTGCTGATAGTCGAATAGACTAATCGAATAAAATTTTAGTAATCGGCGATTTTATTCGAATGGCTTGGAAATTTATTCGACTAAATCACACAAAACGACTAATTTTTTAAAGAAATTAACAGGGTGTCTAGCAAAACGATTTCGTAAAATTCCCTGACTTTTCCTGGGGATGAGCCTTCGGATTAGTTTAATAATGGAAACAAAAAAACGCTGGAATGAATCGAAATAATCGAATAAAAAAATCCGATATAGTTATGACTATATCGAGTTGGAATTATTCGCCTCAGGACCAAAATATCGCGATATTTATTGATATCGTAGAATATCGCACACCCTATGGGCGATACTTTAGTATCGCATATTTTAGAGTCATCGATACTGTCAGAATTATCGCATTTGATACTATCCGATATTAGAATTTTTATGTCTCCTCATAAAGCAGGACAGAAACCTGATGTGTATGGAATAAACTTTTAATACCATGACACTAATATCAAATAGTGCCCATCACTAATGAGTATCTCATTCTATAGAAGTAAAATATTCATTTAAAAAGACATACAAGAAAAGACTTGATATTATTAAATAATACAAGACCCTGAGTTGCATTTTGTTCGGTTCCCATCTTAACCTACCTAACGATATGAAAACAAACATTTATTTAAAAAGACATACAAAAAAGAATAATTTTATAGGTCCATACAATATACTTGCTTAGTAGAAAGAATTAAACAGATTTGTCTCATAAGATTCGTTATACGAAATAACCTCCTTTAAACATTTTTTTCCCATTAAATGAATTATATTGCCGAAAACATCTCTTTACGCCGAATGTCCAAATGTCGATGAAATGCAGGCATTTCTCCGTCGGTTAAATTTCCGTTCGGTCATATGTCCGTCGGTGAAATGTCCGTTCGGCCAAATGTCCGTTCGGTCGAATGTCCGTTCGGTTAAATGCCCGTTGGCCAAGTGTCCGTCGGTCAAATGTCCGTCGGCCAAATGACCGGGTACCGAAAACAATAAGTAGCTCCATTCTTCCGCTACTTAATAATTGAAAGGAACACTTCTTAATATTTTATGGAATTTACTTCAGCCCAAATTACAGTATGTGTGCGATTTGAATAAAAGATGTTGAAGCACTTGTAGGTCAATGGAAGGCCAGTGTTTCCAGGGATTTGCTTAATTCTCTTAGACTTATTGAAAGAGTCTATTGTTGTTCCGACATAGTAAAAAATCAGGATGCTCGCTAAACCACTGCTGAACTATTGAGATGAACAGTATCATTGCCGTCGTCAAAAAAGCCGTCATATGCAGGATTAAGTTACAGCATTGGCAACAATGTTAAGGTATTGGGAGAGCAGTTTCATATCAGCAGAAAAAAAATCCGTATCTTGAGACCTTGAATTGCCTTGAAAAGGTATCCTGGATCCATTGCTTCATGGGGATCCTTCCAACTCACAGAACCACAGTTATACCCATTTTATACAAAGGTATTCATCATTTTTCCAACGGTCGAATAGTCTAGAAATCAGTAATCTCGTGAGCTGCTTCTTTCTTTCAATCATGACTGCAGCTGGATAAGCACCTCAATGAGTTCTCTTTCAAAATCAGTCAGATCTTTTTTTCTCATTCTGAGCAAGTTTTATGGATACATTTGATTATACAGGGCGAGCCATACGTCTGTTACCCCCTTCCAATCTTGGATACCAATGTAGTTACGCAAATTCCAGTAGAGTGAATGAATAGGAATTGAGGGTGTTCTATCTAATAGAGCACCTTTCATCATCTCAAATATGCAAATTATGACATCCAAATTCTATTTCAAAAATCTTAAGAGATACACAGAAAATTACATTTGCACATTTGTTCAACAGCAAATTCCAGAGCTTGCAATGAGGATTGTGGATGGGTGATCCGCTCTGTACGATGTTGTAGTGAATGGATGCCAGAGATGCTCGGAGCAATCCGTTCTGCCAGAGATGGCTCGGAAACAACATTGGTTAAATTAACTGTTATCTGTATAATACAGGGTGTAAATTTTAAGTTGACAAAGCAGAATAACTCGAAAAATAAGCTTCACACGAAAAAATGCGTAGAATCCAAAGTTGATTATTTTCGAGGGGGCATCTGCTGGTGCTAAAAT
>JAHWFO010055069.1:0-14358 GCA_023313115.1 Rhysida immarginata | reverse complement strand
ATTGGTGAGCGAGAAGACAATTAATCTGCCATGGTAAATATTAAGTAGGATATTAAAGAAGTGTCTACATATAAGATCCTTGATATTAAAAATTTTATGTTTATAATGAATGGAATTGTGATGTCTGACATGATCGCAAAGGAAAGCATTAAAACTAAATAATTTGCGCTGGAGAAAAGTGATAGGTTGCATATTACCCCCGTACCAAATCCAGACACAGTAAAGAATTTTTGGGACAACAAAAGCTTTGTAAAGCTGTAGAAAGGTATTAATATCAGAGAAAAAGGATGGCAACCTCTTAATTAATCCTAGACGACGTGAGATATCCAAGCTGATTTGGTCAATATGGTGTATAAATGAGCAGTTGTCAGCGAAGACAACTCCTAAATCTCTGATCTGGTTCTTCCGAGCGAGAAGCTTGCTTTCAATATAATAATCAAAAAAGAAAGGCGCGGTTTTTCTGTTAAAAGAAGTCACGTAGGATTTTTCCGCGTTGAGTTCAAGCCCGTTGCTCACAGACCACTGATAAACCAAATCCAGGCCATTTTGCAGGGCCTCGCAGCTGTTCCAATTCGTTATTGAATAAAATAACTTAATATCGTCAGCATAGACGAGAATGCGGATAGGTAATTGCTCCAGCAAGTGAGAAAGGTCCGTTATGAAAATGTTAAATAACAAGGGACCCAATGGAGAGCCCTGAGGTACACCGCTTTTAATCGGAAAAGCCGGTAACTTAATATCCTGAGAGCAGATTTTAAAACTTCTACCAATCAGCATAGAAGGAAACCACTGTAAGACGTTATTCTCGAAACCAATAATGCGCAGTTTACAAAGTAGTAAATTGATATTGACTCGGTCGAAAGCCTTGGAAAAATCTAAGAACAGGGTATCGACCTGTTGCCTTTTGTCGACTTGCAAAGTAATATAGTGAAGAAAAGATGCCAAATTAGATTGAGTAGAACGCGCAGGGCGAAAACCATGTTGCGAGTCAGATAGATAAGGGTCGATGAATTGAGTAAGCTGGTCAAATATAAGAGTTTCTAATAGTTTTGCCGGAAAAGAAATCAAGGTTATTGGACGATAAGCTGTAAGCCCCTTTTCATCTGTCTTCTTTGGTATTGGCTGAATGATAACCTGCTTCCACGTATCTGGATATCGACCAAGCTTAATAGATGTGTTGAACAGATGGAGCATAGGAATAGCTAAAGCAGTAATACATCCTTTAAAAATATAGTCAGGGATGCCAGGTATAATGCAAGCTTTCGACGCTGAAATACTCTTCGCGGGTTCGATCAATTGTTGAGTAGCGATTTGTTGTAGAGTAAAGCTACTATTAATATTTTTCCAACAATCCTTCAGAAGCATTTCGTCACCGAGCGATCTTGTATCGTTATTCATATTAGAGGCAAAAGCAGATGCAATTTCAGCTTGTTTGTCCACATCGAGGTAGTCCTTGTTAATTTTCTTCGAATTTAAAAGCTGTTTGGAAATATCCCAGAATAAATTAGGACTGGCTTTTAAGCTCGTCTCGATATGATGAAAATAGGCATCGCGATCTAACTTCCAATTATCTTTAAAATTCTTTCTGGCTACATTAAATTTAAAGTAGTCTTCAGGCAGTTTGGAAGATTTAAAATTTTTGTGAAGATCTTGTTTGAGCTTCCAGTCCTTCCGGGTCGCTTCTGATACCCAGCTGGGAAACGAGAAACTGCCAGACTTCTTATATTTCTTGCGAGTATTCTTAATATTTCGAGAGGGTATAAATTTCATAATTGCATCCTTGACGACAGAAACTATGCAAACCCAAATATCATTTACATTAGATAAACGCAAAACTTCATGCCAGTCGACGTTGTTCACGAATTGATATAAGCCTTGGTAATTGCCACGGCGGAAGTTAAATTCCGATTCAGGTGATTTGCGATTCTCAGTGAGAAGCCTTCTATGCTGAATAAACAGAGGGGGATGAAAGTCATCAGCCTTCACAAGGGTAGTAACTTCGAGGCGAACGATTAAGTCAAAATTGGCATAAACCTTGTCAAGGTTATCGCCGCTTTTATTTTTGACTTGGTTGAAATTCGTGAAATTTAATTCATTTGCCCAGCAATAAGTAACAAGTTTTCTGTGTTTGGGGTAAAAAGCATTTTCTGAATAGTCTTTGAAGTCAGAGAAATTAAAATCTCCAAGTACAATACATTCGATGGGGGGTTGCTGTGCGATAAAGTCGGCGAGTTCATCAATGAAGACTTCAAAGTCATGACTAGTAAGTGATGGAGGAATACAAATGTTTAAAATAATTAAATTATTACGCTTACCCATTTTATTCTGTTTAGTAACGACTACTCCGACAGCATCGATGTCTCTAATAGTAGTAAAAAACGGGCTTTTGGTAGCTTTGATTGACCTAGGGGTAGCGATTAGAACACCGCCACCAAGCCTGTTATCTACACGGTCTTGTCTAAATACATTAAATTCATCGCCAAATAACATAAAGTCAGATAACGTATCGTTCAGCCAAGTTTCGGTCAAACAATAAATGTTCTTGTTGTATTCATGAACATAATTAAATGCCTGAGAGACTTTAGTGCGGAGACCGCGAACGTTCTCCGCACTAAAAGAAGAAAAACAAAAAAATGTATCTTCACAAAAAACAACAAAAGAGAAAACTAACTCATAAATGCAAATAAAAATTAGAAGAATAAAGATGAAGGACATGCAATTAAATCATTAAATAAAATAATCAAAGAAAAAAGAAGAAGGATTAATCAGCAAAAAGAGAAATACAATTATCATTAAAAATATCAATACTTATAGGATTCATATTAAAATTATGTATTAATTTATAAACCGGGTCTAGTCTTTGAAGTTTCGTTCTCAGAGTACCCCCAAACACTAACGGTTGATATTTTCTTATCCCACTCGGAGCTCTAAAGCCAATTAATTCGAGAGTCTGCGGGGAGTATAATTGTCCCCTAATAATCCTCCTCAAAGTATTATGAAGTACTCTGTTAATAATATGTGGCATATCAAGAAGTGGGGCCAGGGAGACTTTGTCGGAAAGATGAAGAGCATAGAGAATAAAAGAGTTAAAATTATTAAGTTTGGCTTGAAGATGATCAAATAGTTGGGTTTGGCCAGAGTACCAAATCCAAACTGCATCCTAAATTTTAGGTAATACAATAGACTTATATAATTGTATAAAAGTTCTTTGTTTGTTAAAAAAGTTTGCAAATCTTTTAATAATTCCAAGGCGCTTACTTATTTCAGGTATTAACATTTCGACATGAGCAGTGAAAGTTAATTTCGTGCTAAACGTCACTTCAAGGTCTTTAATCGTAGATTGTCGCTGAATTATATTGTGAGATATTCTATACTCAAATTCAAAATTCACCACCTTCCTTGAATAAGTTAGACAAAACGTTTTTGCAGCATTTAAAGAAAGTCCATTGTCTATGGCCCAGCGATGGACAGCTTCGAGCTGACGGGCTAAATTATAGCAATCATCCAAATTATGGATAACTGAAAACAACTTTAAATCGTCTGCGTATAAAAGGAAGTTCATATGAGTAGTATTAATATAAAGAATAATATCGGCAATATATAAATTGAATAGAACAGGCCCAAGTGGAGATCCCTGAGGGACCCCACTTCTAATTTTACCGATTGCCTTAGAGCCGCTGGAATCCTTGACAACAAAACTTCTGGCGGTGAGTAAAGAGGTAAACCAATTCAATATATTCTCGACTAAACCCACTTTATTAAGTTTGTAAAGTAGGAGATTGATGTTTATGCTATCAAAAGCCTTACTGAAGTCAAGGTAGAGCGCATCAACTTGATTCCTTTGGTCTAAATTAAATATTAGATAATGCTGAAAACAAGCCAAATTAGTTTCAGCAGATCGAGATTTTCTGAACCCGTGTTGTTCTTGGAGCAGATATGCTTCAATAAAAGAGGATAAATAATTCGCTACATAAGTTTCCATTAGCTTGGCCGGGAACGGGACTATTGTTATAGGCCCAAAATCACTAGGAACAGAAGGTTCTTTTCACTTTAAGTATAAGCACTATGTTGACTTGTTTCCACTCACTCGGATAAACACCGCACTCAATAGATAAATTAAACAATTTATACAAAGGATAAAGATTCGCAGACAGGCAACCCTTAAACAAATAATCAGGGATTCCATTTGTGTGTATTATTCTCGAGGCTGAGGTTTTTGTTGCCATTTTTATAATTTCAGAAGGAGAAATGGCTGGAATTTTTAATTTACCATGTATCCAATCCCAATAAGATTGAAAATTGGGATCAGGTGGTGGTAAATGTTCATCCTTGCTCATCGTACTTTCAAAATAAGAAGCTATTTCAACAGCTGAACAGTTAGTCGGTCGATCTGTACGATATTTACTGTTGCCAAATAACCTCTTTGTAGCATCTCAGAAGGTAGAAGCCTGCGAATTTATGCCATTTTCTATAGAGTCGTAATACTCAGCAAAGTTTTTGTTGTACGCAGTCTTAAAATTCTTTCTTGCTAATTTAAACTTGTCAGTCGTCAGGAGACATCGAATGTTTAAATTTCTTATGACTTTCCTGTTTCACAATCCATAATTGGACTATATCTGGTGATATCCAATTCGGAAATCTCTGTTTTTCCACTTTAGTCTTATGATGTTTAATTAATGGAACATTATTATTAATTGAAGCGCTTACTCGAAAAACGATGAATGCTACATTTGGCCACTTTCGAGAAAACTGTAAAATTGCATAATTATTGTTAACGGTTAAACTCAACCAAGCGCGCCCAACAATACAAGTACAAGGATATAACATGAAGCTACATGATATAATGTAAGTCGGTTTGTGCCCATGTTAGCCCATTTTTTTAAGGTTAAATGAAAGTCTAGCAGAAAAACGATGTAAGTTGTGGATAATACCGTTACTTGCAGCGTTTTTCCACTATGACTGCATGACGGTAGCCTATCTTGGCCAACAAACAGCTCGTTTATTATTTTCTTTTTAACATACATAATGGAACCGATGCCAGAATACACTACATGATCAAAGGAGTTAGGACACTCCTGTGAACACCTGGAAATGGATCATTTCATGAAAAAAACTCATTTAAAGTTAACAACAAAATTTAAATATTTTTTTTTAATGGAATGATCCATTTCAAGCACAGTTGAATTGTAGAACAAATGACATATCTTCAATATGCCACGACAGAAGGATCTCTCGGAGTTCGTACGAGGACAGATTATTGGATGTCACCTTTCTGGGAAAAGCACATCGTGATATTCCTGGAAGAGATGTACTCTCTGGGCCAATGTGATTTCGCATGTTCTTTTCTACAAAATAACAGGGAACAAAACACAGTAGTTAAAAATGTCGTTTTAAAACTGTATCTTATAAACCTCATGCGTGAGGCTCCGCTTAGCAACGTACAGCGTTTTCCCGCTTATCCTTCGTGGGGGAAGTTCCTCCGGAATTTCCTTGCCTTTCCTGGTCGTATGGGCTGCGCCAGCATTTCTCAATCGCTTTCTCTTTACGTCTTTCCATTCGTTGACGTTTACTTCCTTTTTAACTTCTTATTCCGAGATTTTACGGCCGCTAGGGATGAGAACGTATTGCTGTTCGTCATTAGCAGTGTGTCATTCAGCGTTTTTCCACTGAAAGGTAATTTGCATACGACATGCGTCGCAAATTGTAGCCCTCGGTCGGCAGTATTTTGACATTTTTTTATGCGTATGACTGAGAGAATGATCCTTACATCTTTTTCACATCGATAACTACAATTTTGAGAAAATGTAACAAACACCGTTTTTCGAGTAAGCGCTTCAATTATTGATAAAATGCGGTTGACAATACAACACCAAAGATGATCCACGGACTGAATGGCATCCAAAGCCGACCACTCAGTGGCTTGGAGATCGTTAAATATTTGCATAAAATTTGCTCTCTTGAAATCATGGTGATAGGGTATAGAAGTTGAACTAGAATCAGGATATCCGAAATCACTAACAATGCTTAAAGAAAGATGAAAAGGATCCTCTTTCACAATAGGAGAATGTTTGCGCCGTATGCCAAGCGGGATCGAAACAAATACCCTGTCGAGTAAATCCTCTCTATGATTGGTAATTGTATTATAATTTGACACTCCAATGTGTTCCGACCATATATTGATGTCTTCGCCTTGTCGTATTGATGTTGTTACGGCCTCGACTATGAGCAGTATCTGTATAATTATAATCACCAGTGAAAATAATGGAGCTATTTAAAGTTATCGCAAAATCAGCCGATTCTTCCAAAAACGTTTGATAAGATCTATTAGCAACAAAAGGGGGAATATAGATTGACCAAATATACAAATTATTGTTAACAATAGTTCTCTTTCTCATTCTATGCTTTATTG
The DNA here is from genome assembly GCA_023313115.1 of Rhysida immarginata. Taxonomy (NCBI): domain Eukaryota; kingdom Metazoa; phylum Arthropoda; class Chilopoda; order Scolopendromorpha; family Scolopendridae; genus Rhysida; species Rhysida immarginata. The sequence goes on along the minus strand of JAHWFO010055069.1, from coordinate 7,949 downwards.
AAAGTTTGATGCCGATGACGTCCATCGATGGAACTGACGATTCGAACACTAATTGTTCCGAAGAGAACTTCGTGGGCACCGCTATCAAAACTCCACCACCCCTAGTGGCGGATTTACGATCAGCTCTGTAAACAGTGAAGGCTTCATTAAACAACATGCGATCAGTAATGGTGGAATTGAGCCACGTCTCAGTTAGAGAATAAATGTAATTTTGATTTACTGCAGTGAATTTCAATACACGCGCGATTTTTGTTCTTAAACCGCGTACATTTTGATACAAAATATTAATTGGCATTATTGAGTTCAGAAAAAGCATCCTCCATGCCATAGATTTGATTTTGATGCAATTTCCCTAAAAACTAGGTAACTAAAGTACTAGCTGGCCAATTATACGGATTTAACACTTGTTCAGAGGCATTTTTGTTGATCGATAAATAAAATGATGCATAAGTTTTGAATTTAGTTTTAAGTTTATGACAGGCTACCACTTCATCTAAGGGCACAAATTCTTGAATATGTGCTCGCATTTGTTCCTCCTCAGTATCCAAGGCCAAACGAGAAATAAAAAAATTTTCTAAATAATTCATTTTAGAACTAACCGGTCTAACCTTTAAAACTGAATCGGTACCATTGCCTAGAATAATTGTTTTCCTCTTTCTTATTCCCGGATGGAATGATTTGAGAGCGGCGGGCTGTTATCACTGGCCTGAGGGATTATCGTATTCACTAATTCAGATTGAAATTCAACATCTACTGGCTTAGAAACAGTCACCTCGACATAAGTTTAGGTAGTACAAGCAGCAGGACCGACATTCAAGGGCGTTTTAGAAGATGTTATAATACATGAAGGATAATGAAGGCAAGATAATGAAGGACTAGAAGAGAAAGATAATTCACTTATCTCATGTTGTTTTCCATCGTTATTTGGTTTAATGCTAGCCCTTTTTTGTCAAAATATTACCTGCTTTTGAGAAGAGTTTCTTGTGTACTAGGAACTGAAGTAGCTGGAATCAATAAGAATTGAATTGCAATTCCATACAGATTATAATTGTGTCTAAGGGATCAGCATTAAGTGGTTTTAATTTGTTTTCTAAAAATAATTTTAAGTTTCCATTTAATCCTAAAGAAGGTGAAGAAAGATTTGAAGTGGGATTCACATGATTGTCGACTTTTCTGTGAATCCATATGCTATCAGCACATATCTCATCATTATTTTCACAACTACTACTTTCAAATTCTGAGGAAGGCAACTTATTCAACAGTGAATTAACTTGAGATATAGCAGCAGCACAACAGCTACAGCTTCTGAAATCATGCTTCTTAAAACGTGGATCAAGCAATATTGATACGCTATAAAATAAATTGCTTTCTACATTCTTGAACCTAGCTTGTGTATGCTTCAGGGCATTTAACCTTAATTGCTTGCCTACCTCAGTTGAGGGACTTAGGGAGGACAGGCAATCTGACAATATTCCTAGAAGAGGAATTATTTTGCTAATGGTGGAATGTTTTTCGGCAGACAACTCATTCGTGATTTTAAACAGGGGTCGAAACACAAGTAATGAATCCTCTAAACATTTTAATTAACATGTCATGACCATGTGTCTGGCATAAACGCTGATAACGTGCTAAAGATTCAGCATCATCAACTTAAATCGGAAAAAGTCCTCAAATACGTTATACGAAATGTAGACGTGATCTATGACCTTAACGATTTTAAGGAAGACCTAAAAAAGGTCAGTTATTTTCCTGAGAAAGTGATTAGACTTAAAAAATCTAAAGGATCCATGATTCTGGTTCTGTTAGCGAACACAGAGCACAACAGAACCAGAAATGTTACTCGCATAGGAGCCTTAGCTGTATCCATCGAAATGTTCCGTGGAAATAAGAGACCATTACAATGCTTTAATTGCTTACGATTTGGTCATATATCTCTAGGGTGTACTGAAGCCCCTCGCTGTAACAAATGTGCTAAAGACCACCAGTCACGAGACTGCCCATATGTTAAAGGACAAGATCCTCCAAAGTGTAACTAAAGTTACTCCGGAGACATCCTATGCCTCAATAGTCTCGAAAACGGATAAAAGATTTAACATAAATGACATTAAAGACATGTGCAAACAACTAGGCAGTATATGCCATTTGTATAATGAATTAGGCAAAAAATATCCACAAATGAGTGGAATTCTTACGAGCAAACACTGAGATTATGAGCTGATCGACGCTATACTATTATTAACAGAGGTAAGCTTCGTTGCGTCATATGGAACGCCAGGGGAATTCCCCGGAGGCGTATTGAGTTTTATAACTATTTAATTAAATGGGATATAGACGTGGCATTTGTTTGTGAGACATATCTAAAGCCAGGCCAAGACTTCAGAATCCCGGGCTACTGTGTCTATCGCAAAGATAGAATTATTAATCCCAATGTTAAAAGCTCATCTGGAGGTGCAGCAATTATCGTTAAAAAAGGCATTCGGCATCGGGAAGACCTCATACGAATGTAAACAGGAATGGAGGTTGCTTCTGTTATTATCACGGATTCTATTGTTGGCGATGTTAAATTCCTGGCTCTTTACAACTCTCCCAAGCATAAGATCGATGTTGACGAGCTCGATGAGCTATTCTCTAGGAGTATCCCAGTGGTAATAGCGGGAGACTTGAATGCTAAGCACTCGCAATGGAACTCCAAACGTCATAATCATCTAGAACGGTGTCTTATTATCTAGATATATACAGAGCAAAACTGATATCATTGCGATAGGTCCTGTAAACGACACGTATTACTGTGACCACTCACCTTAAATGATTTCCTTGATATTGTTTTGCTGAAAGGCTTCTATAAGCCATTCGATATTTTTACTGTTGATGATTTATCTTCAGATCATAAACCGGTCGCACTGAATTTTGAAAATCTCAATATTGACCGCAGAGAACAAATGGGGCTTAAACGAGATTGGAAACTTTTCAGAGATCTTCTCAAAAATGACAGTAATCTACTCAATGACGTGCATAGCACGGAGGAGATAGACATAAATGTTGAAAGGGTCACAACACGTATTACTGAAGCCATCAATGCTTGTGCTTCTCCAGTAGACGTGAAACGGCCTGATCATCTCGATCTTACTCCAGCAATCAAGTATCTAATAGATCAAAGAAACAGGGTAAGGAGGCAATGGCACCGAACACGAGAGCCTTGGCTTAAAACCATATATAACCGACATACGACAAGAGTACATGAGGAAGTAAATAAACTTCGTAACGAGAGATGGAATGAGAAGGTGAAGAGTTTGTCAACCCAGGACAATTCTATTTGGTGCATGATTCGAGCCTTACAAAACAAAAAGGCCATGAACATTCCACCGCTTTTAGACACTAATGGACATTTCATAACTAATGACCAAGACAAAGCACAGCTTATTGCTGATTCACTTAAACAGCAATTTGTGACTCCAGAGGATGAACGTCCAGAAGGACTAGAAATATCCAAAATGGTAGAAAGCAGCATAACAAAGTATTACAACAATAGCCATCATGTGGCCAAACATAAAATTCAGGTAGCTGAGATTCAAAATTGCTTTAAGAAACTCAAGAAAAAGAAGGCACCAGGTAAAGACACTATTAATAACAATGCCTTAAAAAACTTACCGCAAAATGTAACTAGTGATATCACTAAAATTATAAACGACTGTTGGGATAACTGTTACATTCCGGATACATGGAAACAGTCTGTTGTCCTAAGTATCCCTAAACCCGGTCAAAATACTGCAAACCCTATAAGCTACAGGCCCATCAGTTTGCTGTTTTCTATATCCAAAGTCTTGGAGAGAACAATTCTCACAAGATTCTTAGATTTCTGCACAACCAATAATCTCATCCGTGCTGAAAACTGGTTTTCGGGCCGAACATTCTTGCCAGCTCCAAGTTTGAAGACTTATAGCGGATGTTATTACTCCCCTTAATCTTTCGATGTATTGCGGCGTCATCTTCTTAGATGTTCATCAGGTCTGGCATGAAGGCCTTATCTATAAAATGATAACTGATGGTTTCCCACATGATTTAATTAGTCTAGTTCACTCGTTTCTGTCCAACAGGTCTTTTCAGGCCAGAGTTGGAGATGAATTATCTGATACCTGTGAGATAAATGGCGGTGTCCCACAAGGATCAGTGCTGGGGCCAGTTCTGTTCAATTACTATATACGTGACTTCCCTGAAATCTCTTACTGCAAGCTATATTTTTATGCGGATGATGCTGCTACACTGACATGGGCACGCCAGCCTAGTGTTGTTGTATCACGTTTGCAGAAAGCCCTTAAAGAATGTGAAATCTGGTTTAGCAAGTGGCGATTAAAATTGATATGTTGACAAATGCAAAGCAATGTTTATCACTAAGAAGAAAAAGAGAAATCTTGACTCCTTAAAGTTATATGGCAAATACTTGGAACGGGTTGATAATTATAGATACCTTGACGTTGTTATTGATTCAAAACTATCATGGAATATGCATGTGACTTATGCGATGAACAAGGCCAAGAAAGCAAAGTTTAGCTTAATTGCTCTGTTGGGTCGTAACAGTGCCCTCAGTGTTGATAACAAACTACTGTTATACAAAATAATTGTTCGTATCATCTTGCTATATGGCATGCCCGTCTGGGCTACGATTTGCAAGACAAGATTGAAAGAACTCCAAACTTTCCAGGACATTACCCTAAGGACTATTGCACAATTAGATAGGAGAATTGCTCGCAATTACTCCATTCATAATGATTTCGATATGGCCCATATCGGGAAATATGTTCAAGAGCTCAAGAAAACCGTGCTGCCTATTATGGCAAATCATGAAGACTCACGACAATAAGCTTGTGAAACGGATACTGGAGAACTCAAAGAATATGAACTGGCATACGAAGTATCGTAAACCGAGGCACGTTCTTGACATCAATTTTGAAGATATTAGCAACGTCTCTTTCCCAGACTACTGGAAGATGTGATAATCTTCTTTCTACTTGTATTTTTTATTTCTGACAATCGTCAATCTTATTTTCTTTTTTGTATAATATGGAAGACGGCTTGGGTTGGTTAGGCTTCTTGACTACCTCAGTGTATTTCATTTGGAGTTTATTCTGGTTGGATGAGCTTTGTGAAAGCGCTGCTTTCGTCCCATCCTAACAAATGTACACTTCACTGTTCGATTGTCGAAAAAGTTAAGTGCACTGTCACAAATCAAAGTCATCACCGAGTGAACTTAAAATTAATAATTTGGAAATTCTTTCAGGTTTCAACCTATTGCGACTTTCTGTTACAATATTGCCTGCCTGGGAAAACAATCTTTCCGCAGGCACGGATGTAGCACATGAAAGAAGATATTTCAGTCCTTTTTTTTTCAGAAACGAGTGAACTAGAGTAATTAAATCATGTGGGAAACCATCAGTTATCATTTTATAAATAAGGCCTTCATGCCAGACCTGATCAAATGCTTTATGAACATCTAATAAGATGACATCGCAATACGTCGAAAGATTAAGGGGGGTGTTAACATCCGCTATAAGTCTCCAAACTTGGAGCTGGCAAGAATGTTCCGCCCGAAAACCAAAGTGTTCAGCACGGATGAGATTATTGGTTGTGCAGAAATCTAAGAATCTTGTGAGAATTGTTCTCTCCAAGACTTTGGATATAGAAGACAGCATACTGATGGGCCTGTAGCTTATAGGGTTTGCAGGATTTTGACCGGGTTTAGGGATACTTAGGACAACAGACTGTTTCCATGTATCCGGAAAGTAACAGTTATCCCAACAGTCGTTTATAATTTTAGTGATATCACTAGTTACATTTTGCGGTAAGTTTTTTAAGGCATTGTTATTAATAGTGTCTTTACCTGGTGCCTTCTTTTTCTTGAGTTTCTTAAAGCAATTTTGAATCTCAGCTACCTGTATTTTATGTTCGGCCACATGATGGCTATTGTTGTAATACTTTGTTATGCTGCTTTCTACCATTTTGGATATTTCTAGTCTTTCTGGACGATCATCCTTTGGAGTCACAAATTGTTGTTTAAGTGAATCGGCAATAAGCTGTGCTTTGTCTTGGTCATTAGTTATGAAATGTCCATTAGTGTCTAAAAGCGGTGGAATGTTCATGGCCTTTTTGTTTTGTAAGGATCGAATCATGCACCATATAGAATTGTCCTGGGTTTACAAACTCTACACCTTCTCATTCCATCTATCGTTAGGAAGTTTATTTACTTCCTTATGTACTCTTCTCGTAAGTCGGATGGAGAACTAATAACCCGTGAATTTAATGAATAATTAAACTGTAGAGTCGAGTTATTATTAGGCTATGTTCGAGTCTGTAAATGTGACAAGACACAGCCAATCGCACAAAATTGCTACTATTACAGCCAATCATACAAAATTGCGACTATTACAGCCAATCACATAGCACTATAACTATGAGAGCCACGTCACACGCTTTTCATGAATCCGTGATTGAAAAAGAAAGAAACAACAAAAAAAGATAAGATTAAAAAAAAAGGAAATTTATATATTTGTCCACTTTGAAATTCAAAGTTTAAAAATCCGATATATCAGGAGAAAATATCATATCGAACGATATATTAGCACCATTGAAATATCGAAAAATATCGATATATCAAACTTTAAATATCGCGATAACGATAATATCAAAATGGGTGTAGGGAATTTATCCCATCGGACACTCGCCCCAGTGATATTTCCCCCAGAGCCTTAACTCAAAAGTGGGCACTTACCCCCACAATATTTATCGCCAGATCACAGCCACTCATTTAATATTCTAGTTTTAAATTTGTACTGAAATAGGACACTTACCCCCCGGAAATTGTCTTAAATAATGTAAATGGCGAATGTCAAGAAACCACAACAAAACAACTTTTGACAAATTAAACTTAAACTTTTATTAAGGAAAAAATTTAAAATAATAATACAGAGTAAAAAAAAAAAACTCGAAAATAATAACAAAAATATTTGGAGTTCAATTCAGTCTAATTGCATGACCTAGCCCATTTAAAAATTGTGGCAACATCTTCCTCTTCTCCACTTAATCTTGGCACAGGGGGTATCAGGTCAGTTCGTCGAGGGTCAATTCGTCGAGCGTCATTTCGTTGAGAATGTCAGTTGGTCGCGCGGTTAGTTCGTCGGAGGTCAATTCGTCGAGCGTCATTTCGTTGAGAGTGTCAGTTGGTCGGGCGGTCAATTTGTCGGAGGTCAATTAGTCGAATGTCAATTCGTCGACCGTGTCAGTTGGTCGGGCGGTCAATTTGTCGGAGACAAATTCGTCGGGTGTTTCAGTTGGTCGAGATAATAAATAAATGGTCGAAAAAACTTTCATAAAATTCATTAACGAAAAAAATTTTTCTTACTAATTTCTTTACTTGCACTCGCAGCAATAGGCGGTTAATATGACCCGCTTGTGAGAGTCATATGATTCTTCCAATACGACCCATTTAAAAAAGTTGTTGGACACAGATGTCAGTAAGAGTTGTTTGACCCGAATTTCCGAGTCGCCATTCTCGGGTCAGGTGACTCGACTGTACAAGAATTAAGACCCATTAACGGAATGTTTACTATACGCGTATATACTTATTTACACATTTTTACATACATATTTGTATATTTTCTCAGCTACTTACACACTTACAGGTATGTAGTTATATTTACACAATTTTACACTTATATAGTCATATTCACACAAATTAACACACCTGTATACACAATATACACAAGTTTACACACGGTTATATATCTATTCACACAAGTTTACACACGGTTATATATCTATTCACACAAGTTTACATACATCTATACACTTATTTACACAAGTTTACATACATCTATATACTTATTTACACAAGTTTACATACATCTATACACTTATTTACACAAGTTTACATACATCTATACACTTATTTACACAAG
>JAHWFO010055047.1:0-11802 GCA_023313115.1 Rhysida immarginata | reverse complement strand
ATAATAATAATAATAATAATAATAATAATAATAATAATAATAATAATGACCGTTGCTATGGTTTTGAGTTGACACAATTCAACTTTAATATTTCTTTCTTCTTTGTTTCATTTAGATATGGCGGTCGAATGATACTCAAATGAATTTTTTTTAACATAAAAATAAAGCATAGCTCTTTATTCTTTAAAATATTTTTGAAATTAACAATGGCTTAAAATTAGTTAGGTTTAGAAAGTTCGTTTGGTAAACAATCATTTACGTCAGTTTCTTTCTTTTCTCGAGCTCCTGGTTGTTTAAAAGATAAGAAATTTTTTCCGAACTCCGCGTTATCTGCTCGTGAGGTTTTTCAATGACGTGTTGTCTCGAGCGACTCGAGCGTTTGCAAAAAAATATATTTTTTTTTTGGGGGGTGATTAGTCATTCTGCCAGAAGCATCGAGATGGTAGCGACTATGGGATTGCAGTTTCAGATAGGCGAGTTGGCCTTATCCCTTCTGCCACGCCAATAGGATCCCGTTAAGGCATGATTAGTCGTTTGTCGTTCCAGGTTCACTTGACTTCATCAAGATGAAACCTAAAACCCTTGTTCTATTTTCACTCAGGTTCGTTGCGTCCCAGAGGACCCGTGGACCACTATCGGCCATGTATAGGCTGCTGTCTTGCGTGTGGATTACAGAGATTGGAGCCATACCGCCAACGTTTCTCTAAGATGATGCCCGTTTCTTTCTCTTTCACCATGACTGCCGTTGTCATTAGCTGTTCCAGACAAAAATCCTACGAACTATTTTCTGCAACGCCCGGACCTGTCCGTGAACCCATTTCTACGCACGATGATGATCTTGACGAGGAGTATTTCTTCCGATGAATGCCCTCCTTCGATTACCTTTCTCCGCTGCGTCGTTGACTTTCCGTGATTGTTAGGCCTCCTTGATTACTTACCCATTAAATCTGTTGGAATGTGACTCTCTTACTTCGGAACACTTTTTCTACGGCCTGGTAATAACCTGACATTATGACTTCAGGCCAGAAGTTTTTTTTTTTGGATTTTCCGTTTTGTTTTTACCGATTGAATTATTTTTTTTTGACTATTGAACTATTTGTTTTACTCTCACTCATCAAAAATTTTTTTTTTCGCTAACTATTTTACAGTAATCTAGGTGAATCTTTCTTCCTCGTCGCTTGGGATTTCTCCTTTTTGTTTCTCACTCAACTATTTCCCTTCCTTTTGTGTTGTAGTGTCTTAAATTGTTGCTGTGTATTTGTCAATCGTTTTTTCTCCGTGTTTTTCCATGTGACGAGGTAAGCTTCTTTAATTTTGAATAACTTTGTAATTCCACTTAAGTTTTTAACGTAATTCAATTAAATTTTATTATTCACAGTTATTTACCTGTCGCTCTGAATTTTTTTTTTATTTATTTTTTGTCAAACTTTAAGTAAATCTTTCTTCGAGAGTTCCTTCTTAGATCAAGAACTTTGACCTTTTTTGTCTTCTACTTTGTCCGGCGTATTTTTTTTTTTCATCCTAGTCCGGACAATTCAACTTCTCCTAATCTAACTCATCCAGCCAGTGACTTTGATTTTGATCAATTACTTGCCCTCGATTCTCCTTTTTTTTTATCTATAAATCATTATATATTTATTTTTTTTTTAGTTCCAAGCGGTTGTTAGATTTGATGTTTGTTGTTTAGGATCGCAACAGATTATTATATCGTCAGCCCCATCAGTAACTTTCATCAGCTCAGGAAGATCTAGAATCATTCCACTTCTCTTTTGACGCTGTATCGTTCCTGGTGTAAAGAGTTGTAGTCAACAATTTTTCTTGTGGAAGCCGTCCAATTCATTTGTAATATTTATTTCTTTGTTAATATCATATTCTAAAAAAAAAAGAAAGAAAATAAAAAGCAACAAATGCGCTTGGAATTACGTTTTTGACGCTAACTCATTTATAAACTTTACTGTAAGTCAGCTAATAAAAATTCTAACTGGGGGTTCGTCATTTTAGTTATCACAATTTTGAAGTTTAACGGTAAAATTATAATCATTTATAACCAACGGACTTAATTTAAGTTAAGAGTCTGGGTTTTTTTTTTTATTTAAGAGTCAGAATAACGTTTCTTTTTAAACAGAAAGGTAAGGGATCGTAGATCCTGTTCCCGTAGCTGTGCGTGTCGCATTGTGGCACGCAACAATACATACATGTATACTGTAACACCCGCTTGGTGTAAGCAGTCTTCTTCCTTACCCACCCTCCCCACTCAAATTTTCATGGTGAGTGATGCACAAAATGCTTCTTTCAATAAATGTCCGATGACGCCCCTTGGTCAATTTGACAGAGAAAACAATGAGCAGAGGCAACAATGAAAACTAAGAAAAAGAAATCAATTAACGAAATATAATGACGTTCCTTTTAACACACAAGTCAGTTTGCCGTGGACGACAGACGCTGGAGAGGAATAAGAAGAAGAGGTAGAAATTGGTTGGTAAAAAAAAAAAAAAGGGGAAACTTATGAGACCATTTATGAAATTTAAATAAAATAGTGCACCCTTAAAAAATAAATATAACTGGCATGAAAGAATCCTTAATTTAAAGAAAAGTCAAAACTTACCTGAATTATGTGAACCAAATAAGAAGACGGCCCTGTAATACAATAAAATATAAGAAACGCCTGACTTGCTAATTGTATAAGATGGAGTAAGAAATATAAAGAAACATGAATAGGAAAATCAGAGGCTTACCCAAAGAACCTAATAGGAGCTCAATAATCGTCTGCAAAGAAATGCTTTTAAACGAAAGTATAAAAATAAATACGATTTAGACGTTGTGATAGACAATAAGTTTGTTAGGCAAAAAACTGTTGTGTTGAATTTAATTTGTGACTTAATTATTGAAAAAAAATAATCGTTTGTTTCTTCCCAGTTGTTCTATTAAAATGATTTTTTTTTTATTTTTCTGACCGCCCGGTGGCGACAAAAGAATATATAATGATGGAAGCGTTTTCGTCAAACGCTCAAGGAGTGAAGACGCCAGAGAATTATTTCAAAGAAGCGAAGAAGCTCGTCCGTAGGCCCTTAGTCGATGACTGACGGGAGCGTTGGATCCACAACTGGAGAAAAAAAGAGAAAAGGATCAAAGAAAGTAATAAACAGAATGTGGAATAATGCTAAATCATATAAAGGTTAATGATATGAGTAACTTAACTGGAAAAGAAAAACGAGGCCTTTCTGGCTTGTTGATTGTCCTGACTTTAATTAAAGCTTAATCCATAATAAACATTGAAGAACGAATAAGAGGCGCATGTCCCTCTAAGAACTTCGCTGTGATTATCTGGTTATTTTTGCATCAGACTTCTGGCAGTCCACGTAGTTGTTTATTTCTTGTTAAATCTTTTCCTCCTTTATTAAATTAGACGAGGAGAGGGTTACTCCACATTCTAATTACACCCGGGGATCCCTAGAAGGGAAAGGCTAAGAAGAAGTTCAAGCCATGAGCTAAGTTAACTTACTGATTAAGATTTTCTCTTTTTTGCTGATGCTAACCGTAACTCTTTTTATTTTCGTCAGTAGATCCCTTACGTTAGGAGGCCTTTGTACGGGAGGCGCCACGCAGGTGTTCACTGCTCGTTTTAAACCCGTTACAGAGGACCTGTTTTGTTTTTTTTCTATCACTTTTTTTTGTCTGACGCAAAAATGAACGGTATCCTGCTCCTGAACTATTCTGCGAACATTCGAAACCTTTTTGATTGGACATTCAGAATTGGACGAGCTTTGCGGAACCAAGAGAACAAGTCCATGGAGGTTCCCAGTACTGTGGGAGGTCCAGCGACAAATGCCGACGGAAGTGGAGCAGTAAACTTGCTAATCGTAGAAGAAGAACGTGATCAAACCAACCTTATGATCGCCGCCCTCTATCTCCAGAGGTGTCTGATTTCGCTTCTTAATGAAAGTGCTCTCCGGAAATAGACGGAAAACTGCGTATACCTAATAGACCAAACATGGATCTTAAAGACAGTATAAGAGCCGCACTAGACTGCATACGAGCGGGTCGTATCATAAACCCTGACGTCCAAGAATGGGAAAGGATCCCTTTAGAATATTTTCCTGGACAAGACGTATTGAGGTGGACAAGACGAAGCGAAGGATAACCATTCTATTTTTGCGAAGTGACCAGAGTTTCACCGAAGAACGAAGAGGAGAGGGCAGGCGACGCCGAATGTGTATTTGATGGAAATATCCGAGACGGGTGATATGGCTGTGGGAGGTCAGAGACCTTGTTTAGGTTTATCAACAACAAAACCCACGAGAAAAATGTCGAAAACTTAGATACCGCTTTGTTCTCGGCGTTTTATAACTAAAAGGCAAATTCCAGACAGTAAGAATATCACGAAAAAAAGAACACCCCACACCCGTATTTTGAATAAGACGGAGCAATTTGGAAGAAGTATAGAGGCGAAGTGTAGAGCCTTGAAGGTAGTTCCTCAACCCCATGAATGGGACTTGTTTTGAATAGGTGGCCCAGGAATTACCGTTTCCCTTCCCTGTTACTGATGAAAAAAAAAGGGAAACATTGCCCTCTCCTTAAGGCGCCCATTTTCGATATAGAAAGCAACTGCTGTATTCGAAGAAGCCCTGCTTGGACTAGACTGGAACCTGTCCCAAGGTTCCTTATTGAGAGGGGGAGGGCTATAACATCCGCTTGGTGTAGGCAGTCTTCTTCCTTACCCACCCTCCCCACTCGTAGAATTTTTCAAATTTTCATGCTGAGTGATAGACAGAATGCGTCTTTCAATAAATGTCCGATGACGTCAGTAACGGATTGCCCGTTCGTCGATCGGATAGAGAAAACAATGGGCAGAGGCAACAATGAAAACTAAGAAAAAGAAATATATTAACGAGATATAACGACGTTCCTTTTTACACACAAGTCGGTTTGCCATGGCCGACAGACGCGGGAGAGGAATAAGAAGAAGAGGTAGAAATTGGTTGGTAAAAAAAAGTTTGCGGTGTCCAACAGGGTCCCAGCGAAGATGCACCCACGTACTTGGCCCGCAGCGAAGCTAATAAAATTACTTACCGAATTACCTTCAGATGATAAAATTACGAGTTCGTTACGTGTCTGAAAAGTCGTCATGAATCGAATGGCTACCAATAATGGAATAAGTAGACGGATCGAGCTATTTGTCGCGCCAAAGTTAAATAAGAATTAACCGTCCGATTTGCAATGATGACTAAGCATGGAATCCAAAGGTTGCATTCTGTTCTATATTGCTGACTTCATTAAATAAAAAGAGACGATCCAGGAATAGCAATATTGGTAGCGTCTTTATTGACTGTTCAACGCGTTTCGAGTATTAACTCATCATCAGGAACTATGAACAACTACAGAGTTACAAAGGACAATCGACAATCGAACAGTGAAGAAGATGGGACGAAAGCAGGGCTTTCACAAAGCTCATCGAACCAGAAAAAAAAATCCAAACGAAATACGCTGAGGTAGTCAAGAAGCCTAACCAACCCAAGCGGTCTTCCATATTATACAAAAAAGAAAATAAGATTGACGATTGTCAGAAACAAAATACAAACGAAATAAAAAACAAGGAGAAAGAAGATTATCACATCTTCCAGTAGTCCGGGAAAGAGACGTTGCTGATGTCTTCAAAGTTGATGTCAAGAATGTGCCTTGGTTTTCGATACTTCATATGCCACTTCATATCCATTGAGTTCTTCAGTATTCCAGTCACTAGGTCATTGTCATCAATCTTCATCTTCTGCACCATAATCAAAAGGATATCCTGTATAAACTTTCCGATATGGGCCATGTTTAAATCCATGTGGATGGATTGGTTTTTCACAGTCCTTCTGTCAAGCTGGGCAATGGTCCTCAGGGTACCATTCTGGAATGACTGTAGCTCACTCCATCTGCTTCTACAGATAGTCGCCCACGCAGGCATGCCATAGAGGAGTATGGTCCGAATAATCGACTTGTACAGAAGTAACTTATTGTCGATGCTGAGGGTGCTGTTGCTTCGCTTTGGTCAGAGCATAGGTCACGTGACGACTCCAAGAGAGTCTTGAGTCGATGATAACGCCAAGATATTTGTAGTTGTCTACCCAGTCCAGTTTCTTATTGAAAAGAACAAGAGAATCTGGGGGACGCTTGAACTTTCTGTTGAAGTACATATCCTTGCACTTTCCGACATTAAGGTTCAGCTTCCAGCAGTTAAACGAGTCTTTGAACATCTTCAAGGCGTGCTGCAGACGAGTGATAACGTGAGCCGGCTTGTGTGCCGATGTCATAATGGCAGTATCGTGAGCATAGAATATAGATTACAATTTTTGGGGTTCGGGAAATCATGCACAAAATAATAAAATAGCACGGGCCTGAGGACAGAACCTTGAGGGACACCGGCCTTTACAAACGGGGCGTGGATAGATTTTCACCAACTTTAGCTTGGTAGGACCTGTCGGTGAGAAAGGATTTCACCATCAAAATCAAATCGGAAGGAAACCCGTCTCTAATCATCTTATAGACAAGGCCCCCATGCCACACATGGTCAAAAGCTTTACTGGCATCGAGGGAAACCACTCCGCTTACCTGGAAAGGAGGGAAACCACTCCTCAGGTCATCTACGAGCTTCCATATCTGCATCTGACAAGAGTGGGTGGCACGAAAGAAAAACTGATCTTTCCGAAGTAGATCATTGGCGAGACAGTGTTCTTGGAATCTGACGAGGATCGTTTTCTCCAAAAGTTTAGACATTGAGGGGAGCAAAGTAATAGGTCGGAAGCTCGAGGGAATTGCTGGATTTTGTCCCTGCTTGGGGATATTCAAAACAATAGATTGTTTCCAAGATGCAAGGAAGTAAGAAAATTTCCAGCAGTCGCTAATGATATTGGTGAGAAAGTCATTAAAGTTCTTTAGGAGATTCATAAGGGCGTTATTGCTTATCTTGTCTCTTCCTGGTGCCTTCTTCTTTTTCAGTTTACTTATGATGGTGGCGATCTCTCCGGGCTCGATGTTGTTCTTCGTTAAAAGCTGCGGGACTTCATCAAAGTTGTCAAGACCATCTTCCATACGCTGAGACATGGTTTGGCTGTCGGGATTGTTGATGATAGGAGTAACAAATTGCATTTCAAGTGAATCTGCAATGACTTGGGCCTTGTCCTGATCAGTTTGCACATAGTCACCTTGTGGTGTACGGAGTTGAGGAAGCATATCATACTCCAAATGGAATTGTCGCGAGCCGACAAGCTTTTGAGTTTGTCATTCCATCTAGCATCGCGAAGCTCTTTTATTTCCTCTTGAACTCTTCACACTAACCAGTTGTACTTGGTTTTGAGCCAAGGTTCATGATAGCATTGCCATAGTCTACCTGTCCTGTTTCTTTCACAGCAATTAGGCGCTGGATTCCAGGAGTGAGTTGGATTCGATGAGGAGGTTTATTCTTTGATGGATAGTTACTAGCTTCTATGACACTGTTAATACATCTGGTGATGTCTTTAACATGTTGATCAATGTCCTCTATACAGTACGCAATGTCGGAATGGCAGCTATGGTCCTTAAGAATATCTCTGTAGAGCTTCCAGTATTGATGATGTACGAGTTCTTCTCTGAAATTTATGTCGACAGTATCAAAGTTCAACGCCACAGGCTTGTGGTCAAAAGAAAGGTCATCAATTGTGAAGATATTGTATGGTTTAAAGAAACTCTTCAAGAGCGAGATGTCCAAAACATCACTAGTAGGGGAGTGGTCGCAGTAGTAGGTGTACTCCACAGGTCCAGCAGCAATGATATCATCTTTTCCTTGTATGTACCTATAGAGAATCATGCCGTTGTAATTCTGTGCTCTGGAGGTCCAGCTTGGGTGTTTGACATTTAGGTCACCAGCCAAGACGACTGGAATGTCACCACAGAAGGTTTCATCAAGCTCGCTAACGTCAAGATAATGTTTAGGTGAATTGTAGAGCGCCACGAACTTCACTTCACCACAGGAGATATCATTGATAATGATAGAGGCCGATTCCATACCTTCATAAGACTTCAGGAGACTAATTCTTGGTGTTAAATTCTCTTCTTAATGATGATGGCAGCGCCCCCAGAAGCCCATCTTGCAGCATTTGAAGCCATTCGATCCTTACGGTACACTCAATAGCCAGGTAGCTTGAAGTCTTGGCTTGGTTTGAGATTCGTTTCACAGAGGAAAGCAACGTCGATTTCTTGCTTTATCATAAAATTGTGAAACTCGATACGCTTACGGGAAATCCCCCTAGCGTTCCATATCACGCACCGAAGTTCACCTTTGTTGATTACAGTATAACGTTGTGCAGCCATACTAAATATTAGTTGGTCGTAAGGAGCCCACTCAACTGTGGGTAACTTTTGCCTAGATTAGAAAACGTCCTAATTGTTTATACATACCTGGTAGATCGTTGATGTTGAGGCCTTTATCTTCCAGTTTATACACAGCGGCAGCATAGGATTTGTCTGCTGTCACTTTGGAACTAGGCATCCTTTGAACCTGGGGTATTTTGGACATTTCGTGTAGCTAGAAGTGTGCTGTCCATCACATCTGACGCACTTTGGGAGGTATTGTCCTTTAATCTTGAGACAATCTCTAGACTGGTGCCCCTCAGCACATTTGTTGCAACGAGGATCTTCCGTGCAGCTCATTGCTAAGTGTCCGAAGCACAGGCAGTTGTAGCATTGTAGTGGCTTCTTGTTCCCTTGAAAGGCCTCTACTATCACTGCCAGCGGCCCAATACGTGTGATGTTCTTCAATGACTGTTTGTGTTCGGTGTTCAGAAGCAGAACCAAAACCATCGGCATATCAATGGATCCTTTGGCTTTCGTCAATCGAATTAACTTTTCCGGGAAGTAGTTGGCTCTTTTTAGGTCTTCTTGGAAGTCATCCAGATCATAGATAACATCACCGTTTCGAATGATGAACTTCAGAACCTTCTCCAACTTCAGTTGATGATGCTGAATTTTTAAAATATTATCAGTCTTAATTCCAAAATAACCTGTTGTGAGTTTCTTCGTCTTCACATTTAACTTTGACGGTTTCAGCTCTACACGTATGAACATGCTTGGAGCTCAGTTAAAATCGTCTTAAACGGGACACCATGAGTCCGCACAATAATCGGCGGTACATACCTCTTCGTGAACCTATGGTCTTCATTAGCCGGGCGACCTTGCCCATTCTTCAGATTCCTCATTCTAAATGCGTTGACTACTTCGTCGATAACTCTGGAGACGGTCTTTAGATTACCGATCCTTGTGCCTTTCCTGAATTTTTTATTAGCAACACCAATCCAGGGACTGTCATCCACTTCTTCATCAGTTCCATCAGAGTGAATTCTCTTATAGCCACCATTTGTCGAGCAGTCACTATTTACAATTATATCCATAGACTCCATACTTTCAGCACAGGAAATAGGTTTAAAAACATTACTTACCTTGCTGTTATCAACCGGCATATCTTCCATGGAGTTTCCTGCCTTCGGAGTCGCGAAGCATTTGCCAAAGGCTTCCTTAAGTTCGCCTATCTTGTTAGTAACATCTCTACAAGAGTCTTGAATTTCCTTGTTGATACCTTCGAACTTCTCCTCAAAACTTTTGTGTAGGGATTCGACTTTTTCCTCCGGCGCTCTCTACTTAGTGTTTATTTCATCCTAGAGAGCTTCTAACATTTCGTTGAACACTAGGTCAAATGCAGCAACCCTAGCATCCAAGCAGGCATCCCGATAGGCCTTTTCGCAGGACACAGTTTTACCATCTGCCACTAGCAAATGCTCTTTAGCCGACTTCAACGTGGTTAATTTGGACGAAGCCATCAAATATAATTGTATAAAACCGGGTGGGGGAGAGTAACCTCGCAGCTAGGTGTGTGTTAAAGAAGCCGTCCTAAGAAGGATGCACCTAGTTTTAAGTCAGGTTTGCGAGAAAATTAATTCTACGCCAGGGACCCACTCATGAATGATTAGAGTAATAACAGATGATATGAAAAAATGTCTTTTGTTAGTTTTGCGAGGAAATTAATCCCAATGCCAGGGACCCAGAAGGATAATGAGCGTCTTCATGTACTGGTTTAAGTATTATATCAAGATTGGAATTTATATTTATTTAAACTGTCAAAAAAATGTGTTTGTAGATTGAAAGCAGATTAAATGCAGTCACCTATTCAAATTTCTTAAATTAAAAGAATTTGATTCCAATTTCTTTGTCTACCGCCCATTGCTCTCCTGCATGATTTTATCGCACTCTGCTAATTGATTTAATTGTGACACTATATTTTGACAGAGCTATAATCACTGACAAAACTATCCCTCATAACAGACCAGACATTACACTAGTAGATAAGCAAAACAAAGTGACTTAATTAATTGATATCTCCTTCCATAACTTACTTACTTTTCAAGACATTACACTAGTAGACATTAAACGGGTTTATCCGTTGGGGTCGCGGGGGCAGCCCTATGGAGGATCTCCAGCGATCGCGATCTTCCGCCATCAGGCGCATGACCTCACTGGTAATACCAAAGTGACTCGAACCCAGATTCTCCATGTAGTCTAACCACCTGGTTCTAGGCCGACCCCTTGGTCTCTTAACCACCGGCTTGGAAAATTACAACTGCCTAGCAAGACTAGTAGAGAGTGCACTCAGTTTTAGCCACACTGATCTTCATCCCAGCGTCTTCATATTTAGCTGCAAACCAGTCTAGTGCATGCAAGAGGTTCGTGCGAGAAGACCCAAGGAGGACAAGGTCGTCAGCAAAGAACAACCTCTCGCTCACACAAACACGCTCATCGCTTCGGCTGTCTATGTCTATCTAGTCCATAAAGATAATGAACAAGAGGGGCGACAGTACGCACCCATTGTGAACGGTCTTGACTTAATGCCATTTATCCGGATAGACATCTCAGAGCTTTCGTACAGAGATATGAAAATAACCAAAAAAAGGCAAGACCCATTGTCGTTAAATTCTTTAAAAAGAAATATAAAACCATGATAATGATTAACAAGAAGTCAGTCTTAACCGCCATGTTTACTGATTTTTTTGAGATTTGCCGTGAGAGATATCCCATCTTCATTAACGAACATTTATCACCACAACGAAATAACTTATTTAGGAAAACCAGAGAAATTAAAAAGACTAACGGATATAAATACTTATGGACTGTAGAAGGAAAAATCTTGATGAGAAAAGACACTACCAAGAAACCAGTAATAATAAATTGTGAAAATGATTTAAATATCTTATGTAAGAGTTGATGATAGGAAAAAAAAAGAAGACATTTGTAAAATTTAAAAAGATCTAAAATGATTGAAAATAATGAGGAAAGCGCAATTTGGAGTATTAGTGAAGATAATGAAAATGATGATAGAAATGGAATTTTTATTGATAATCCTGAAGAAATTCCCACACATTATTGTATTAATAATATAAATATTATACGCCAGAATATCCGCAGTATTCAAAAGAACTTTGATCATTTTATAACTTATTTAGAATCTTTTAAAATCCCAATTCAAATTATGGTCCTAACGGAAGCATGGATAAATCTTCCATATTATGCGCATCTTTTTCTAGAGGGATATGATAAATATCAGATGACTTCAGGTTTAAATAAGGCTAGTGGAATAGTTATATTTATTCATAAAAGTATCCATATTACTGAAATACATCCAATTTTCCTACATAGAATTGATATTTTAATTTTTAAATGCTCTCTTGAAGAAGTAAATGATGAATTTTACATTTTCGCTTTGTATCGTTCAAATCAAGTGAGTTTGGAGAATTTTAT
>JAHWFO010055030.1:253810-266021 GCA_023313115.1 Rhysida immarginata | reverse complement strand
GGGGGGGCATATTGAACATCTTTAACTGTGTCACAATAAACTTCAAGAGTTTTTCTTTAAGAATCCGTATGTGGTGTGTCTATATTCTGAATAGCTTTGATGTAATAAATTTTTAAAAGTGTGAAGTTCTTTTGTAATCACACCTGTATAATAAGGCCCTCCTTTATCCATACGCTGCATTGGATTATCAGTACTTTGAGCTGCGATTTTGTCTGGTCAATCATTTTGAACTTTCCCAGCAGATCTTTGGTTTGGATATTATCTAATACTAGATCGAGTCTCTTTATAGGCTCGCACAACAGGATACTGAACACATCCTTGTCAATCTTCAATTCTTCTAAATCTGTGTAGTTACGACAAAGCATATCGTATACCTTTCTAATATATCCGGGATAATGGAACTGGGCACGTCGATGAAGACTTTTAGGACGCCAGATAACCAGTCATTCGGGTCCTTGCAAGCAATCTATTGTGCCCTTTTGTTACGATGTTGTTGAGTTCCACAAGCATTTGAGAGATGCGTTCTATGCAGCATTCTTCCAATTTCATCAGGGATTTGAGGAACAAACAGAATACACGACCCGTCATTGTAAGTGCAACATACAACAAGTACACAGTCTATTAACAAACGGTAGGCTCAATCTCACTGACAAGGTCGCACAGATATCGAGTTTCAGTTCACCAACGTCTCAGTGTTTCAGCATCTTTATCTTTATCCCAGAAATGACCATGAAACACCTTCTCAATCTCACAATGCGTCTACCTTATTCTTTACACTGCACTATGAATTGGCGTACTCATTTTCGTACACGTCTACATTACCGCGTAATTTCATCTCCCTTTCTTGCTTTAGTGCTTCGCTGTAGTGGTTCCCTAGCTGATAACCCTTTCACAAACTGTTCATGAAATTCGTTATACAGAGAGCAAAATTGTGAAAGTTTTTTGATATTTCTTTATAAATGATTAGAGAAACCTACAAGTGAAGTAATAGATTGAGAGGAACATTTCTACTGAATTCTTATCCCCTTTATATAGAGACATGTCATTAGGTACAGACAATTCATAATTAATGTTGTCTGATTCCGTTCCTGGCTTCTTAGCATTGACAGTAATGAAAGGGATCATACTTAATTCTTATGGTGTAAAAAATTTTTTTTTATAAAATCAACGTGTGAATCTTGTGCTCTAGAAATTTTTGTAAGGATTTAAGAATAGCTGATCTTCTCATATGTATTTTTTTTGGTTCGAATAATGGATTTAGAAATTTATAAAAAATATTTTATATTATTAACATAAAAAAATGTCTTAATGGTAGGTTGAAACAGTATGTCTCATTATACTTTTATATTTTTTAAATTTTGTAATATAATCATAGAAACGTAAAAAAAATTCCTACATAGGCAAAGCTTTTTCCTATGCAGTGTAAAAGAAATGATTTTGAAATCTTCATGAATTTTTTACAGGAATGCATTTGCAATCATTAATAGCTCATTCTATATTGGTGTCAACAAGATTCCCATAAAACTTATTTCTAATCCACAGCTACAGCTTTCTCATCCCATTGAGTGAAAATTAAAATTTCTGGCTACAACATTTAACATGAATGTCTCATTTTACTTTTTTATTTTTATAAATTGTTTAATGAAATTATAGAAATCAAAAATACGCGCAATACATAGGCAGAGTTTTTATGGGATTTGTATGACATGTATTACAGTCTTTGATATTTAAGAAAAATAATATTTTCAAGAATGGATATATAAAAGTGTAAAACTGATACATGGTTAAATACGTGCTTAAAATAAAAAGTGGATTGTTCCCCAACGGGTGGATCAAACGAGGTAGACCAGTGGGTTAATTTTTTTTTCGGGGGTTTACGAAAGACCAACAACATCACTGTTTCCACGTGAAAGAACTTGTTGCCATCATTAGGGGCAACCTGAATAAGCTGTAGGAACTCATCAACTACATGCAGAATCCTGAGTGTGTTGAAATTTCACTACTTGATTTCACTACTCGGAAAAGTCGAATTATATTATTAGTTTGGAACGTTTTGTGGTGTCGCGACGTGCATATCGGCTGCGTCTTCTCTGACCCACATGCAATTTACAGTGCCTTGCAGGGATGGTTTATTGGAAGCGTTGGAGCCAGTTGTCTGAATTTGAGATCCTTGCAATTGTACGCTCCATTTATCAGAATCTGGGATGCAGAACCTGTTCCGACGACAAAGAGGTGCCAGAAGCTCCAGATACTTAGACTGAGCTATATGAAGCATTTAACCGACGGTTTGGTCGGTGTCTTGCTCAGCCTGCCTGATTTGGGTCAACTGGATTGTTCCGGTAAAGACGTTGGACAAAGTCATTAAAACTTCGGTACAGGATAACAAGAAACCAACCCAGCTGGAGATCCAAAAATTCCGTTAAATCCGCTGCTTCTCTCAATCAACAATGTTCTCCTGCTTTAATACAGCAAATGTGTCCCCATTTGAAGACGTTGGTCTTCAACAAGTTGAAGATCGTCCACCTTCGAGGTTTTCCCGCCATCCCAACAATGAAGGCAGTGTCCTAGAGTGCCTTGTTCAGCGAAGCCATCTTTCAGGAAGGAGTCGTTATATTCCTTTGAACTAATGGTCTTCACCTGGAATGTTTGGAGTTCTCGCATATTGCTTACTCCTTGTGAACAACTTTTGTCCAAACCTGAAAGAACTCTCGGTTAGGTCCTTCATCAATTTAGAAGGAACCCCTTCTCCGAGAAACCTTTTCCCCAACTTGTAATCTTTGCGTCTAGTATTCGACGACGATGAAAGCA
Source organism: Rhysida immarginata (assembly GCA_023313115.1). Lineage (NCBI taxonomy): Eukaryota > Metazoa > Arthropoda > Chilopoda > Scolopendromorpha > Scolopendridae > Rhysida > Rhysida immarginata. The sequence goes on along the minus strand of JAHWFO010055030.1, from coordinate 263,213 downwards.
TTTCTGAGACGTCATCCCATCACGCCGTCTACTTGTTTTTTAAATGCATCAACTTTCAACACATAAAAGTTTTCCTCCCGAGCTTGATCAAGGAACAGTCGGTGGGGATCATTTCGCAAAATCGATTTCGTCATCTGGTCACCATCAAGGACTGCAGAGCCTGTGCTTCGACGTTAAAGACCCGACGACAAAGAGGTGCTAGAAGCTCTAGATACATAGACTGGGCTATTTGGAACACCTAACCTACACTCTGGTCGCTGTCTTGCTCGGCCTGATTGGGTCAACTGGATTGTTCCAGTAATCACCCGGGCGAAATCTATAAAACTTTGGTACAGGGTAACAAGAAACAAACCCAGGTAAGGATTCAGAAGTCTGTTAAAAACACTACTGTTATCAACCATGTCCTCTTGCCTTACTAGTGGAAATGTGCCCACATTTGAAGACGTTGGTCCTGAACGACTTTAAGAGCGAACACCTTTGCGGTATTCCCGCCATCCCAACACCTGGTCTTCCGTGTCCAGCAAACCCATCTTCCAAGGAGGAGTTCCTCAAACTTACAGATCTTTACCTGGAATACTTGAGAGTTCAAAGATATTAATTACATTAATTTCTCTATTATTGACCAGTTCTGCTTTAATCTGAAAGAACTCTCGTTTGAATTTCCCCCCAAAACCTTAGAAGGAACTCCTTCTTCAAGAACCCTCTTCCCCAACCTGGAATATATGCGACTGGTATTGGACGATGAGGAAATCATTTCTGATTCTTCATCCCAGCAGGCCCTCCGCTTGATTTCAAAGTGCTAAAACTTGCGACATTTGCATTTTTCCACCCGAGCTTGACTAAACAACAATTGTTGGACATCATTTCCCACAATCCATTTAGTCATCTGGTGAGCATCAGGATCCGATCTGAACTTGATTAGTTTCCTTGTCCCATCGATAAACTATGTGAATGTTGGCTGTTGTGCTGATACCGACAGAAGTAATAAAAAATAGTTGTAGTTCATTTAAATTGGTTTCTTTATTTGCGAATGTTTGTTCGGCTCGATCAGCAATACTTACGCCAGTACTCCACTGTGGACCAATCTTGTGTAAACCTTAAAGAACTCTCGTTTGTACATATCACCACCTTTGAAGGAATCTCTTCTCCAAGAACCCTCTTCCCCAAATTGGAATCTTTGCATATCAGGGATTCGACTGGGAGAACATTTCTGATTCCTCATCCCAACAGACCGTCCACTTCGTTTCTAAATATGACGACTTGTCGCAGAATGCCACTTCCATCAACGTTGGTATGGCGGGAAAGCTTCCAAGTTGAGCGGTGGATAATTCTGATAAGGGTAACGTCTTCAAATGTTGGCACAATTTAGAGAGAGGCGAAAGTGTAATTGTTGACAGAAATTTTTCGTGACAGGAGTGATATTTTCGATCTTGTACTGGGTGTGTTGCTGTTCGAATATACTCTAGAAGATCTAGTTGACGCAGGCCGAGCAAGAGGGTGGCGAAAGCGTTGGAGCCTCTTGGCCCATGTAAACTTCTAAGATCAAAGATTCAAGCTTCTGGCACCTTTTTGTTGAGTCTTTTGGATTAAACCATGGGCTCTTCAACCCACCACTCATAATAAGATGGGACCTCAGTTCTAGAAGCTTTAGATTGGGACAATCGCTACCGACGGCTTCCAATATACTATCATCGCAACTGAGAGGTATTTTCGAGTGTGTTAATAATGAAAGCATATCCCACAAGTCAATCTTCAACTTTTATTTTTCGTTGGCTTCATCATAGGTCATTTCGAACTTTTTGCTTAAAATTTCCAAGACGATGGACCTGAGACTGTTGACGAAAACTTTTTTGACATCAGATTATCACTCATTCGAATCTTTTCCATTGTTGCTGTTTGCTTTAGCAAAGTGCTGCATCGCCATCTGTTCTGCTCTTTTGTTAACTTGTTGTTCATTTCCAATTACATTTGAGGAAGTCGTTCTTATAACTTCATTGGTGATTGCAAGCGCCAATTAAATTTATCGTCCTCCATGCTAAGAGCAACATATACCTAAGTAAACAAAATATTAACAATAAGTAGGTTCCTTGTCACTAACTAAAACACCTCACCAAGAGCTCTCGTGCTTAAAGAATTTTTTCTGTATCTTATCCCAACTGTCTATGAAAATACCTTCTCCGTGTCGCAGTACGTTTTCTTATTCTTTACAGCGCACAGGGCAGGACTTCTCAAATCAAAACAGTCTTGTTACATTCGTGGCGTACATGTCTTCATGAAAGTCTACTCAACTCGAATGTTCATCTCGCTTCTGCGCAATTTGTCTTTTGCTTTCATGCCTCGCTCTATTTGATCGCCATCTGTTGACGCTTTCACAAACTATTCATGAAAATTCGTTATACGGAGACCATGACAGTAGCGAATTTGTTGTTATCATATAAACCATGTTCTCTATTATTATTATTATTATTATTATTATTATAAATAAATATCCGGCATCGTACATGGGTTATGAATGAAAGAAATGAAAAAAAACTAGAGATTATTATTATTATTGATCGCTCTCCTTATTCTATGGCAGCAGACAAAAAGAAAAAAAAATCTAAGCAGGGAGTTGCTGGATTATGTGGTATATGTGACCTTAATATTTATGGAAAGCAGCCCAAAATAAAGTGCAATGGGAATTGTAACGACGTTTTTCATGCTTCGTGTATGAACATTCCTAGACAGCAGATTCGACAATTTAATGACAACTGGACTTGCCTGAAGTGTGGGGGTGTGTCGATTGACACCCATATGAAGATACAGAACACAAATGAGTTAAGTGAGCAATCTTTTTCTACAGTTCATTCGCTATTTCCCCCTAAGGGTAATGAAAAATCTGGACAGAATGATACAGGTAGTGCCAATTTAACATCAGTATTAACGGCAGTGAATAGCTTAATTAAGACTGTTAATGAATTCATTAAGATTAATCTTGAAATTCAGAACCAAAACAAAAACTTAAGTAGCAAAACTGATAACCTATTAAGTGCTTTAAGTGCAAATCATGAAGTTTTGGAAGCACGTACTATTCCAGCCCAAATTAAAGCAATTTCTACTGCTAGCAAAGATTTTGTACCCCCCTCGCGTTTGGAGGATGGGAACAATCCGGTGAAATGTAAGTTCGTAACTATTGATACGAACGTATCTCAACAGGTATTTAATCCTGAAAGGTGGCCTTCAGGGGCCTTTGTTTCTCAATTTTTTGGACGATTGCATCGGAACCAGATCTATGGCACGGAGGATGCCGTACTCTCGCCCAATAATGGCAATTGAAGTCTTTTATCAGAATGTCCGAGGCCTTAGAACGAAGATCTTACAAGTTCTTAAATTTACATCGTTGAATAAAGATTATATCTATTCATTTACTGAAACATGGCTAAACTCCACTATAACAAGCAATATGTTATTTGGTGACTCTTTTACTGTTTATAGAGCAGATCGGAGAATTGCTGACAAAGGCGGGGGTGCGTTAATTGCAGTCCCAAGCTGCATCCCCTCTGAAAAGATAGCTTTCAATTCTTCAATAACTTCGATTGATGTAATTGGCGTGAAGCTGTCAATTAAAAGAAGGTCAAGTGGTTTTAAGAACGTAAATCACTATCTGTATATTTGGTCCATTTATATCCCTCCATCGGTTACAAACAAATTATACCAAAAATTTTTGGAAGAGTTGGCCGATTTCCAGTTAGCTATGAAAGGTCCCTGTATTTATACAGGTGACTTTAATTTTGTTGATAGTATATCTAAAAATAAATATAACAACATCAATATTGTGAGGCGCAGATTGATCAATAGTTGGGCCGCGGAACTTGGAGTAGTAAATTACAACAATATTAAGAACAAAAGTGGGGACACACTCGATCGAATTTTTGCCTCCCAACAAGTTCAAGTTAGACGTGCTGAATCGGTCATTAAGAAGGAAGATAAATTTCATCCACCCTTATGCGTCCTAGGTGATTTTGACCATTTGCCATATACACCACCTACACACGAACCCCGACTTAATTTTAAGAGAGCCAATTTTTTGAACTTATACCAGGATCTTTGTCTGGTGGACTGGTCAGACCTTGAAAAGTCTCAATGCGTCGATCAAATCTGGAGCTCATTAATCAAGCGAATTACAGCAGCTATTATCAAAAATGTACCAATGGAGAAACCTTATAAATCCTCGGTTATGAAGCACACGTTCCCGAAGTGGGTCACAAAGGATACGGTTAAATTATGGCAACTGAAGCAAGCGAAACACAAAGTATTTAAGCAATCTAACTCAATTAATGATTATGCAGCTTATCAAATTGATAGGAAAAGATTTAAAATGGCATTTGACAAGGATTTTAGGGAATATTATGCTTCGGTCGAGAATGATTTAAACTCTCAACCTAATTTGTTTTGGGAGACAACAAAAAAGTTATTTGGTAAAAAGAATTCTAGTCACTCTTGGTCAAATTGCTGCTCTGTTGAGGATCTCGCATGTTATTTTGAAAATACAATGAGTAATGATCGTTTACTCTCTTCACATGATTGTCGTGTTCCAAATTTTTGGGATAGAGTTTACAGTAAATTTATGGTTCCTCCAATTTCAATTTCCGATATCGTTACGTTGGGTACTAAGATTTCTTCATTTAGAATTGTCCATCCGAACGGCATCCCTGATTATATATTTAAGGGTTGCCTCTCAGCAATTGTACAACCTCTATGGATTTTATTTAATGTTTCTTTGACCACAGGTGTATATCCCAGAGCTTGGAAACTTGTTAATATAATTCCTGTACCTAAGTCTATCACGCCGCAATCACCTAACGATTTCAGGCCGATCACAATTCTTCCCTTCCCTGCTAAAATCTTGGAAACGTATGTTGCGAATTATCTTGCTTCATTTATTGACCCTTCGCTTCCTGATGAGCAACATGGGTTTCGGAAGGGTAGATCTACCTCTACGAACTTGGCTTGTTTACTGCATTATTTGACTTCTTACATTGATCAGCGCAATCAGGTTGATGTTGTGTATCTTGATTTTAGCAAAGCCTTTGATAGCATCAACATTCGTCTTTTATTAGATAAGCTCAACGAAGTTGGTCTCTCTAACAACCTAGAAAAATGGTTTGGCTCACTCCTTACCGAGCGGAGTTTCATAATTAAGAATATGGAAGGTGTACATGCAATCGGGAGAATCCGTAGTGGAGTCCCCCAGGGGTCTCCCCTAGGTCCCATATTGTTTAATCTTTTTACCGCCGATATTGTTGCGCAAATCAAAGATACTCAAATCAAGGCTCTTCTGTACGCGGATGATTTAAAATTATATTCTGTTGTCCGTAGCTGGGAGGACTGATATAGGATGTCCGTGGCATTGAATAAGATTGCTCTCTGGGCCGAACGGAATGGGCTATCTTTGAATGTTACTAAAACTTTCTGTATATCTTACTCTAGAAAAGTTGTTAATTATTTGTATGATTATACATTGAATAATTCTAAAATCCATCGCCGCGTCTTGATAAAGGATATGGGCGTGATTTTCAACTCCAAATTAACCTTTACCAATCATCTGGAAAATGTTTTGGTCGAGATCAGTAGGCGTTTGGGTATTATTAAACGGCTAGCCAATTTCTTTACCAAACCCAAGACGTTTCTCATTCTTTATAAGTCAATTGTTCTCTCTAAAATTTTATATGCCCCATGGATCTGGTATTCTAACAACACTCAATTATTCTGTCATTTACAAACTAAATTACTTAATTTTAACACTTTTCTTACTCGTATTAGTCGATTTCCCGATAAAGCCTCCCTGGCTCCCCAATTTAATTTGCAGCTTGTTTTTAGCAAGGTGTTTTTTAATATTATGATCAAGATTATAAATGGAAGAATTTTCTCCCCGCAAACTCTGAATTTAATAGGGTTCCGCACTTCGAGCTGTTTAAGAACGCACCAGTTATTAGTGTTCCTGGGCAAAACAAGGACTAATGTAATGCATCTTGATCCAGCTTTTAAATTAATCGATTCCTATAATAAGAATTATCCTTTATTGGATATTTTTAATAGTAAATGTTGTCTTTTATTTAAAGCTTAACGACAGTTTTATTGATTTTCCTTATTTGCTCTACTTAACTTCGTAGTTCTTTGTCCCTATCTTTTGTCAATTTTTAAGTGTATTTTCATTAACCCCGTTTTTGGGCTTTCGCCTGTTGGGGGACAACACTGGGTCCGGACCTCCAGTTTATCTGAAGGTCTTTTTCCCAGTTGCTGTTACATTATTATTAAATATAACGCTTGTATAACTTTCGCCATTTGGGTCATGTTTAGTGGATGAAATCTTGTAATCAATATTTCACCCCCTTCCACTAATCCGATCTTGATGAAATTTTGTAAAAATTCGTAAAGTCGGTGATAATGCATGAATCAAAAAAAATTTTCCACGTTAACTCCTGCATTGTTTTTTAAAAAAAAAATTTCATTCACTTGTTAAAAAAAATAAAAACTACAAAGAATGAAATAAAACATAAAAAAAGCTTTTTATGTACACTCAAAAATTATGTAAAAGTAAAAAATATAATTAAACATAAATCGTCATTATGGAATGGTATATTCGCACAAGCCTCCCACTTGGCCATGAAAAGGGATCGGCCTCGGTGGCTCAGTGGTTGCGTGATCGCCTCTGATGCCCGAGGACGGGGCGTTCGACCCCGGCTGAGGATGATGAGGATTTTTTTCAGGGGGAAAATCTTGAGATATCGCACTTCCTTTAGAAGGGAAGTAAAGCCGTTGGTCTCGTGTATCTTTGCGGGCTGCACGTTAAAGCACCCTTGCGAGGCAAAATTTGCGGCCCCTATAACGCCGTCTTGAAATGACCATGGCAGTTGAAAAGGACGTGAATACCAAACAAATCAACCAAACCATAAAAAGGGAAAGAAAACTAGAATTTATTTTCTCTTTCTTTCTCTTCTCTTATTCTTTATTTTTCCCTGGTGGGGAGGAGGAAGGTTTTTAAAAATCTAAACTCCAAAATACGCTCATTACAGCTAAAGAATATCTTTAAAAAAACATTCGTCTTAATGAGTGGAGTTGGTATGTTTCGTGTTTATTGACTTTTAGTTGCTGGAATAAATGCTATAGCCATTTCTTTATTTTTAGAAAAAGATTAATATCTTTGAAAAGGCTTAACGTCAAGACATTTATTGTGACCTATCAAGATCTCTATTAATAATATTTTTTTTTCTTGTTAGGAGGGACCTCTGAAGGAGGGGGGGGGGTGCATTAACATCTCCCAAATGCCCCATCAGAAGCAAATAACTTTTTACAAAAAAAAAAAAAAAAAATCCTTTCAATGAGAAGATTCTATTGACTTTGGTTCGCTTGTATGAATGCTTTATCCGTTTCGTTTGTAGAAGAAACATTAATATCTCTAAAAAGGCTTAACCAATTATCTTAATTCATGAAATATATGTCAAGGCATAGTCTAAGTAGGCTATGTATTTATTTTATTTGGTTTGCTATATGCCGTTTCGGAGGAGTTCGCTGCACAACATTGATCACATACGTAGAAAAGGAATCCCCCCCGAATATCAACATATCTTCTCGAATCATGCCATTTAAAGTCGAATTCCGTGAAAAAAATTTTGAGTTAGGCAAACAAATACAAGGCCTTCATTTTTAGTGAGTGGTAAGCCAAAAACAGGTAAAAGTATGGCGGCGCATTTATTATTAAATTTTAAAAAGAAAATGCTATATAATAAACAATGGCTACCACATTTTTACCTTTTTAAATCATATTTTTTACTTCATTAATGCACTTTCGAAGGTAAAAGTGTGTGGTTAAAAAGTTTCCAAAAAGATGTGTTATAATTTTTTATGTGGTTGAAACTGCATGACTCATGATTTTTATTAAATACGATAATTTAGTATAGTCATCGATTGTAGCGCAGTCAGCGAAAGTCAGGAGCATTGCTACAATCGATGACATCAAAACAATGAGCTCTGCAGCTTCCACTCCTAACAATTGATTGTCGCATCTGTGTAAAAAGTAATCTATGGTTACACTTTCAAATATCAAAAATATCAATTGTTAACATCTAATCAAAAACTTGATATTTCATTCAGTGTGCTGCAAGGAGGATTTCTACTTTCCCATTGTTGCTTCAGAGAAGAACAAAGCCATGGACGCAAGCTGCACGTCAGGGAAGCAGAATTCTGTAAGACGTTTAGCAAATCTTATGATGGAGCCAAACCAATTCAAATGGCAATTATCTTCGCCAAAACCTTTGAGGGAAATCTGCATGGACAGCGCCGTGACATTGCTAAGTCATGTGAACGCTAACATCTGGCATGGCTATGCGTTTTCGTCTTCAGAGGAAAACCCCTTCATCGCTTTACCCAGCCAGATAGCCCAGAACATCCTGGCGAAATTATTCATCCTTGCCACGGATAGGGCCTTCCTGATTCATGTAGACGTATTAGCAGCTCTCTTGAAAAATTGCACAAAATCATTGACAATCTCCTTAGCTGCCATTAGTAGGGGCCACCTGAATACACTGTATGAACTTATCAACCAGAATGCTGTATCACTTCAAGTGTTAAAATTTCACTACAACAATAAAGATGATCGTCTACTGGGGGCGTATATTGATCATCTGGAGAGTTTTTGTGGTGTTATGACGTGCATTTGGGGTGCATGTTCTCTGACCCATCTGGAGTGTACAGTGCCTTGCGATATTGGCTTACTGGAAGCGATAGGATCCAGTTGCCCGAATTTGACATCTCTGCTCTTGGAATCTGAGTTCATCACGAGTCAGGGACTGAAAAGCCTCTGTTTCGACCTTAAAGACCCGACAATAAAGAGGTGCCAGAAACTGCAAATACTTAGATTGCACCTTATTTGGAACCGAATGGACGGCCTGGTCGCCGTCTTGCTCGGCTTGCCAAATTTGATTGAACTGGTTTGTAACAGCTTTTTCTTAGGCGATGCCATTAAAACTGTGGCAGAGAAAAACGAGAAACCAATTCAGCTGAAGCTCCGAAAACTCACTTACAACTACAGCTTCTATTCATATTGTCCTCCTCCTTTATTGATGAAAGTGTGTCCCCATTTGAAGACTTTAGACTTGAATGACTTGGCCAGCTACGAAATTCGAGTTATTCCTGCCATCCCAACACTGAAGGCAGTGAGCTTAGGTTCCTTTTACAGCGAAGCTGAGTTTCAAGAAAATGTCGTTCCATTCCTCAGAACGAATGGTGTTCACCTGAAACGCTTGGATTTCTTCTATGTTGCTTACGCCGATTACTCCATTGTGGACCGATTGTGTCCAAACCTTAACGAACTCTCGTTTGAACACATCGGCATCAAGATCGAAGGAACCCCTTCTCCGAGGAC